>OX344797.1:25479499-25977904 GCA_947034925.1 Eudemis profundana
ATGAGAACGAAGAAATAGATCGAATCTACGACTACGTCCGTGGTTTTGCTCCTCTGCCTAAGAACATAAAAGCATCTTATACAAATGAGCCTACTCCAAAACATGAAACAGCGCCTTCTTCCCCAGCAGCTACACCGATTCACATGCCTTTAATAACAGAAATGAAACCCGAACCTCCTCCAATAGAAACTATTCCATCCAAGAAGCCTCTAAACCAGAAAGCTGAAAAGAGGACACGAAAAACTGCTGTAACCACTAAAGAAATTCCTATAACAGTCTATAAAGAGAAATGCTCTATTGCTCCAGCACCTAACCTTCCTAAACTGTATATCAAAAATGGTATCAGTAATAATAAAAGTAGAATGGTATTCAGACAAAAAAGCAACTCACCGACTAAAGAGTCTCCTAGTCCAATTGCTAGTCCTATCAGACCATTAACTAAAGGCGATTCTCCAATATTCAACATTAGGTATAAGAGTCTTTCGAACATTCACCAAGCAATGGAACTTGATGGTACCTTGGACTCAAGCCATTCCGGGGGCCGAACTTCCGGTGACTCGGGGAATGGACCGAAACTTCCAGAAAAGAGATCGAGGAAGCTGAGTAGGCCTAAATCTTTGACCAATCTGGTTTGGGAGATGAAAGGGTGTCCGGTAGAAACCGTGGAGAAACCCAAAGTTCGGAGTAAAAATGAAGGGTACAAAAAGATCGGGAACAAGTTGTCACTGGGAGCACAGAAGAGGGTGCCGACGTTATACCTCTAGTTTTTGGTAAGTTTTATTTTGTTATTCAAATTAATTTAGTAAGCATTAGTAGTAGGCCATTAAAGACTGCGGCGCGGCTACTATCTTATTAAAAAAAATATTCATTAAGATAGTCAAGTTAAACTGAAGGTACGTCGGAACAATGATTTTTGTTTCGTAGTTTTTATGGACCCTGAAGCACTAACAGCTCAGGATAAGGAAATGTCCATGGGCAGGGAAGATTCTTTCATAACAGATTCACAGTTGAAATTCCGCTTCCTGTGGCCAATAGCTCAACTTATCTGCTGTCACAGCACCATTAGTATCAGAGTCGCGCGCGCAGATGGCACATGTCGTGGCATATCACGAACGCTTGCGGAATACCGACGCAGGCGCCATTTATTATAATACTTCGTAAATACTTCCTCAACATACCGATCATCAGAAATTATTCCTTTGTAATGTTACCTTGCTTCTTCAATAATCTTATAGTACATTACACAACTAGGGTGGTAATACAAAGAAAGGCCGAGATCGCAGAAGTTTGCGGCCCGAGCTGCAAGCGAGGGACGTAAATATGCGATCGAGGGCTTTCTTTATTACCTCCCGTGTTGTGTACATCATTTTATGTCTATACTTGGCCAGAAAGCGGCTTTTTCCGTACGCGCAGCGTGCGGAAAAAGCCACTTTATGGCCAGGTGTGGTATAAAAATATGTATCTGTTTTCCTTAATTTCCACTACACCCGTTTCGTATTCCGATGAAGCTAAATTTACTTGCGATTTGATTAAAGGAAAATAAAGTATTCAGTCAAGTAATTGCTTTCGTATCAACAACTCATATAAATATAAAATAATAAAGATAAAGGGATTGTTGTTTATACGCGCATATAGTTAGCTAGGTTTATTCTGTGATTACTTCTTAATATATAGGCCGCATGAATAATATGCCCACTGTTTAGTATATTTTCAAAAACAATAGAAGAGCAATACTACAAGTAGACGTCGTAGCGATTAGGATTCGCAGATTATTTTTAAAAGTAGGCCGTTTAGTTACACATTTTTGCAAGTAGGTACTTTCTACTGTCTTTAAACACAAGGAGCTTAGACTTATCCCGAAGGTAAGGAAGGAATAAACAATTTACATATATGCACATACACACTTCACACGATCACTAGCTAAAGAAGCTTAAACATCGATTGGACTAAAATAAAACAAGTGGTAGCACGCACGTCGGCACCTATGAAGACGCGCACATAACGCACGCATGCAAATAATTGCGTGTCCAAACACTATTCATTTGAGATCATGATCACTATAAATGCCACTGACCGATTCGCTGAATATTGCTCTAAGGGTGTGGTTGGTTCGTAAGCGGAGCGGAATCAACACATATGCTTATAAGTTGCTCCTATAATATTCCAATTGAGTTTATTAATGGATGATTATTAAATTCCATTGGCACCACTATTTTTACATTTAATACCAATCAGTATACCGATTGTAACCGTAAAAATAGTGGTAGGTATATGTAATCAGTTCTGGTAAATATAAATACTTCAGAGCATCAGTAGTATACTACTAATGCTCTGAAGTATATTTACCAGAACTGATTGTAATTTTTTAGTGCGTAATATCAAACATGTAGTGTCTTGGTCTACTTTTTGTTGCTCTTGACTATACATATTTAGATAACACGTCAAGCACCTTTTAGTAATTTACCAAGCTTAACTTTTTACGAAGTATATCAAATAGATATTGTAAAAATATAAAATTGTAAATACTTTTACTAAAGGGAAAAATTAAAAATCTAACTGCTTGGATGCAAAGAAATAAAAACGGGCGTATAATTAATAAAAACTATATTATACACCGTGCCCCCGAGTAACCCGAAAAACTGTAACTATAGATTCTAACAACTATTATAGTCGTAATAGTATAGTCGAAAAACGGTTACTTTCCGAGATATTCATTATTTTTTAAATGAATACTCCCAAGTGTGTAACAAGCCCTAATAAATGTGACTAAGATACTTTTACATTTTTTGTTAAATCTTTTAACGAAACAGCAATTAACCTTCGCAGTATTTGATGGTAAGTGACTACGAGTCCGAAAAATTTACCTTTTGTTTCCATTTTAGCTTTTTTTTCCTTTTTGATATCTTTACCTCAAGCACCTAAGGAGTTAAGGACATGTTTATAAGGAGGAGCTCAATTTACTGATTTATTTTGTTCCATAAGACTATTAATGTAAAATGACAAAATTCGACCTATGTTGATATAACGTTATTTATTTATAATACCATCAGGAATACGTGGTTAAAAATTTTTGGGTTATTCGGGGGCACGGTGTATACCAAGTGCATAGTATAAAAGATCATATGAAATTTTATTTTCACTGTAATAATTTCTCGCCTAAGCGTATGGTTTGGTGTACCCTTAACTATTTATAATCAGAACTAAGTTATATAACAGTCGTAATTATTGGGATTCATGTCGATAATTCAAAGCAAGAGTGCGTCCAATTACCTAGGCCTAGAAACCATTAAAGTAAGAGCATTAGTTAGCGCTCGCTGTCCAATATATGCAGGCTTTAATTCAAGATTGGGTAGCAGAGGCGTGTCTGAATTGGCCAATTGCAATAGTTATTAGGATTTACAACTATCGTAATTGGTCTATTCCGTTCATGCCGTCTCCAGACCGTTTCTGTACAGAGTATATGTAAGGTAGATAGGTATGGATTGATATTGTAGAACGCCAAGTCTGAACTTATATGAAACGAACAATACTGCTGCCATTTTCAAAATAACTTTTGTTTTTCTTTTGGACGATAAATAAAATCATCAGATTTTCAACATATCGAGGGTTTCAGGCCAAAGGGGCGTATACACAAAGCAAAACGCTTGCTTATACGCCCCTTTAGCATGAAGCCCTCGATATCTTTCTAGCATACATATCTTTGTAGCATAAGTTTTTTTTACTATTTTAGTATTTTCCTATTCATATAACTGCAGTTTGCTGTAAAATTTAACACCCCGATGTCATAGACAACCGCAAAACTCAAATATGAAGATTAGGCTGGAAGATAGGTTGAAGTCAACAGATTATTCAAGTTTGAAAATGGGCAAAATAGATTCCAGGGGTTATGTAAACGGTACTCGAGTTATCGTCGGACAAATAAACATATAAAAATTGAACACCGAAGCGTCGACTCAAGACCATACTCACTTCGTTTTGTCAATAAGATACTAGATTTACATATTGTGAAGCGAAAATGTCAATGACACGGATAAAAATACTACATACATACTTTTCAATCTGATCGCGCATATACTTATTTGCGCACAATAATCTCTCAATCGACTCCTGCGCAAGGTGCATCGCGAAAGCGCTGGCATTTGCGCGACATTTACCCGGCGCCTGCCATTTGCAGAATTTTAATACTATATTACCTAGGTAGCTAGAGATTCTACATCGAAGGACGTCTAAGGCCAGAGGGCTACAATTACCAAACACAAGAATATCAAGTACTAATATCTAGTACCTAGTATGTTATGACGATGCTACGCTTTCCAGCCCTTCTATGTATTTATGTTATTCACATGTTCGTGTTGAATTCAAAAATACACTGTAGCTATGTTATCAGTGATTACATCCATAATATACGCCTTGTGACGTCTTTTTAACCGACTTCAAAAAATGAGGTTATTGTGATTTAACGCAGGGTCGTCAGCGCTTACGCCCCGCGTCCGATTCAGATCTGAAATTCGGGCCGTTGAGTCTTTATGGTGTAAATTAGGGCTTTCAGCATATTTTAGGTTGCATGGTGATCCTTATACATACTAAGACCTAATGTCCAACTGACACTCGCGCTACAGAACGTTTAGACTTGAAGGCCTATGATTTACAAAATCGGAAGTTAGTAGGTAAGTGTTGCAAGGATGCAACATTTATTCCCATCAGTTTTTACGTTTTACTCATAGCTGTCACGTCATGATATATCTACCTTCACGTTAAGTTTAATATTTTTACGCACAGTCGGATCGCATGACGAACGCAGACGTAACACGTAACACAATGCCTGAGATCAAGGCTCCGCGAAATGTCACGGTATTTCCTGGCCAGTTACAGACAGGTTTAGTTTTACCCCAACGGACCAGGAGGTCAAAATTGTACGTGTGTTGGAAGCCCTAATTGGTGCATATTGACAAATACAAACTTACGCCCATTTCACATATACAATGGGGATGACGACTGGGTTAAAACTATATAATTCTATTTAGTCCGTCAGTTACATTATGGAAAAATATGGGACACGTATTTTTTGGTTTATCAAAATATTAAATATCGACAAAGTTATAGGTCATCAAACTTCTGGAGTGGGGGCTTGTGACGTCACTCCTAGGTGAAAATTGTACCTAGGAGTGTACCTAGGAGTGACGTCACTCGAAACTTCTAAGCACTCTATCTTCGTCATTTTTTGTTTGTCAAACAAAAGAAAAAATACGTGTACAATATTTTTTAACAATCTAACTGACGGACTAAACAGTTTTTTTTTTAGTCGTCTAGCCCAGAGGTTCCCAAAGTGGGCGATAACGCCCCCTAGTGGGCGGTGAAGGCATCAAGGGGGGCGATAAGAGAGCAGAAAAAATATTTATAAGTAGTGGTTTTTCGTTAACCAATAAAATTGGGGGGCGTTTAATTTTTTTTATTTCTTTAAAGTGGGCGGTAGACAAAATCAGTTTGGGAACCTCTGGTCTAGCCCATTATGTTTATTTTTAAATTTTCATCGTTGGCGAGAGATCCCATAGATATTTGAGTGCTAGTTTGAGTCTTATAAAATTGGTCTTAAAAGTATAACCAAATATGCTGTCACAAAATATGTATTGTACAGTCACTGATAATAATATATAATGAAACTAGGTACGCATTTATATCTGACGCGACCTTATTGCTATTTGCTATATAATATAATAGAGTGGTATCAGATATTTATGCCGGCCCCGTTTCATTATTTTTATGTTATTGCTGGTACTTGCCCCTAAAATAAAAGACACTCGCCGAAATTTGCAAACCTACGATTAAAATTCAATTGTGTGTATTTTTTTATTAATTAGTGCAAACACTTTACATTAAATTGTAATTAGATATGGGATATGCTGTTACTTTAGACTTTAGAAAATCATAATATGGGTAACGACTTTTTTATGATGATCTTTGTTTCTAGGTCTTTTATGTTTAGTTTAATATTGCCGTAATTTAAGCTGCGATTTCACCCATAGATATCATGAATATTTTTTTATGAATTAAAGGATAACTAACATCTGGATGTAATGTAATGACGATTTTTGTTATAACTATTACATAGTTACAAAAGGTGTATTTAAAATATGCTTCATTTGCTATGTTAACGAATAATGACGTGTCACGTTGTTTATTTGCTCATTAAATTAAAGGCAATAATCATTAACAGCCTTAAAGGACAATATTTAACATTTAACTTCGCGAATATTTCACAATTTAAAGGAAACGGAAGGTCAATCATTTTGTGTGTAAATACTTATGCAAGAATAGTTTTCATTGTTGTACCACGATGTCCACGATTAGAAGATTCAAGGATTGATAAATTATACGAAGGTACATTAGGTGTACAACCTAACATCGATACTTATTTTCATGGATGGTTGTGTCTCATTTAAAGAAGTTCCGCAAATTATTTTTTCTACTCCTGTACTGTTATCTGTCTTTTACTTGGTCACGAATACTAATATAAGAACATACATAATATGAGTTCAGAGAAGTCTATACTCTATTCCCCATAACAGCACTAGTGTCGTTATAGTCACTTTACGTTATTGCTAGCAGCCACAGACTTCTAAATCTAGGTTAAACCTAGGTCAAGGATTAAGCGCTCAATTTTAACTTTACGGTAAAAATGCACAACTACCAACTTAACAAACAATTAAATTCCTACGGTTTTTAAGAAAAACAAAACTTTCCGAACTAAATTCATTGATGCCAACATAAAAAAAGTATTTTTAATTTAAGTATACTTTAAATTTAAAAAAAAAAGTTTACCATAGACACATACTGTCAGACAAACGTCATATTTGCCTTGTTTCCAGGTTATGATTAATATTGTATTCTATAATTTAAAACCTAGTCGTAGAAAAAGTATTGTATGCAACGTTGTATAATTAAGTCAAAAAACGCTCATTGCGTCTCTATTTGCGATACTCGCCGCATTCGCGGCTCGTATCGCAACTCACGCAATTCGCATTTTTTGAACCCACTTATACAACTGTTGCATAAAATACTATTAGGTATTCGAGTACCTTCGCTAGTAATGTGCTTATAAGTAGAGTATGGGACAGCGTCGTGAAAATATTCAATCAAAAAACAACTTTATGTCAGTGTAGAAAGATTAAAAATTAAAACATAATTTTCCACGACACGACGTCGCATCGTGAAACGATGCCGTGTCGTAGCACGACGCGATATCGTATCGTGTTTATGTGTGGCCCTATTTTCGTAGACGGTCAAGTATCCGCGTCGCGTAGGTGCTATGCTCTAGCCCTGGGGGGCTAGAGCAACCAAAAAGTAGGTGCCGCTGCGTTTTTTAACACGTCAAATTTCAAACTTTCAGTGCGTCTAAAAAAATTTCATGATACGAGTATGCCGTACAGTATTTCCTTAAAATACTGTACGGCATACATACTTCGTTTTTGGTTAAAAATGAAAAAGGTAGTGACCGTCGAGATAGCGTACCTACACAGTAAAGATACCCAGAATCTAATGCTGCCAAAAAATAGTACCCAAATAGTACCGACGAAATACCTAGGTGAAAAAAATAGTACCCTAGAGCCCTATAATTTAATTTCTCTAGCTATCGTATTCGCAGAAGCCGAGATATTCCATGACTTAACAGTGTACAAAACATAGAAAGACTTCGAATTCCCGGCTTCTACGATAGTTAGAGAAATTAAATTTTAGTGCCCTAGAGTACTATTTGGGTACTATTTAAGCATTTCCGAAAACAAAGCTGTTCCAGAGAACAAGCGGTGTACGCCAGCTTGACAGCCCGGTAGCGTACACCGTGAACGGGCACATTCGAGAACGTGGCGGGTACATTTCGAAAAGTTTAAGGGTACTATTTTTTTATCTAGGTATTTCGTCGGTACTATTTGGGGACTATTTATTGGCAGCATCAGATTCTGGATATCTTTACGGTGTACGCCGGCGCCGTCTTGACGGTCACTAAAGGTAGGCGATATTTCACACTTGAGGTAGATCCTCGGCAAATATTTACGGCACATAAAACAAGCGCCGTGCCGTGCGCGAACCGTTACTGACGTTACAATTACAATTCACCGGGTGTAGGTACGTTTTGGTGAACTGAGGTCCTAGACTCTAGTCTAGTTACAATTTTTAAGACGTCGCGTTGCGAAAAATAAGTGCGTATATTAGGGTGGTCCAAAAAAACACTTTTTTTTTAATTTTTTGATAGGCCACCCCCTTATTTTGTTACACATATTATGTTGATAAAATACACCAAGTTTTGTAATTTTATCTCAACTATAAAGCGGTGCTCAACGATTTTGAATTTTTTAATGTTGTTTGAAACCAAAAAAAATAAAATAATTATTTCTCTGATTTTTATTTCAGTAATTGTTTTAACACTGGTTGGGCATGTGATTAATAAAATGTGAATTCTAAAAATATTTTTATTTGTACTTTTATCAGAATTCTTTTCTTTTCTGTTATATACCGTCTTAAAATATGGTCTGGAATATCCTGTTAAAATCTCTCGCGATGCTCACAGGCACCGAGTATATTTGTTTGTTCGATGACAACTTTACACTGTTTATCCTACTTTAATCATTAAAAGTGCTGGACACAAGTTGTATACAGAGCGTGTTCATACAACAAAAACATGTTTGTTTACATGCAAAAACGCGGCAAGAACTGAATTAATTTAATATCATAAGCTCGCAATCTGATGGCCGGTGTAAAAGGGGGCGCGGTTGGGGAGCGCCGCCATTAAGGACATTTTGCCACAATGAGTTCGTATTGCGACATACAACGCCGTAAAATACTATCTGTAAAACTAACTACTTATACAGACCACGATTTTTGTGCACGCAGCAAACGTTATAATTCCATTTCAATTAAATTGCGATTGCGTCGACATGCGACATAAAACGTCTTGTCCAATTCGCGATATGGAAATTATATTAGATTCATTTTAGCTGAATTGAATGTCGCATGGTATATTTTTGTATAACAGTACTTAAGTAACTCTGTTTATGAATGGCGAATCGACAATAGATCCTAACTCTCTCTAGTGTGTCCTTGCCCTCTCTGACTATTCTTAAGAAAAAGTTGGCCAAATATACACAAATAAATGATTTACAGTTGCACTTTGCCTCATTCTGAAAACAGGGACCAGCTCGGCAAGATGGTTAGGTTCCTCGAGAGTAGAGTTGTGCCTTTCTCGGGAATTGTCGGAAAACGTTCTCAGTTTTGTATGGGAAATGTTCTCGAGAACGTTCTCCCTCCATACAAAACTAGAACGTTTCCGAGAATATGATGTCTCTACTCGAGAGCAAGTTACGCCACAGCAGACCGAATAGCCGTGTCATGTGTCACGATGTTCGAAAATATATAGGTACACGTCTTTAGGCGACAAGCTGCTCATATACCTAAGTGTTTTTGTTATATTTGAAACAGGTTTTCTTTTACTTTTTAATGAAAGCGGGGACTGTCGGTTAGCGCACCCAGGGAGCCCCGCCCAGCCATTAGGGACATTTCGCCACAATTAACGTATCGTGTAATAGAAAGCTGTTAATACGAAATTGTTGCACGCTACCATTTTACTATAGTTTACTAATTCATACTGGTACCCTGTTGCTCCATATGTACAGTTACCTACAGAGATAAGCAATCCCTCATCTCTTTAGCTGACTGTACGCTTATAGGGCTTTGAGTATCAAACTAACTTATACAGATACAGTACTATTATTCTAGTGTACTTTTATTGAACATAACTAGAAAAATGGTACGTAGAATGAATCGAATTTCCCTTATTAATACCTAAATAACGAAATTTAAGGTATATTTTGGTGAATTTAGGAGATTAAATATGTTTGAATTCTCATTGCAAATACTTACTATTGAACCTCTTGCACGAAAATGTACAAAAACATCATCGCAACTTGAATAACCTTTAGTATGTTTCTAGAATGTAAAGAGTTGATAACCTGCCAAGTCCAGACTTACCGACTTTGTAGCCCTTTCCACTAGAATATACCTATATATTTATACTATGCACCCTAGGTATACTGTAGTATCGCTATAGCTAAGGGTGCAGGCAGTGTAAGTGAGCTACAACAAAAACTAGTAGCTTAGCCGAAGCGTTTTTGCTTGCCAAGTATACTTATAGAAGTGCGTTGAGATAGATAGCTTAGTTCTTTGTAAATACATGTTTTTCTCTAAAACTCGTATAAAGGTAAGGTGGGGTCAGACAGACAAACATTCTGACAGTATGAAAATAACTTACAAGTGTACATCTTGCCCCGATGTTCGTCTTAACCCACCTTACCTTATTATTTACTTGCTAACCTACTGTTGAAAAATACAATTCACATAAATAACACTTTCAGTGCCAAGCTCCCAAATTTCCATACAAAATGAACCCTATAGTCGCGTTCTTGACACCGAATGACTTGCAAAATCAAAATTAGACCTTATATTAACCTACATAATTATATGTTTTACAAATGCCGTAACATATTAAATGCTTATTCATTTTAAATTTCGTGTGTACATCCAGACGATTTCGCTACGAAATTTTACCGTGGGATAGAGCCAACCATGCGCAAAACTACTGAGCTTCCCTCTATACATAAATCATATAATTTTATACCGCGCGTAAACTGAGAACGAGTATCGTCGTACAATTTTCGAACGACAATATATTTAATCGCGTTAAGTTATAACTTGGGCGCAAACTGCTAAACGGATTGAAAATTGAGATGCCACTCTGTTCGACGTTTTATTAGTCTTTCGAATCGAGTTTAGACTTAGGGCCGTTAGATCAGCTGCCTCAGTTAAAGAAAACTTGTAATAGAAAATTGCCGAAAATAAGTTGGGGTAAGATCAGAGAGAGGTTTAGATCGAATAAATAAAATTATTTGGTAATTAATGTTAATCTTTATTTGTAATTAAAATAAGAAATAATTGAAATTTATCTATTTAGACAATTAGTTACATCTACATTTCATATTTATTCTACTACCTACGAGTCTACTGCTGCTACTAATATTCCGGTAGGAAGTTTCCTTGAGAATAATATTATCTTTCAATAAATTACTAAACTAACTGACTAACTATAGATAGGTAATTTTGAATGCTAGTAGACCTAGCTGTGGAGCTAGGTCTACTAGCATTCAAAATTACCTATCCACCTATTAGTTAGTAACAAGCGATAGGATGTTCTGCGCCACTTTTTCTTGCTTGGTTATTTCTTGCAATGAGAACTCTCATGAACCTTAGTATCGTATCACGCAAAGAAACAAAACACAGACTCGCTAACTTGGCGAATAATCCGGCCTTACCCCATAATTCCTTTATCCCATTATATTGAGGACTAATATTGGTCCTTTTTCTTAAATTTCAATACGTCGTTTTCTTAATTTTAGACTGGTAAGGACGAGCCTTTTGTCTTCATTTACGATGTTAAGTTTAGGCAGGGCAGATATCTAGACGTGGTCTGACCATAGAGCCTGGACGTTTTTTTTCTAAAACCAATAGGTTCTATATAGTTACACATATATACGGAGGTGGAGTGAGGCAACCGGCCGCCGCTATGCACCTAGACCCTAGACCAACGCCCTATCTCCTATAAATAAAGTTTGAATAATGTAATAGCTTTGCCACTGATCGTTTTTATGCCTCGTGTTTTTGCCACACGCCTTATTCATAAGATATGACCGCCTGATCAGTTTTAGATTTATTACGAAAAAATAAACTTGCGGCTCGTACTGGATAAAGTATGAATTATGCCTAAAATTTAACTATAGTTTGTGTGGATATTGCTAATTATGTATTTTAAAATACAATTGTCATTTAACATTAAAATTAAAAGGCGAAAATGTCGATTGTCCATGTATCACAGCACCGATATATCCATGACTAAATATCTTAAATTCATTCCAACACGCATAACTTTTACTTTCCTCCATATGGGGTATTATTCGTAAAAACTTGCCTTATACTTCGTAAATGGCAGCAACACTATCTCTGTATAAATAAAGCTGAACCGTATAATTTGACAATAAGGTAAAACCGCATTGCAGAACGACAGTTTCTACTAATTAATCATTAATATAACTCCATTATTCAAATTAAACTGCAGACCGATTTGAATAATTTGACACGAAGACGTTAAAAGCAGCTAAAACTTCATTTCCTGGCGATATAATGCTATTTATAGAATACTCTTCAATTAATTTTTAACGACTAACTTTCGCAAAGACCGTCCTCTACAAATACCTACCTAAGTTGTATTTTGCACATATTTTAATTGTATGGCTTAAAGTTCGATTAGCCGAAAAAACGTAAGCATTAAGGTACTCTATAGTAATGCTGCAAAAAAACTGTACAGCATGTAAATCGCATGTGAAAATAATTCGTTTCTATTGACAACCACAGTCACGCAAAAACATTGACGAAAATGCAAATCCGCGCAGACAACCGTATCGGCAAACGTGTGCGAAACAACAAACAATACTCAAGTCGTTTAATGGCTAATTAGATTTGCATTTATTTGGGAAATTACACCGGCACCGTATTAACTGTACTTCGGTGTGTCCGTTCCGCTCGGTTCGCGCTATTAGCGTACAGTGAACCAGGGATGTTTATAGCTACTGGATAAGAGATGGCGCTCCACAACGGTCATGCCCTTTTTTGGCAATCATCGCAGTAGTTTAGACAATTACAGATGCAGTCCGTTTCGGTAATTTGTAGCTCCTAGAAAAAAGATAACTAGCTTAATAGCTATTAAGCTAAAGCCAAAATAATAAGTAATTTATTTGCATTAAAATAATAAGTACCTAATTTATTTACAATAAAATTATGCATTTGTAAAAGGCTAGAGTGAATGTGAAAGACCGATCAAACAGCTTATTTTTCCCTCTTAACGTGGCCAGGAAAATGGGATCCCGATTTTTAAGAAAAGAGAAATATGTATCCCATCAAAAACATTACATGTAAAAAGATGCAAGTCTAGCAACGCAGTTCTCCTACAACAAAAAAGTTTTGAGTTAAACCAAGTCAGTACGGGGGGGTATCAACAGAACTCCATTTCCACCGACTTGCCTATTATTAGATCTATAAAACGTGTTCCTCCTTGGTTAAATAATAGGCAAGTCGGTGGAAATCGAGTTCTATTGATACCCCCCCGGTACTGACTTGGTTTAACTTTACATGTCAAAACTTTTTTGCTGTAGGAGAACTGCGTTGCGAGACTTGCATCTTTTTACATGTAATGTTTTTGATGGGATCTCATTTATTTTTGTAAGTGGTCTAACTTTGTAATCCCATGTATTTGTATAGGATTACAAACTTATGTGTGCAGTTGTGACTGAAATTACAACATATTTAGTACCTTAGAATTATAATGATCAGTGAGTCAGTGAATGAATCAGTGAGTGAGTCAGTGACAAAACGAAGGAACTTTGACATGCAATAGTTCTTAAACTACACGTTCAAATTGAATGATATTGTGAATATACATAGGTCTTATTGAGCCCTATATATCCCTGAAATTTCAGGGTTCTAGCTTTAGCCAGTACAAAATTACGGGAGGCTGAAAATCGCCTGAATGGCTTCAAGAAAAGGATGGTACGGCCGTGCCTTGGTTTTGCTCGACTTGGCGGGGGCACTGCCGTGCCCCCAGATCAAACTATCAACACCTTTACGGGTAGTTTTAGGAAAGAATTTATAATTGCTTAGCAAATAAACTTATTTCTAATCTGAATTTTATTGTTCTTGGATGTGGTCTAGTTCACATGTTGATGTTAAGATTAATAGAGATGTCACGGCGATATTATAAAGTTGTAACAAAGGATACCTGTAAAATTAAAAGCATGAGGGCGTTTGTAAGTCCTTAATCTAAAAACCTGGTCGAAAAAATCTCATGTCTAGTTGTTAGGCGATATACCGCAAAATTAAGCTTTTCTGCCATTTTTGTAATGATGGCTAACTGCGACGGAGCTAGGAGGGTTATAATTTCATAACCTATGCTCATACAGTGCAGGCAAAGTTCTAATATAAAATTATTAATTTGACAGTCTATCAAATAACGAAAACCTCTTTTCATCTTCGATAATAGCTCAGAACTTGGATTAGGCGGTGGCGGTTCAGCTAGGTCTATGCAGAACAAAAACCCAAAGCCTTGCCATCACGCGACCAAGTCTAGACACTAGACAGGTCTCGGTTACTTCTGATAATTACTTACCTCCCTGCTGCCTGCAAATTACGAGTCTAGCTTTTTTAACATGATTTGAATAATCAATTTCTTTTGGTAAGCTTTAAACATCATATGTGAACTTGTCAATTGTAAGGAGATTTTTGGACTCGCAAAATGCGCAGTCGGTCTACGAAAATGTTGAGCAAACTTTGGACTTTGTCACTCTAGGTAGGTACAATTGATGAAATTTAATTGAAAAGGTACTAAATGTACCCAACATTTTCATTAGCCTACTGTACACTAATCCATTTTACAGAATAAATATCCAATCCTTAGTATTTTAAAATAGGATACTCGTACTTGTCAATTTACATCATGTGTGTGATGTTAAATATTTTGTAATGTTCCTAACTGTAAACAAGTGGAACTGTAGTTAATCAAATTTATTGTGCAACTGAACAATAAGAAACGGTTCCCACATCATCAGGGAAACAATACCTTAATTGGAGTTTAAAGTAAATATTTCACTCGCAAAAAGGTCATTGTACACGAAATGACAAATTACTTGCTCATCAATGAATTGTTACGTATTTAAGAAAGCATATTTTTCAACAATGTTGCCGCATTTTAAATGTAGAGCATCAATGTGATACATAACGTAAATACGAAAGTTATCTAGATATCTTACGTAGTAAAATATTAACCTGCTACAGGTGTCTTAAAAATACACTTTACTACAACATTCTAATATATTACGCAAGTTTTTCTCCCGATGGAACATAAATCAAGATGTTATCTGGCAATTTAAAATAAGGCATGTTCGAAATAGGTCGATGAACCTGCGCGCACCAGCGAAACGCCAGTTTTCGGGCTCTTGCGCAAACTGCGATGAACGCAAAAGATAATTTTTTAAACGATTTTACAAACTAATAATAAAAGTGGCTGAACAAACCAACATTTCACTGCACAATATAATTTTATAGTAATGAAAAGTTTACGTTTTAGTTTACGGAAATTACCTTAGAAATTAGATTAGGTTACCGTTTGTTTTGTGATATAAAACCTTATGACACTGTATATTGAACATGTTTGTTTAGTTATAAAAATGTTTGACGGGTGGAACGTAATAATAGTAAGAACTAGGGTGATAAAACAAAGAAAGGTAGTTATCCTTATCTATGTAATTATTAGTATGTTTAGAACTTATATGTATTATGTGATATAATGTATTTAAATTTTTTTTTGGTTAGTAGCACCGCCCGCAATTTATCTGCTTTGCCCCAAGGTTAACTGGTAGAGAATGCCTCATGGCATTAAGTTCGCCTTTTGTACGATAAGTTTTCTTTTATGCAATAAAGTTTAAATAAAATAAAGGCAGAGATCGCAGATGTTTGTGGCCCGAGCTGCAAGCGTAGGGAAGTAAATATGCGATCGAGAGCTTTCTTCATTACCTCCCGTGTTGTGTACTTACATCATTTTATGTCTACACTTGACCAGAAAGCGGCTTTTTCCGTACGCGTAGCGTGCTCTAAAAGCCACTTTATGGCCAGGTGTGGCATAAATATTCTTTTACATATCTTTATTTTCCACCGTTTGTGGTGACCCAGAAGACGAAACGCGACGAAATGTCAACTAAAACGTATGAGTAACCGAAAATGGGACCACTCAAGGAGTTTAGGTATACACCAGTTATTTAATTTCAACAGCCCCACACTAACATGCAACTGTGCCAAAACATCGCTAAACAAAAGGTAAATGAATAGTTATCGCGTTCGACCCGTCGAGAAACGTGTGGGTTTAGACCAAACGAAAGAATGCACATTCTAACCCCACTCTACCAAATTCTTTGTGTACACACAAAGAATTTATAAAACCTTGTTTATGATTTCTGAATTAAATAGTTCACCATAATTTATATTAACTATGCAATTTCAATAACCGTCTTGAATTGATTATTGTACAAGTCGATTGAATAAAACTGAATGAAATGTTGGTAGCCAAGTTACCGCCGCAATTTCCTTAAGTGAATACTAATTTGCATTAATCTTAATGAGATACCAATCTCATTACGGAAAATATTTAAAGAGTATTAATCTACCTTACTTAATTACTTGGAGTCTTTTAATTAATTTGAGATTTCGTACCTATTCAAAGCCGGTAAAAGACCAAATAATTACATTTTATTCTTAGAGGTACAGACTAGGGTTTCTGCTCGAGACTTCTCGAACTCGAGACAACTCGAGAGTTTCACCTCCATTCGAGACGAGAAATAAATAGCTGACTCTCGAGACTCTCGAGTTCCGGCACAAACGAAATAAGGGCTAAAGTCAAGCTCGCCATTTTTTGGCTTTTAACAATGATAAACATTTGAAACGTTACACCCTGTATATAACACAGTGACACCGTGTATATATCACAGTGACACCTGCTACTTTACAGCTAACAATTACCGAATGACAAAATACGCACACGATTGGCGGCAGAATAGTTGCGCCCATTTTGTGAATGACCAGTTAAAGTCTGTTTTTTATTTCCGAGGACAAAAATGACATTTCATGTGTTGCCTGTTTTTTACAACTCATAAATAGTGATGTGATACAACCGGTACTTACCGACAAAAAATTAGGTAGGTACTTATTTTTATTGATAATAAAGTATCTGTAACACAATAAGTGCATAATCCGCGAAGTTCCAAAACGATACAATACTTTAGGTAAAAATACCGCCCTTTTGGAGATATAGAATATTTGTAAATACACAATATTTCTAACATTTAAAGGTACATTTTATTTGATTCAAACACATTACTTATCTTACAAAGCTGAAAATACGCCAAACCCGCTTTATTTCTCTGCGTTATAATTTCAAGCAATGGAATCACATACGTAGGCACTAATTATCCAATAGTAGGTTAAAGGTTGAATACAATGTAGTTATTATGTGTAATTAATTTTTGATAAGTACCTAAAAACATATGTTTTAACGTAAATAGTATTTTTTATTATATCGGTTATTAATGCTTACACCACGAACCGAAACAAAGGACAGCACTGTTTCTTAAACGCTGGCCACATTATTTTTACATTTGACATTTGTAGCTGTCATATTTGTCTTCGGAAATAAAAAACAGACTATAGGTTTTATTTTTGATGGATAAAATGAAATATTTTGCTTACCTACTGATTGCTTACCAAAATTTGATTAATTGTAGGTCGCTTAATGCAGCTCAAATACTCAATTTGCTGACCAAAATAATTTAGAGCAGTTCAGTATATCATTAATTGCAGACAGATTTATAAATGTTTGCTAAGCATAAGTTGCTTACCAACTAGCTATTTTGGCTGACCAAATACATATTTCTGCTCACGCTCATATGAATATTTTGGTGATCGATTAAATGATACCTTTTTATTTGTTTTTTATTTTATTTTCAACAATAATTTACAATTTCTTACTAAAGACTCGAGAGTCGAGACAACTCGAGAAATTGGAGTCGAGATTTCTCGAAACTCGAGAAAAAAAATGAGGCGAGAAACCAGAAACCCTAACAGACCCAGATGCGACCGTTGGCAAACTTACTTGATCTAGTACCAGGGTAAAACCTACACTACACGAAAGAGGATAAAATTAAAAAGTAATTTCAAATTCAAAAAAGCGCCCTGCGAGGCAAGCATATGACAATGAGAACGCGCGTTCCCATTGATTGTGCTGTACCGCGCGCGAGATATGTCGCGGACGTGTTGTGCTAGCTGTGCTGGTCGCACCTGTGGCCCAACTACATACAGTCATGAAAATGTGTTAAAATAATTACCTACGAGCTGAATCCTAACAGATCATTTTATAATACTACATACTAATATTGCAAGCACGAAAGAAAAATGTTGAACCCCAAAATCGAAATCCTAGTTTGCATGAAAGTCAAAAACTTCGCTTATATTTTACAAAACTTCATATTTCAGATATACAATGTTAATGAGGTATTTTTTTCATTACAGGAGGCTTTTCCCGAGGTGATGATCAAGATCCAGACAAACTTACCCGTACGTGCGGCCAACACTAGAACTACTGTCGCCACATACTAACCTTGTATGATCCCTTAGATGGCAGAGCTGCTACGGGTGGCAAAGATATCTTTGTCGAGCTTTCATAGAACCTTTCACATGCTTCTAAGTTGGCTTTTGCAAGCTCGTACCTTAGTCCATAAATAAAATTACTAGCTCTAGCTAGCAGTGGTTCCGAACCTGGGGGTAATTACCCCTCCAAGGGTAAAACGAAGTTTTCTCAGGGGTAATACGCATGAATGTTAGCCGTTTTACTTTGAGCAGTTTCTTATAAGCTTATAATACCTATTTTTTTGGAGGGGAATAATACAAATCTCGATGAGAATGTGGGTGGTATGATAATAAAGGTTAGGAACCACTGAGCTAGACATTTCGAACGAACGATAAACCACTATAAGAGCTTGCGAAAGTAATTCCTCGGTTTTTCCATTAACTCTTTGTTAAATATGGTCGCTATATGCTAACAAAGAAAAAGTTTATGTTATGAAAAAAACAGTGCCACGCAGTACTCGTACATGTCGTGGTTTAGTACCTACTACACTTCAACTACTTACTTTCTTTACCAACATCATAATTTCAATAATTTTTCTTTATATTTTCAAGATTCTTCGTGATTATTCGTGAAGCTTTCGATCGAATATGCGATCGAAAGCTTCACGAAAACGTGTGTTTGATCTCTTTATGGATAATTAATATTGTTATTTATGATTTTAATGCCATATTACGGTATAATTTTTCTCTAGTTGGTAAGTTAGAATAAGAAAACTAGATTTTCTTCCACATACAAAATAAAATGGCTAACTCAAAACTTGTCCAAGTTTCGATGTAATAAGTAATGAAGTCATAATGTCATACTTTCCTGTAATATTACCATCTATCTGGCCAGTATAAAAATGGCGATGTTTTCAAATAACATCCTATTTCCATTTCAAGTACCTACAAGACTGGCGCTAGCATTGGATTTTTGGAATTAAGAACTAAGAAGAGATAAGTATAACGAATTCAAAAACATGTAATTTTTAATCTCTGTCAGTTATTTCCCAACTTCCTTGTTACGCTTTAGCTATATCTGGCGCCATGTTGAAATATAAATGGCATATTTTATACAAATAAAGACGATCCGTACATATTTCGAATAATCCCCAATTAATAAGTAAAGGGCCTAGTTAATAAAAACTTTCATAAATTCAGTACCAAAAACTTGAGGTGCCTTAATTTAGTGAAATAGTTATTTCGCTTTTATCAAAAACGTTGCAATGTACTTAGAAAGACAAGAATAGGTTAAAACTAATGACTTATTATTAAGAGAAACAGTCACAAATATCTAAGTAGGTTAAGTGATTTTGTATGCATTTATCGTTTTATTCAGCTGGTTTTTAGCAAGTGGTTTGTACTATCGTCTCGGCAGTTAGCTCTTTTCGATCTTGTTACAATTTGAGACAGTATGTAATTGTAGGTATTCATAGGTAATTGATTTAACAACATGTATAAATCAAAAAGTAAACTACCAAGAAAACATGCAAAAACTGGCAGTTGGAAAGTTATTGTAGGTTAAGAATAATATTTGAAATCCCTTGTTTATCGAACATTATTATTTCAATTAGTAACAAAGGAAGAGCAGAGTTGACTTACTTTTTTTGTAACCCGTAAGAAAGAAAGAGGGGCCTGTAAACTACCGAGGCTTCGACTTTCCATACTAAAAAAACAGCGTGTTCTAATAAAATAGTACATTACACAACTAGAGTGGTAATACAAAGAAAGGCCGAGATCGCAGATGTTTGCGGCCCGAGTTGCAAGCGAGGGACGTAAATATGCGATCGAGGGCTTTCTTTATTACCTCCCGTGTTGTGTACATCATTTTATGTCTACACTTGGCCAGAAAGCTGCCGCGCGCAGCGTGCGGAAAAAGTCACTTTATGGCCAGGTGTGACATAAACTATTAGGGTTCCGTACCAAAATGGTAAAAAAGGAACCCTTATGGTGCGACTCTGTCTGTCTGTCTGTCTGTCTGTCTGTCTGTCTGTCTGTCTGTCTGTCTGTCCGTCTGTCACAGCAAGATATCTCAGGATCTACTGATGCTATCGACTTGAAATTTGGAATAGTGTTAAGAACCGCTAACCCGAGCTTATAGGATGTAAAAAAAATCTTGTAACTTTTTTACTTTTTTTTTAAAGGGGTCCGTAATGAGACTTTGAAAATTGAAAGTAGGGCTATTATATCGAGTGTGGTATCAAATGAAAGGGCTTAATTTGTAGATTAAAACAGTATTTTTGTATTTTTTTTTAAATAAGTAGTTTTTGATTTATGGCGAAAAACGTTAAAAAAAAATACCGTTCCCCCCCTATTATCTTCGAAGTTACTGAACAGAAAAATCTGTAATAATTACCAATTATTAATGTCATCCTATATATTACAGGAAAAATATAACGGTTTTCCTAACTTGCACTATTTTTGAGAAATTTGCAAAAATCTTAACACATACTTATTTGCTCCTACTAAACTAATCACCATATAGTTTTTCTTGAACTATTCATGCATCTACTTATGAGTTTGTACGGAACCCTCGGTGCGCGAGTCCGACTCGCACTTGGCCGGTTTTTTTTTTTAATACACTTGCTCAAAAAGTGGTACTTTTTGTAGCTGTATATCGTGCGCAAAGTTCGATTTTGCGAACTAGTGCTTTTTATTTCCCATTTTTTTTAATTTACTGTTGTTCAAATACATACATCCAACTAATGGTCAAATACGTTCTTTGTTTTTATTACGTCAGTGGACATTGAATGAAAGTATACATTTGATACGTTTAAAATATTAAATCCACATATATAACGTTTGATTGTTTTTATTATAAACAATTAAACTGTTATCTAATATTAAAATAGTTTAAAAAGTATGCTTCTTGAGTATTACCAATGAGTAGTTTAGTCAGCGGTCTCGCATAATACTAGTATTATGCGAGACCCAAAAAATAAAAATTGTCACAGATAAGATAATATGGTGCAGGCTGTTCGAGTTTTATAAATGACAACTAGCTTTCCGGCACTAAAGATTACATTTTACTTGGAAATTAATGAGCTATTAAGTATTTAAATATTTATTGCTTTTTTCCATTTTTAAATGCAGTTAAATTATCTTAGAACGTTTGTCTGTTCCCAAAATAGTTTATTTTTATTTGGCTGAATGGTGACAAACGCTGCCACGTTGGAAAAAGTTCGCAATTAAAAGTAACACATTTTGTTTTATTCCCGCCATTTTCATTCATGATTGTAATTTTGTAATTATTAATTATCACGCATTAGTTTGATAACACTTTTGTGAAAAACGAGCGATTCAGACGATTTTGAAATAAATTCAACACCACGAGATATACTAGCAAAGGTGTCAACGGCAACTACTATTCATTATTTTACCAGAGAAGTCGAAGGAGGAATATCTGGCCGTCTATGAGCAATTCATTGACTGGAAACGAGAAAATCGAACGGCGTCATTCTCAGAAAATGTACTTATGGCCTACTTTCTTGAATTATCTAAGAAATATCAGGCATCTACAATGTGGTCAGGATACTCAACGTGACTCTTAATAAGTGTTCCAATTGAGTGCTCCATTTTTATGAGGCCAAAAAATAAACAAATTTGTCTCTTAATCATTCAATCATTTCATTTTCGTTGTAATTTTTCGCAAATGTATTAAAAAACGTCGTTTGATACACGTGCGGAAGTGTCATTTCCACTCGTCCCGAGTCTTGTCCCTCGCCTTACGGCTCGGGCCAAGACACCTCGGGACTCGTGAAAAATGACATACTTTCCGCACTTGTATCAAAAAGTACTATTTTTAGTAAAAATATGTACTTTTTTTGCAAACGCAGACTAACGTCACAGTTATGTTTTATCTTGTAGTAGTCATGCAAAATTTGAAGTTCTAAAATTTGAACCATTTTACATTTGATTGAAGAGTTATGCTTACAGGCGCCTCTTAGGAAAAGAATAACAACTATGAAATAACGGTATACGTTAGTAGGTACCAAAAAAGACAATGTTCTTTTTACTGCAAAATGCAATTCATTATTATAAGGTTCAGGCCTATTAGGTTTGGTCAGAAATGGGATCTTACAATGAAAATAAAAAGCCGGCCAAGTGCGAGTCGGATTAGCACACGAAGGGTTCCTTACCACCGTTGAACAAAAAGACGCCAAAAAACACGTTTATTGTATGGGAACCCCTTTTTATTTTTAACTTTGTTTTGTTTTTATTATTTGTTGTTATAGCAGCAAAAGAATACACATTCTGTGAAAATATCAAGCAATTACCATTATTAAAATCAAGCAAAAAAGACGAAAAAAAACACGTTTTCGGTCCCCATACAAGAAACGTGTTTTTTTTCCTTTACTTCTTGATTTTATTTTCTTTTTATTATTTGATCTATTAGCAACAATAATATACACATTTTATGAAAATTTCAAGTCTCTATTACGGCTCAAAAGATCCTGTAACTGACCGACTCTAACACGTTTCTGGTATGGCGGACCCCGTTTTCTTTTTTCTTTTTTGTTGTTATAGCGGCAATAAAAATACACATTCTGTGAAAATTTCAAGTCTACCGATTACGGTTCATAAGCTAGAGCCCTGTGGCAGACAGAGAGCGGAGGCTTAGTAATAGGGTTCCGTTGGCACTCTTTGGGTACGGAACCCTAAAAAAACGATACAAATAAAGAACGATAAAAATATGATAAAATAATATCAGCAAACAAATTACCTTCGTGTAAAAAAATGTTCCCGCTTGTGACGTACTAAATTTTGAACTGTACCCCTTATACTATACAAGTTGCAAACAAAGAAGTTTCCACTTCGAAATAATGTACTGGGCATTCAACACATTGATGGACATCCAATGAACATGCCGATTCATGGGATGAGTGGCTCAATAGGTATCTTGCAAAATTCGCCTTTAAAATTCTACAATAGGGATGATGACTGGGTTAAAAATATGTAATTCTATTTAGTCCATCAGTTAGATTATGGAAACATATGGGACACGTATTTTTTGGTTTATCAAAATATTAAAAATCGACAAAGTTATAGATCATCAAACTTCTGGAGTGGGGGCTTGTGACGTCACTCTTGAGTACAATTTGTACTCAAGAGTGACGTCACTCGAAACTTCTAAGCACTCTATCCTCGTCAGGTTTTGTTTGTCAAACAAAACAAAAAATACGTGTACAATATTTTTTCATAATGTAACAGACGGACTAAACAGTTTTTTTTAGTCATCTAGCCGCCTATTGCATATATCTCAAATTACATAGCATTTTCATTTCAAATTAACATTTTTCTTCAATATTAAATTGGAATTTGATTGTAATGTAATTGGCCTGTCGAATTGATGTAGTTATAAATTGCCGTTGTATTCCTTTCCATATACATGTGTTTCCAATGACAAAGATTCAGAGTGAATAAGTACCTACCTATGTATACTGCTACTGACATAACTTATGATAAATCTGTATTTCCCTAACATCAGCCTAAAATACTTAATAAGTCAAAATCATGTTAATACTGCCACCCAAAATACAACATAAGTATAGGTACACGACTAGATATTTGAATTATTATGTGTGTAAATAAGTTACACTTTTCCGATGATAATTTTCTTAGAGGTTCAAAATGAAAATTCAACTTTCAACTTTTTGAATCTTTGATTTACTTATCATTTCACATATTATGACTAACTATATATATATTTTTGATTCAAAACATATAAATACTTAGTCATACTTATAGACATAGTCAACTTCTCGCCTAGAATAAAGCTTAATCCTAATTGACATATTTTTAGGATATTTTTTTATATTATATTGTCATTAGTTCGTATTTTTTGTCAATGAATGTTGTCAGTCTCAAGATATTGTAATTCTTAAGAAATAATAAACGAATTGATATCGAATACAATGTTTTTATTTACCTGATAATTTCTTAAAAACTACGTGCCTATATATAGGTAGTTTTTTATAAATTATCAGGTTAATGTGTTTCCCGGGGCCATCGTTATTCACCCCGCTATCCCTGATAACCCCGGTTGACGGTACCTGAGAAGCATAACACAGTAAGTCCTATTGTTTTCTCAGTCCTGTTCTTCTCAGGTACCTACGGAAATATAACCTGAGATGACAATGTTAGTAACCCTGTGTAATCGATTATGGTTTGATCTTTTAGGATGAACTAATTATTATTTTTGCCGTATTCCGGGAAATGGTAGGCCACACGCGATTATTTCTGACATTTCAAGCACGAGGTACGACTTTGCCTCTGTTCAGTAAGGACGATTTTTATTGCATCTTTAAAAATAGTACAGCCAGCATCAAAAGTAGCTGTCAATTTTAATACTGGCACATGTTAAATTGCATAATAAAATTGTCAGCTAATTTTGACGCTGACTGTATCTAGTCTATAACAAGCATTTAACATACTCATGCCAAGGCCAACAAAATCACTGCAGGTCAGTGTATGTACCTTTTTTCCATCTTCGCAGACTGATTGTTCTGCTGATCCTCGACCACGAAGAGTTAAGGATAAAATTCACGATACAACAATTTTTCCATGTTACTTATTAGGTACTTGCAAAGTAACGCCATCTAGGCACACAATCCGAAGAAGAGCTTTAAGCCACTCAACGCTAGGTGACGCAGTAATCACTAGTGATGTTACGATGACTCGCTAGATGGCATTAAAACTTAGATTTTTATGGTATATATGAGTATAATGATCGTTTCCATGTTCTAAAACTCTTCCATTGTCTATTAATTGAACACGCAATATACGTAACGATGTGAAACAGTATTTACTAACTTTATGTAATCTAATGCAGGGTTTCCACAACGAGGCTTTCCATTCTTTGTATGGAACTGGGACATCATATAACTCATAGGTGAAACTTTTTTGTCAAAATAGTTCCACGACAGAACTAAAAAGACCAACATTGTATCATTAATTATTATATTACAAAATGAAAATCATAAAAGCAGAAATAGAAGAAAAGAATAAAGAGATTTTGTGTGTCGTAGATACCTATAGTAAGAATTATCTAAGGTGTCCGAATGTTGTCTTTACGAATATTCTATTCGGACACCTTAGATAATTCTTACTATACCGATTGTTAAATAATAAAAAAGCTTTAGCAAATTTTGTCTTCACAGTTCTATGGAAAATATGGGAAGAAACCACAGTATTCTGCATCGTGTTGTTCTGTTTAAGAGACATCGGTGGCAGGGCTCGGAACCGATATTTTGAAAAAAACCCGAAATAGCCCAATATTTTGAATTATTTTATGCTTTTTATGTAGGGCTCAATAATGTTTTTAAGTAATGACGTCGTATTATTTATTAGATTGTCCAATTAAAAAATGAAATAATAAACCAAATAACGAAAATAACGGCAAAAATACCGGTATTTTTGTATGGAGTAAATTAAATACCGGTATCCGAGACCTGATCGGTGGCCCGTTTCACGTAGCTACAAATTACAATTGTAGGTACAGGCTTAAACTAGCATCATTGGTCAAACCAACCAATGGGGTTGTTTTGTTTAAACTTGTACTTAGTTTGTAAAACGCGCCACGGTTTGGCGATGGATGCAAAAATTTAAGTAATGTATAAAACCACTTTATTATTCAGTTATGTATCTTAAAAATATCTGAATGAGTACAAAATTGCTCTAGATTAAAAATAAACTAAAATCATGGTAAAAAGTAATTTAAACCTCCCAAATGTCCCTCATCCCTTAGCCTCTGTTTCTGCAACCGCTCGTCTTCATAGCCGTCCACGCCAAGCCCCAATCGTTCGATTAATCTGTCACCTTTGTCCCCGTGAAGCTCCACAAACTGCCGCCGTCGCCTCAACGCCACGTCAGGGTCGAAGTCCCACGTCTGTTGGTCGTGGAGGACTGGCAGACCAACCAGGTTCGTTTGGATGAAGGCTCGAATTGGACCGATCGGGTCTGGAGCGGTGACCAGTCGGTAAAACAGTACGCAGAAATATATTGTTATCTGTGGTAGAAAAAGAAGTGTAAAGGCGGGAAATCAAGTGAAGTTCAAGTTTCAAAATCAAAATTGGTATCAAGCGTAACGTTGCCTTTTGCTCAAATATTTATTTATTTATTTACATTAACAACGATATATCAAGATCTCGATATATGATAGATTTAAATTTCTGACTACTATTTTCGGTTGTTTCGTACAAAGTCCGGACCTCTTGAAAATAATTAAAAAGGGTAATCCAAACCTACAGGGAAATAAAACAGTAAGTGAGAGCGGTTAAAACGCTGTTAAGTACTTAGAACGGGGAGTTCTAAGTTCTTAACAGCGTTTTAACCGCTCTCATCCTACGTATTTAAAGTATAGAGTTGTTTTGAATTATTTAAACTTGATTGCACAATGGTAAAAAGTACATTTGGTTGACTTAATCCTAAAGGCATTCTCTACTATTGAACCATTGAGAAAAAGGCAGCACACGTGCCAGCGCACCACGCTCTAAGCAAGTGTACTTACTGTAAAATCTGTACCATTGGTAAAAATGCATAGATTTTGAGCAAAAAAAGTAAATACAAACACTATGTATATGTCGAGGCCATATGGTAGCGTTAACCACAATGGTTACAACCATTTTATGAAAAGACCGGCCACACCATGAAGTGATCAAAGTAAGTTTTTTTTTTTTTTTTTTTTTTTTTTTTTTTTTTTTTTTTTTTTTTTTTTTTTTTTTTAGAAACTGACCAACTCGCAGCCCCTCCTGGGCGTAGCGATTGTCGGACCGGGTGGTTGGCCGTGGCGTTCCCTGGGGTCGAACCAGGTCGCTAGCCAGACCACCCTGAGTTGGTCGGACTGGGTGGGAGCCGGGAGTGCCTGGGGTCGAACCAGGTCACTTAGTCCGGTCCACCTCGATATGATCGGGCTAGGTGGGGGCTTCACGCCTGGAGTCGAACCAGGTCGTTTGGCCAGGGCCACCTTGATCAAAGTAAGTGATGATCTGGCCGCCTCATATACTCTCTTTTTACCACTAATGCTATGAAGATATAATTTTCTAGCATACGAAGTCAAATATTTCGAATCGAAAATGCGATACGTAAAAGTTACAACTATCGTTTTGAAGCTGCGTTAATTTGAATAAATCGGTATTTGTTGAACGAGACGGATGCTTTATCAATTTTATTATTTATTTATCGCGTGACAAAGCGTAGCATCATAAGCCTACCTACTAAAAACGTTTTTTAATGCATATGATTTTTTAATCGTTAATGAGATAACAAGTGATTAATTTTGAATTCAGTAGGTAGGCTTATGATGCTACGCTTTGTCACGATTTAAAAAAAATACTATGTAGTTACAAATCGATAAACACATAATTATTACATAAATACAGTGTAGCCTTCTGAGCATACGAGTACCATCGATTCCCTCTATTATCAATCGATTTAGCTACATCTCTAAATATGTAAAAATGATCGCCTATCGTCGCCTAGTACCATCCTACGAGTAGTACCTACCCATAAATACAAGCCTCGCTTAGTTTGGGAGTAGGTCGATTTGTGTAAGATTATCCCGCAATATTTATTTATTCAGGAACAATCAAAGATGCAGATTTTAAGGAGGCAGTTTAACAAGCAGAAAATAATATAGCTACAATTATATTCCGGCTTTCAACTGCAATTACATTACAATCGCTTATCACCGTTATAGGTACTACCTTGTTGTAATTAAAGGCAAATTTATATACACGTGCACTAAATACTGATACGTTAAACACAGAATGCGTGGTGATATCACAACATACGGTCACGCATGGAATACACGTTTCGAACAAAATAACACTCATTATTATTCAAAAATATTGTATAAGGAAACGATTAACGATAAAGAATATTTTAAAAAAAGGTACCTATAATCACAATCACGCTTAAGATGACAGTAATTATAATAATAACATAGAGCACAAGACGACTTTTTATATTAGCACTGTTGTGGAAATTGTAACACAAGCGAGACACTCACAAACAACTTCTTCATATTGAACCGGATCGCGTGCGCAGCGAAAACCAACTGTTCCGACCAGGCGGGTTTGTACCGACTTTACATATAAAGTAGTCGATCAGATTACTTAACCCTTGGTGCCTTATATTATATCACGCCGCGGACCAAGACGTCCTTTTCACACCGAGTCTATGTTGTAACAAAGGCGGTTAAAGTTTTGACACAAAAATAGTATTAATTTCGAGGTAAAGTTTACGAAAACGCCTTTTGTCTAAATGAATACAAGCAGTGCTAATGAGGTATCTTACTCATATTGCTAATGGTTACGTCATTCCCTAATGTATATATAATGTGTATATGTCCTTTTTTTTATATTTGTAAAATTCCAAGATTTCCAAGTCAAGAGGTGACTCTTTTGGCTTGCAAATCTTTGCTTTGTTGCTGAATATAACATAATTTCAAGAACATTAAGTACTCTAAACATGCCTACTTAACTGTAAGGCACTGGTTCCACCGCTGACGAGTAAGCGAGTAAAGTTGGGCGAGTAGCATTACATTGCGGATCTGGAAAGGTCAATTGATCACACTGTGCCTGGTCAGCTCGCAATGAACTGCTACTCGCCCAACTTTACTCGCTTACTCGCCGGCTCTGGGACCAGTGCCTAATGCTATAGAGCAGCGGTCGGCAACCTTTTAGCAGCCAAGGGTACTAATGTGACCCTTAACGTTAACGAAATTGACGCGGGCCACTTCAAGGTGGCCCTGGCCTAGCGCCCTGGTTCGATCCCAGGCGCTTTGGCCTCCACCTAGACCGACCCTATCAAGGTGTACCGGGACTAGCGACCTGGTTCGATCCCAGGCGCCCCCGGCCCCCACCTAGTCCGATCCACTCAAGGTTGTCCCGATTTTTGCTACAGCCAATAAGGTTTGCAAGTTAGTCAGGCTTCAAAAAAATAAAATAAAAAAACCGGTCAAATGCGAGTCGGACTCGCGCACCGAGGGATCCGTACAAACTCATAAGTAGATACATACAAGAAAACGGTACGGCGATTAGTTTAGTAGGAGCAAATAAGAATGTGTTACAATTTTGGCAAATTTCTCAAAAATGGTGCAAGTTAGGAAAACCATTATATTTTTCCTGTAATATTAAAGATTACATTAATAATTGGTAATTAGTACAGATTTCTCTGTTCAGTAACTTCGAAGAATATTTGAATGAATTTGGGAGAATGGTATTTTTTTAAGGTTTAGTCATAAATCAAAAACTACTTATTTAAAAAAAACACAAACGGTTTTAATCTACAAATCATTTGATACCCCACTCGATGTAATAGCCCTACTTTAAATTTTCAAATTACCCATTAAAAAAATCTTGTAACTTTTTTACTTTTTTTTAAAGGGGTCCGCCCTTTAAAAAAAAGTAAAAAAGTTACAAGATTTTTTTTACATCCAATAGGCTCGGGTTAGCTACTTTTAATACTATTCCAAATTTCAAATCGATAGCAGCAGTAGTTTCTGAGATATCTGGCTGTGACAGACGGACAGACAGACTGAGTCGCACCATAAGGGTTCCTTGTTTACCATTTTGGTACGGAACCCTAAAAAAGACGTGGGTCGCATTTTGTTTTGGCCACAAGTCAGCGGTTCGCGGGCCGTAGGTTGCCGACGGGTACACTACATAAATACGAAAAACTTAATTCCGATATTCACAATCACGAATATCAAAATACCGATTTTTAAAATTCCGAATGGATTAAAATTCCTATTATTAAAATCCCGATTTTTCATAACTCCGACTTTTAAAATTCCGAAATTACAAAACGTCTAACTGTAAGAATTACGATTTTCAAAAGTCCGAGATTCCATACACCGAACAATGAAAAGTCCGAATCTATAATAATCCGATACATCAAAAGTACGAATTCCGATTATCAAAACTCCGAATTCCAAAATATCGAAAAATAAAAATTTCGACTAAATAATGATAAACGTAGATACAGGACTTAAAAACAGTCGGTCGGACTCCGCAACTGCTCCGCCGCTGCGGGAAGAGCAGCCCCTTCGCCCTTGCGTATCAAAGCACAGGCCCTAATGCTCGCCTTCGCAGCTTCGGCTTGTTGGTCGCCTTCGGCGACCAGCCTCAGCCGCTACGGCTCACATTGTGCCTGTGCTTTGCTACAGCGGGCGAGGGCTGCTCCCCCTCCGCGCCTCCGGCTTTCTATATACACTCTAGGGGTAGAGCAGACAAGACCACGTGGATAGTGGGGTGCTCCGATTCGGGTTTTGTTACATATTCTCCAATGCATATAAAATACAATATTATCTCAGCCATTATTATTATTTGAACGTAGCGTATTTTTTAAGGCAAAACTATAAAAATAATTATCAAATTTTGTCAAAAAAGTCCTAATTTTCTTCAGACTTTAAAACCTGCGCCTCATATTTCAATAATATTAAGAGTTTACAAAATTTCAAAACTCCGAATGACAAAATTCCGAATTAGTAACGAAATTTCGGACAAATGAAAGTCGGAATTCCGTTTTACGGACAAAGGGTACATCGAGCTTTTAATTTTTCGGAGAAATAAATGTCGGAATATAGAAAAATCTGATTTTTGAAATTCGGTATAATAAATATCGTGTTTTTCAATAATCGGAATTTTATTTTTTAGGATTTATGAAATTCGGAGTTTTGAAATTCGGAATAAGTAAATTCGGAATAAAATAATTCGGAGTATTTGGGTGTTCCCGTTGCCGACCGCTGATAGAGAAATCCGTCAAATACCTAACGTGTCGCCTACCTGTGTTTAAAAACTAATACCACGAAACATTTATCTCTAATCTCATTCAGGAAGTGAAGGTATACATGAGACATACATTAGTCATGAAGATGAAAATGGGTAAGTTCTATTTTTAAACTACTCTAGCTAGGTATCGGCTTTTTAATCTTCCTCCAATAGTTACGTTTTAGTTAAACATCGCAAAAAGGAGGTCAAGGTATGATGTTCCGATACTAGTTCCGTTTTAACACAGTTTTTTCGCGAATATTACTATGCTTGGACGAGCAGTGATATAAAAAACAAGGACATAACAAAACATGACCAAAATTGACTTACTGAAGTATGTAGGCAAGTGCCTGTTTATTTACATAAGTAGGTATGTAAATAAACAGAAAACCTTTTTTTATTAAACGTCCGTTAATAAAGTTAAACATTTCTAATATTTATCTTCAAATGAATTTCGGTTATTAATATTGATTTAATTTTCTGCAAATTAAGTTTCTAATAAACCACGAACGCATCGATAACTTATACGGTTTCCCGCCATTATGCCCTCGCTCCTGATTGGTTGGCACTATCCCTGTTTTACCGACTGCGCTACCGCGCAAATACAAACACGAAAAAATCAATAGGTTTGACAAACCTTTTGACATTTAGCCACGTATCTTGTGAGCCATATTTAGCTATAAATTTACTATTAATTAGTTACCAAACAATGCAGGAATACGACGACGACTACTTTTTTGAAGAAGACAAAATGTACGTACACCTGTTTAAAAAGCCCGCATCGAAAACCTGTTTTTGTTATCAGTTGGACTTTATCAGTGAACTTCCTTTATGTTGCAGAGTGATATTGTTTGTTTGACTTCGGCTTGTGTTATTGTGTGTTATGTGGCAGTATAACCAATTTTTTCCTTATAACGACCCCAGAATTAACCCGTCTCTGTACACATACATGAAGCAAAACATGTTCGAGGATAAACAGTAACTAACTAGTACTTTATTAATCATATTTAGTAGTTTCCTATGCTTTTTGTAGTTTCTATAGTTTCTAAAGATTACGTATTTACGTATTATATTTTCCAGTGAAGTTATTAGATATCTAAGGTACCTACCATCAGCATGGTGCAGGTCTGATCTTATTATACGACTGATATTAATATTTTAATTAATTTATGGATACGTCTTTTTAATCGTAGCGATGGGTTTTAAGAATCAATTTTAAACAGTTGGAATATTGTTATCATAGTGAATTATTCAGTTTTAGCCCAGTTGACATATGGGTAAGGCTCACAAAATATGTACCTCATCAAATTTTATCCAAACCTAGCTTTGAGTAAAGCAATGCCTTATTTAATGAGATCTAAAAAAATATTATATGGTTTTTGTTTACGTTTATTACTTACTAGCATAACCCTTGGACACATTTCGCATTAACCGCGGTTTCGCCTGCGTTGTTCCCGTTACTAAGGGAACTCTTTACTGGAATATAAAGTATCCTATGTTTCAATTCAGGACTTGGTCTCTTTGCATCACATCTTCAAACAATTAGAACATAAAAATAAATCTATTCAAACCAATCCCACTAATATTATAAATGTGAAAGTTTGTGAAGATGTTTCTATGTTTAGATGTTTGGATGTTTGTTACCTAATAACGGGGTATAGCTACTGCATGGATCAAGTTGAAATTTGGCATGTAAGTAGACCAAGTCCTGAATTGAAACATAGGATACTTAATATCCCGGTAAAGAGTTCCTTTGGGACAATAAGGGGAACAACGCGGGCGAAGCCGCGGGAAAATGCTAGTAGATAATAAATAAACATAGGTACAAGTACATAGTAGAGCCTGCGTACACCAGACGAAACATTTACTTTGATCGCTCCTTCTACGAAAGTAAAATATTAACTTTATAGACTGCAGTATTGACAGGTTTTTACATAGATTTCCCTAACAGTTTTTTCTTATTTTTTTAAATGTTACAATTTTTTTGTCTTAATCTAGAATCTCTACACAACCAGAGAGATCCAAACAAACTCGATCGCAATTTTTAGTTTCCCTCGACGAAAGGTAAGTTTAAACGAAATTTGATATCGGTTAATTAATGTACACTTGACAAGTCCCTTTAAAAAATATTTACATTTTATTCAGTGTCGACATTCATCAAGAGTTAACGTTTGAAGAAAATGCACTGGAAACTGATGAACAGTAAGTACCTATTTTTAAATTATTTTGTAATAGATACCGATGAATTTTGTAGAATGTTAGAACATTTACCTACTAAAACGTAGAAACAATATGTTACAGTCGCCATCAGATATATCTGAGCTGTCATTGAACTCATAAATATCTGAACACGGCTCTAATGCTATGAAAATAGAGCCGTGTTCAGATATTTATGAGTACACTGACAGCTCAGATATATCTGATGGCGACTGTACTTCATATTTTGTCAATCACAAAGAAAATTACTGTGTATTTGAGTCCTGTACATACGAGTATACTACCTACATACCTGTAGGTACTACCTATATACTACCTATGCACCTACATTTTTTTTATTATAGCCTGTCTAGATGTCCCACTGCTGGGCAAAGGCCTGCCTCTTCTCCGCCAGTCGTCCCTATTCAGTGCATCCTCCCGCTACACTTTGCGAAATGTGTCCAAGGGTTATTCTTCAGAAATATGTCTGCGGTCACCTTATTCCTCTGCCCCTTTTTCATAATAAATGTATGGAGATAGAGGAATAAGTCGCAGACATATTTCTGAAGAATAACCCCGAAGTCGTCCCGCCATCAAATATTTTCTTTGCCTTTTCGGTCTGGCTCTATTCCGGTAGCCGTTGTGGGATCCACTCAGTATAGTTAGTTGCCTTAGCCCATCATTCCGGATGCATTCGGTGGACGTTCCCTGCCCAGTCCCACTTGAGTTTGGCTCTTCAAGGCGTTTTCGAATCGTCGATCGATTTCCTTGAGCTGCCTGTTTATTTATATTTGCTACCATAATTTTTATCACACAAAGTATAATAAGTATTGGTGATTAGTCCTTATTTCTTTATGACTTTTGGTCACGGTTTGACCATGATTAGACTTTTAAACTTTCAACTAATAATTAAGCGTGCGACAGAGGATGCCGGGTGGATCACATCATCATATTGTCTGCATATTTCTTACCACATTTAAAACAGACGGGCAGATAGACAGACAGAGTCGCACCATAAGGGTGCCTTTTTTACCATTTTGGTACGGAACCCTAAATATATACCTATACATAATAATTGAACGCATCGAACATGAACAGTTTCATATGACTCAAATAATAAATACCTACAGAATGTTACCAAACTGGTAAAATTGTCTCCTTGCGGTACGTTAACCAAATATGGAACATCCATTTTCTGTTGAGAATAATTGTTAATATCTCCAAAACATTAACTAACGTAACTTGTGTTTACCGTTTACCGCAAATGATTCTTTAAGCATTTTTGTTTCTTAATTGTTTTTAAACAGGACTAGGTACATATTTCTTGTTGTGTGTGCCTCAACAATAATCTGATAATATGTAATAATAGCCTGGTAATATAATTTGTCATAATTAGCAACGTGTACCGTTGGTACCTAGATATGTCCCCAAAACTTGAATAAAAAAAATAAGCGACATCTGACATTGATAATTAACAAGATACGATAAAAATAATCAAGTTGTTATACATGAGACCATCTGGATCCCATCATAACTAGATTTTGAAAACAATGAGACCAATCTGAAAATATACCCATTTCAGTAAAAAAAAGTTTTTTTTTTCAAAATGTTCATAAAAAAGGGAATTCTGAGTTAACAATCGATTAAAAATACAACCGACTAGAGTACCTCCTTTTTATATAATCGGTTAAACAATCGCAAATACGGTAGAAATTCACTTAATGGGTTTATGTTTAAGTAACTCATTTTTGGAAAACTTACAAGTAGGAAACTGCAGATTATAAGTAATAAGTCAACTTGGGATAGTTACCTATATTCATATTGACGTTAAGAGACGCCAGCACTGAGTAAAACGTCCAGCAAAGTTTTTTTCTTTTAATATGCACTTTTTTGATCTCTCCCCAAATATATACATATATAAATAGCCCGTAATCAATTAAATTTCTACTTACTCCTTAAATTCAGAGAACGCAAAGACGGCGAAGAACCAGTTCAGAACACGGAATGCATATTCAACGACCTGAGACGCGAGCGGTACATGATACAGCACCAAGATTTGCTGTAAGTCTGCCGTGAACATTGAGACCCAGCCTAGATTCAACTAGAAACCTGCTAGATTTTTTTTACCATATAACAAGGTATGTTTTCCCGTGAAAACAGATGACACCGTGAGAACTTGCTTACGCCATAAGTACTCGTATATTGAAGCTCAGTAACAACTTGGGAAGAATACCATGTTTTGTTGTAGGTACCATGTTTTCAATATTTCTTAACTGAGTGTGACTTAGGAGCAGTGGCGTGGCGTCCATATAACCTGATTCCCACCGGCTTGCCTATTTTAAAGTATATGACCGGAGTATCTAGTACTACTCCTGAAGAAAAAGTAACCTAAATCTACTCCGGCTTTACTAAGAATATATTTGATGCCACGCCACTGCTTAGGAGCTAGACTAGAACTAGCTAGATCACATGTAGCGCTAGGAATATTTTTTTAAATACACGATCTGCTATCATGATAAACATGTTTTTTATTACCATCCATCCATCACACCTGTTTGTATAATTAAAATAGGAGCACTCAAAATCCACATACAGTAAATATGATTCGATTACTTACTAGAAAATTCCTAGTAGAAACCTAAGTTAATAACGATCCTAATCGGAATAATTTTTTCAATAAGTATTTAAATTATATATATTGTTTATTTAGTTATCGAAAAATAATATAGCTGTATTTAAATTGAAAACTAAAAAGCACTAATTTCCAGGAAAATCTTATCAATCAATCATAGAAACAATGAAACAAAGATGAATTACTTACTATTAAAGATATCGCTTTATCCTTTACATTAAATATCCCTTTAGCTCGCTAGTTTTCATGGTTTTCATCTTCGATATCTAGATAATTGTTTCTTTCTAACTACACTTAACTTATCTGCGTACATATAAGCGAAAGGATCAGATAAATAATCTGTTTGGTACGTGATTATTACCAGAGAGGTTAGTATACTATAAATATATTTGTGGTGCTTACGTTAGGGTCACCAGGGGCAACAGCGCAACACTTGTTACGGGAATTACTAAGCGCAGCGGCCAGGTAGGTATTACTACATACCTTTACCTAATGAAATGAAAAAAAAAAACTATAATTATAAATAATAAAAATAAAATAAAGTTTATTCTTGAAACGATGAAATAAAATTATGTAAGCAAATAGTCTTACTCCGCCAAACACATACAATAAACACATAATTAAGTACTTAGACTACATGGCGTCGCACCATGAGAGATGCGGTGGCATAAAACTCAACTGAGACATGACCATGACCACTCTGCCAAGAGTGTACGACTAAGAAGAAGATTAGAAGAAGTATACCCCCGTCGTGGCGAACATAAAAATCTGGGTGAGGTCGCAAATAATCGCACAACGTTGAATATGTTGGGATGTTGTTAGGATACATATAAGTAGTGTAAACTCGATTTTGCAGTTTCGAAAAAGTTGTGCTAAATGTATGGTGGTCGCAAAACACCGAAATTTTCGGTCATTTTTCAGATTTTGGTCTGTACCTTCTAAAAACCGGATTTTTGGATAAAATTGTCTAAGACACTATTAAAGAAGATAAAATTTCCTACAATATGAGTGTAACATCAACTCTGCATGTTTAGAAAATGTTGAGATATAGCACTTCAAAAAATTGCAAATTTTCCTTAAAAGTTCGAAATTGCACTTTCAGCTAACTCTCAAACTGAATAGCAGCTGAAATACTGATCTTACAATGACAATTAGATGTATAAAGTTATAGAGCAATTATTAAGCTTTATTTTAAGTATAATTTGAACCCTGTACTTGCGATAATTCTCTTGTTATCGAAAAAAAACCAAATCATTAGAGAACTCAGATTTCTCAGGAAAGAGTGCTCCTAAAGCAAATTGTTAGTATATTGCGCAGTTATTCATAGGAAGTTTTAAAAATGACTTTATATTTCTAAACATCAATCATTTAAAAAGTTCTGAGAGACCATGATGATCGCGTACATCGCACATTATGTAAATGATAAAAGCATCGTCACATTTACTTTTACATACGTGCGTAAATTCGAGTGTGTTAAATACTTTATTATTTATTTATACTGTGATATGCGTAACCATCATATGCCCGCTAAATTAGTCTTACATACACATCGTAAGATCTTAGTCATAAAATGTGAAAATCAACGTAAAGTGATGGCGAGTTCTCGGCTCCAGTGATAGAATTACAGGACGCAATGTAAATTAGTATTTATCGCAATAACTTACGCTAAAGAGTGGCTATGTAGTTACCCTTGAATTGCTGACATTTTACGGAATCCGGCAAAAAGTTATCTTCGATGACATAAAACATTAGATTCAACGTTTGTCAACGAAATGTCACGCAACCGGTAGGTTTACGTGGTTATACGTTTACACCTACTAGTTTTCCGCGTCTAATTATGCTCCTATTTTGTGTAAGTAGGTACTTATAATATTAGGCTTGCTTTTACGCAATTGGCTAAATGGTCGTATTCTTCTGAATTACACCTAGAAAAGTGTCGTCAAAATCATGTTCATGGCTAAGTAGTCAAGCAGGGGCTTATTGCATAACAAAGTACGAGATAATATTATAAGTAAGTTTGTATGGATTTTTACTAATATTAGCTTGTCTTCTACTATGTACTCGTTCTAATGAGTCTATTCTCGACGAGCTCAACATCAAAACGAGACTCCACAATCTGTACACAACGTGTCCAAAGCTTCTTCGGGCATCTGGTCAGGTCAGGTCCGGATAGTCTGGAGAAGCTCCTAATTACTGGTCGCATGGCAGGAAGAAGGAGTAGGGGCCGTATCGTATGCCTATGCTGAATCGTGATGGGTAGGATGTAGCCAACAGTTGTGTGTAATACGTAAATTATATGCTAGATAAGCTAACAATATGCGTAACGTAGGCAAGATGACCAACCTAATGTTACAAAATACGTGTACGATCTTCTAACAGTGCCAAAGTCCATCATACAAATTTAGGTGGACAAGGAGCCCCACATGAGATCCTTATGAGTGGGGTAATAGTTAAGAAACGGGAAGCCGAGTCAAAGTTTTCCTCGGCTCAAAAAGGTGTTATCTCAAACACCGTAGGAGCATTCCACGGAAACGTTACGTCAGGGACACTACCTTTTTAATACTTTTTACAGGTAAAATTAAAATCTGAATATCGGTATGGTAATATCAAGACTTGGCTTTAAGATTGGTAGTGTTTCTTAGTAGTAACTAAAAGAATATTAGGGTTTGCTACCATAGCATTACGTAAGCGACAAAAAAATATGTTTTCATGGAATGTTCCAATAGGAACTACATACTCACTTCTAAGTTGTAACTTATTACAATAAATACGAATTTACGTGGTGTCCTGTACACGTTGATTTTCACATTTTATGACCAAGATCAAATAATGTGTATTTAAGACTAATTTAGCAGGCATATGATGGTTGTATAATAAATAATAAAGTATTCAACACTCTCGAATTTACGCACGTATGTAAATGTGACGATGCTTTTGTCATTTACATAATGTGCGATGTACGCGATCATCATGGCCCCTCAGAACTTTTTAAATGAATGATGTTTAGAAATATAAAGTCATTTTTAAAACTTCCTATGAATAACTGCGAAAATACTAACAATTTGCTTTAGGAGCACTCTTTCCTGAGAAATCTGAGTTCTCTAATGATTTGGTTTTTTTTCGATAACAAGAGAATTATCGCAAGTACAGGGTTCAAATTATACTTAAAATAAAGCTCAATAATTGCTCTATAACTTTATACATCTAATTGTCATTGTAAGATCAGTATTTCAGCTGCTATTCAGCTTGAGAGTTAGCTGAAAGTGCAATTTCGAACTTTTAAGGAAAATTTGCAATTTTTTGAAGTGCTATATCTCAACATTTTCTAAACATGCAGAGTTGATGTTACACTCATATTGTAGGAAATTTTATCTTCTTTAATAGTGTCATAGACAATTTTATCCAAAAATCCGGTTTTTAGAAGGTACAGACCAAAATCTGAAAAATTACCGAAAATTTCGGTGTTTTTCGAGCACCATAAATTTAGCACAACTTTTTCGAAACTGCAAAATCGAGTTTAAACTACTTATATGTATCCTAACAACATCCCAATATATTTAACGTTGTGCGATTTTTTGCGACCTCGAATGTTCGAAATGACTGGGTCAGTAGATCGTACGGGTATTTTAACAAGTTAGAGTCTACTAGCATATCCCAAAAATTAACCTCTGATAGGAAGAAACTCCTACTAGTATAGACATGTAGACAAAGAATGTAAGACATGTAAAAGAGCCCTTGAGGGCCTACTTACAGAAATAAATTATTTTTTTTTTTTTTTTATTTTAGTATAAAACCACAACGGTCAGTGTTTTTTTGGCGAAATTTCTTGCTTGGCTTTAGAGTAAAACGCCTAAAATAGCCGTATACTTAATCCGGGTGTGCTATTATGGAATTTGGTTCTTTATTAGTGTTTAAGCATTTTAGTTAAATCATGTCTTTCGCAATGTATTTCAGGGGCATGACAGTGACTTCGGGCAGCGTCTCATTAGCCAAGGATGAGAAGAACTTGATAGGGATCAGCATCGGAGGGGGAGCGCCACTGTGCCCTTGTCTTTACATTGTGCAGGTAACTTAGTCATTACACTGGTCTACAGTGGTTTTGTTGCCCTAGATATGAAAGTGATTTTGGGTCTATTTATGCACATGCGCTATTTGCTCTGATTTTTTTTTAAATCTTTATTTTCATTTTAATAAGCCGATAATTGTTCAAAATATAAGAAATACAAAAATCATGAAATTACAAGCACATTGAGAACTTTCATGAATATATTCGTAATCTGGCCACTTGAAAACGTAAACAGTTGCGATGATATCCAGGGCAACAAAAAAAAGTTTTTTTTTGTAGAGCTGTGTTATCATTAAATAAAGAAGAAATACTTTTATTTGGCATACAGTTAGCATCAAATTTAATAGTTTGTAACATCCAAGCGCTAATCACAAGCAACACATTTTTATTACTATGGACAAAATGCAGTGTGACGATATATATGGCGCTTTGGAATTTTGGATATTACAGACTATTTGATGCTCACTGAACCAACACAAAAAAGTAAAATAAAAATTAATTAAAAAGTAGAAACGACGCCAAACTACTCTTATTCCAGACTTTTTGCGAAGCTCTTAATCATGATTCCACCCGGGCTCTTTAAGCCCAATCCGACCCTATATCCTACTTATAATATTATAAACTAGTTATAAATTATAAATGTGAAATTTTGTGAAGATGTTTGGAAGTTTTTTAATGATAGTATTTAGTTGAATAAATTGATTGAGATGAAAATTGGCATACATGTAAACTGAGTCTGGAATTAAAACATATACTTCCATCTCGGTAAAGAGTTTCCTTGGGATAATAACGGGAATAATGTAGGCTAAGGGTAAATGCTAGTAAGTTATATTTTAAAGTCACGAAATTTCAGATCTTCGACAACACTCCGGCATCAAGAGACGGTACACTGCAAAGCGGCGATGAACTGGTGGGCGTGAACGGGCAAACTGTGAAGGGCAAGACTAAAGTGGAGGTGGCCAAGATGATACAAGCCGCTAAGGTATGCCTGTAACCAGAACCCTTTTTCTAATTGAGAGTTCGTAATCGAGCAAATATTTTGACAAAGACTTGATGTGCATACCGAGAATGGTACTAGTATATGTATTATGTCAACAATAATTACTATCATTTTATAAATAAGTATGTACCTACTATTGAAATGTCCGCTAGGCGCCACTTTGCGTTGTATGGTTACTATACGTACATAAAACCGTCATATCCTGTCACATGATATAAAGGTTGACAGCATTCCTGTCTTTCCTTAAACCGCTTCTTTCGGTTTGGTCCAGGATGAAGTGACGATAAATTACAACAAACTCCACGCCGATCCTCGGCAAGGCAAGTCTTTAGACATCATAATGAAAAAGATGAAGCACCGTCTAGTAGAGAACATGTCTTCTGGGGCGGCGGATGCGCTGGGCCTATCCAGGGCTATTCTGTGCAACGATACCCTGGTCGCCAAGCTAAACGAGCTGAGAGAAACGGAGACTACTTATAAGAGACTGGTTGAGCATGCTAAAAGGTAAGTTAACATCTTTAACCGAGTCACCTCAGCTTAAGCTAGTTGAGACGGATTTTACAAACATTTTATGGACTTACGGTCGTGAAACTTACGTAAAAACCAAATTAAAAAGTAATGACCGAATACAGCTCTAAAGCACTTCTCGTGTTCCTCTTTCACGATAATTGCTAAGAAGCATCGACCTGGGAAATCAGAATGCAGAGCCGACAACCTGTCCAATCACAGTCTGTTTATAGCTTCTATATTTTTTTAGTCAGTCATAATCATATTTGTAACATTATTATAAGAATCAAACCGTATAGTGCAATAGGCTTGGGTCCTAAAGTTTGTTTCTGATGTAAATGGATTCTACTATTTATGAGGAACAAATATATTCCTATAACTACTACAATTGGATACTATAACAGCCAGCACAAATTACAATCAAAAGTAGCCGACCGCACCGAGCGTTGATAACGGCCCATACAAAACGGACGCACCCTGTGACGTCATCTCTTGCCCTTGCTGTACTAAGTCTGTATGAAAAAAATTGCATTTTGCCATTTTGAGCACGAAAAAGTGCGTTCAAGCACATAGTTTATTTTTTCAGGATTAAGCATTCCGAAATTGACTTTAATTTTTCTTTAAGACGATTATAAAATATCGATTTTTTTAAACTTTGTGGTCTCATAACTTTATATTTTTTATACATTTTTTGTTTATTCTTCTGCGTTATGTTATGATAATTTAGTATTTTCCAATCCATGTGACTATATTATGTTGTAAAATTCAACATTAGTCAACATCCCCATTTTATTTATTTATACTTTATTGCACAATACAGGAAAGTACAAACGGCGAATTTAATCCCATTAAATTTATCTATGGGCTTGACCTTTACATCAAACTTATTTATAAGGCTCATTATTGTACCCAGAATGCTGAAGGCGTACTTCGACCTACTGCAAACATACAAGTCGCTCGGTGACATATTCTCGGGGATTGGTGTCAGGGAGCCACAAGCTAGGGCTTCGGAGGCCTTCTCCAAGTTCGGTCAATACCATCGCCTGCTGGAAAGAGACGGAATCAAGATGCTGAAGGCCTTGAAACCGGTGAGACAAGGACAATAGTAGTCATCATACTTTATTTATTCCCAAACTCTTTGGAGCCACTGACACTGACTGTAGAGATTGTATAAATTTAATAACTACCAGTGGCGTGGCGTTGAAGAAATCCTTGGGCAAGCCGGAGCAGTTTTTGCTTCAATTTTCTTTAAGAGCACTGAATTATGTGCTGAACTGTCTAATATTAGGCTAACCGATAATCGAAACCGGAATCGAGTTCAATGGACGCCACACCACTGATACCTACTGAATGTAGATTTTACATCTTGGTAGTAAAGACTAGTTATAATATCCTGTAGAATTATTTGTAAAGAGGGAAAAATATAAATACGTTATCTGACTCTTTTTCCCCGGAAAGAAGTGCTCGCTCACTCAGTTTAAGTTGCAGTACCTACTTACTTTTCATGATTTTTGATTAAGGAAACACTATTTATTCGCTTTCAGATTTTGGCAGACATGGGCACATACCTAACAAAGGCAATACCTGACACAAAGCTGACAATACGCAAGTACGCAGACACGAAATTCGAGTATTTGTCGTACTGTCTGAAGGTGAAGGAGATGGACGATGAGGAGTACGGATACAACGCTCTGCAAGAACCGTTGTACAGGGTAGAGACTGGCAACTACGAATATCGGTGAGCAATTGAACCCTCCTCAGGTTTATAGAAACGATCGTTATACTACACTACGACGATCGGTTTCCTGCCTACAGCTTGGTGTACCTCGTCTAAAGCTGTCTCCACAGACCACTTAGTGGTCTGTGGCTGTCTCTAATCGGAATATAAAGGAATCTAGATCCCGTATCTTTGTGTTGTCCTACTGTACTATACTGGACCTTGTATCGCCACTGTTATCCAACGCGAATAAATAAACATTTTATGCCACACCTGGCCATAAAGTGGCTTTTTACGCACGCTGCGCGTACGGAAAAAGCCGCTTTCTGGTCAAGTGTAGACATAAAATTATGTACACAACATCGCATATTTACGACCCTCGCTTGCAGCTCGGGCCGCAAACTTCTGCGATCTCGGCCTTTTTTTGTATTACCACCCTAGTTGTGTAATGTACTATTCCAGGTTAATCTTAAGATGTCGGCAAGACGCGAGAGCTCGGTTTGCGCGCCTCAGATCGGACGTTTTGGTGAAATTAGAATTGTTGGACAACAAGAAAACGCAGGATGTAGCCTTCCAGCTGCGGCGATTTATACAGGGGCTGGCAGTATATCACAAGTGAGTATAAACCCGGCTGCCGGGGAATAGGGAATATGCATGATATTTTTTATTTACTGTAATAAAAAAAAACCCTTAAGCCTTATTGAGCTTACTATGGCTAGTTCGATTTTGTGTAAGATTGTCCCCTAATATTTATTTATTTATAAAAGCTCATTCATATAAGAAACAGGAAGAAAAATATTTTTCGAATAACTAAAAATAACCAAGACACAGCAACAAAGATTTATCTCTATCTCTTTCTATCAAAGCAGAATGAAGATTATGTGGCGGCCGTGTACTATGACGTCATAGTGCACATCGGATCTCTCTGTCTAATCGCTGTCTGATGAGTGCTTTAAAATGTTTATATCTTCCGTATTTCTCGGTCGATTTTAATTTTATTTAGACTTTATGTCGTGTCATGTATTTTCACATTTTGTTAAGAAATGTGATAAAAAAAAAATCATGCATAGGTATAAGGGTTATTTTAAATAGAAACCACGAAGCGTCTTTGGGTCGGCCGTGCTACAAGTCGCTAGAACCTTATAAAAATAACACCGGTAAAGTGCGAGTCGGACTCGCGCACCGACGGTTCCGTACAAACTCATAAGTAGATATAATCATAGTTCAAGAAAAACTGTATGGCGATTAGTTTAGTAGGAGCAAATAAGTACGTGTTACGATTTTTGCAAATTTCTAAAAAACGGTGCAAGTTAGGAAAACCGTTATATTTTTCCTGTAATATATAGGATGACATTAATAATTGGTAATTATTACAGATTTTTCGGTTCAGTAACTTCGAACATAATATGCGGGCGAATGGTATTTTTTTAACGTTTTTCGCCATAAATCAAAAACTACTTACTTAAAAAAAATTATAAAAGTAGTGTTTTAATCTACAAATCAAGCCCTTTCATTTGATACCCCACTCGATATAATAGCCCTACTTTTAATTTTCAAAGTCTCATTACGGACCCCTTTAAAAAAAAAGTAAAAAAGTTACAAGATTTTTTTTACATCCCATAAACTCGGATTAGCAGTTCTTAACACTATTCCAAATTTCAAGTCGATAGCATCAGTAGATCCTGAGATATCTTGCTGTGACAGACGGACAGACATACAGAGTCGCACCATAAGGGTTCCTTTTTTACCATATTGGTACGGAACCCTAACAGGCCCGCACCGACCCTCGACAGCGCCTGTGTGCAAACCTATGAAGCCACCTCTTTATTGTCGTCGTGTTTCGAATTCCAGCGCCCCTATTGCCTTGGCGCCTGTGTGCGTTGCACACTTCGCACACAGGGGCGGCGCGGCCCTGAACCCTAACAAAAACAAAAATCGCGGGAGCGTTTGTTAAAGGGAGTCTTCAGGGACGACCTAATAGGGATGATGACTGGGTTAAAAATATGTAATTCTATTTAGTCCGTCAGTTAGATTATGGAAAAATATGGGACACGTATTTTTTGGTTTATCAAAATATTAAAAATCGACAAAGTTAGATCATCAAACTTCTGGAGTGGTGGCTTGTGACGTCACTCTTGAGTACAATTTGTACTCAAGAGTGACGTCACTCGAAACTTCTAAGCACTCTATCCTCGTCAGTTTTTGTTTGTCAAACAAAACAAAAAATACGTGTACAATATTTTTTCATAATGTAACAGACGGACTAAACAGTTTTTTTTAGTCATCTAGCCTATTATGCTAATATGCGAATCAACTTTACTCACCCGAACTCGAAACGTGATGAAAACATTTCTTCGGTTTCAGTGAAACTGTGGATCATCTGAAGGAAAATGCTACTCTGTTTCCGGTAGAGGTGGACTTATCGCAGAATGCCTTCCAGTACAAGTCCACTACCCAGCTTATTCAAGTAAGTCTGGATTTATACTATGTAACAATCAACGTGTGACCGATAAGACCATGAGTAGTTTTTTTTATATATTGGTATACGTTTCCGGTAGAATCACGATAAGTACCTAGGTAGGTAGTATTTTTCTGCATCATGTTAAGAGGTTGCATATTTTATGATTATTACTTTTTTACAGGATAGTCAAGAAGACGAAGACATCGAATACGCAAAAGAAATCCAAGAATACCACGACATAGATGAAGAGAAAAATGCACCCGTCGCCAACAGAAGGCAGACCAAAGACAAAGATTCCACGGACTCCTCCCAACGTCTACTCTCCTTGGACACAGACTTCCACTTCGACAATTCTAACAACTTTGACAGAACCGACAACTTTGACAAAGCCGACTGCGATAAGACTGACAATTTGACACTTCTGACGGAACTCGGGTTGGCTGACAGCGATTTTGGGGAATTCCAGAATGGGCTTATGGATGACTTTATACCCAATAAGAGTGACGCTGATGATGTTTTTAACAAGTTGTTGAGTGAACTGAACATTGGAAAGTAATTAGGTGAATTATATTATTGATTGTGTTTCAAATATAATAAACTTGTATATTGATGTTAATTTCCTTCTTAAAATAACACAGGTCCTTATCTCGTAATACGCATAAGTGGGTACAGTTATTTCTAAACTAGCAGCATAGTCAAAATTAAATTAAATATCGACATATAAGCTGCCTACATGTCAAGTTTCATGCTTTCTGTCGAAAGGGTTTTTTAGGAGCTAAGAACCCATACCACAGCGCATACTAAAAGAATTGTTTTATTAGAAACACTTATTATTCCAATTTGAATTTTTATAGTACGTATAAAAGAGAAACCACCATTTTATGTTCAAGTTTTATTACAAACGTATAAAAGATTAACACTAAACTTAGACACGTAGATTAAAATGTTACAACACCTCTTCAAAGAATAAAACCCTGAAGAGAATAAAGTTGAATAACAACATATAGATTACGTAAATGATAAGAATATTGAAATAGTCTCGTCGAACAAGCACAAAGCGATGTGGCTGTTATATTGCTTACCATCTCCTAACTCCTTAAGCGTCTATCATTTGAAGGCAAAACAAGCTTATTCCATAATAAAAATTGCTAAGCAGAAATAAATAGGTACCTACCATAATATGGTATGGGTGTTAGTTTATATACTCGTATATGTGTACTGCAGGTACAGGTGGATTATGTTGGATCCAGATACACTAAGAGATTTACTTACAAAACAGATCTCCAATACTGTAATTTGTACAAAACAAACTAATAGCTTCTCATTGCTACCCCCTGCGTCTTTTTCTCAGTTCCATGCTTTATTAAGAAAAGGAAGTGTCGCTGAAACTCTGAACCTACAGCGCCATAAATACTGTAAGTAAAATACATAATTGTATGTACCTAAATTTAATCTATCTATCTATCTAATGTCGATTATTATTCGGTTGAAGTGGCCGTGGGCAGGCCATATAGCTCGGAGAACGGATAACCGTTGGGGCAGTAAAGTCCTGTAGGCTTATGATGCTACGCTTTGTCACGCGATAAATAAATGATAAAGCATCCGTCACGTTCTGATAATATGTGTGAGAGTGACGGATGCTTTATCGTTTATTTATCACCAGACAAAGCGTAGCATCATAAGCCCACTGGATGGACCACGCTTAAGTAAGCGCAGCATGGGACGGCCCCAGACTCGGTGGCGAACGACCAGGTGAGCGGAGAGCCGATAGATGCGGTTTGTTCCGAACTGCACTTTGTGGCGATCAATGGGGGAGGCCTATGTCATTAAGTCGATTCTTAACACTCTTTTAGTTTGTATGGAGAACCGAGCTATTTGAATTACCTTAACCTTTTCGCCGCTACGTAAAATATAAAAGTCGCAAATCAGACGCCATGACAACAGTGTCAAAACCGAAATTGGACTTTACGCTGGTGCATGAGGGTTTATATCGCTCTGCGGTCTGTGACCAATATATGCGTCAATGGCGTCAGACCTGCGGTGCCAATATATACATCGTTGGCGTAGAAAAGGTTAACGTCCGGTTCGACTGTCTCAGGTTTTTCATTTGTGCCTTGCACTAAAAATTCGTATATTATATGGTCATAAAGTGGAGTCACTTCTACTTAGACTGAATATCGGCAAGTGAATAAAAGTGGTAAGCAACCTGGCTTTGAAGCGTTCTTTGGAAACCGCTAACCCAACATCAGCCCCTGACAAACCGATGATGATGATGATGGGCCTCTTCAAAATAATGACTCAACCTTTCACCTTGGTACGGATCCAGAATCAACGGTTCTGGTTTGTCCGCTTCCCCCGTTATCAATTTCTTCAATTTAGTAACTTTTGGTATTATGTGGAATATGTCCACCTTTTTTGCGTTTTCCAAGTTTATGGAACTCACTATTTTACCGAGTTCTGATGTTGCCGTCTCATGCAAGGATTGCAAGTTCTGTTTCGCTGTATTGGTCAATTCTAGAATGTCTATCGTCGCTTTTGAATGATGCACAATGGTGACGAGAGTTATCTGAAAGGAAACATGATATCTAATTAGACTGAATTATTTTCGACGCTTTTTAAAGAAATGGTTTTAGGTACATAATCCTTTGAGTGCAGATATTTTGGGACTCCATTGGATATATAAAGATCAGTTGGAATAAGACAAACACCGGGAAAAGTGACCCTAAAGTAATTGTTAACCAGACAAATGTCGTAGTTACCACATGAAAAACAATTTGCCAACCTAAATCAAAGTCAAAGTACTTTATTCTTCAATTAAGGCATATTAAAATGCACCTATGAATGATAGAACTATCACGATTTTCTAAAAAAAAGAGATGCGTCATGCGTGATCTTTATAATTATTACTCACCAAAACGAAGAGCTTCATGATGATTGGTTCCCTCCGCACTGTCCTATCAAATGGTCAGTAGTGATGAACGGTACTGTTTAAATAATGGCCTCCGCATCTTATTAAGTTCGCGCACGGCCCTATTCTGATGCTAGAAACGCTAAGACACGATTTTAATAAGGTTTGGCTACTAGGACTTGCAAAAGGTAGGTAGTTGCACGAGGGAGCGAAGACAAGGAGCGCGGATCGACCTTATGTTTGTTTGTCCGACAATCGTCGGAATCACTAGACTCTAGTGACTAGAGTACCGTTTATCTGAACTTCCTGGAATTTGGTAGAAGGGTAATTGAGCTCAATAAAAAATTTATGCTTCAAGAAAAGCAAAATTGGTTCGGAGGTTATGAAATAACCATCAAAATTTCGGGAGGAGGAAATACTCTACTTGAGTTATCGAAGTCACGAGGTTACTGTACGGTGTAAACGACTAGTATAAGAATATTTAGGTACTCACGAACTGCATGGACACAAGCATTGGAAGTTATTTTGCACAATCATGTTCGAATTAAACTAGGAATCTATTTATCTCTACTTACCTATTTGTCTACTAATTTTCACGAAAATAAACGGTAGACAGGTAGGTTCTTGAGTTATCACACGGACATCGGAGCTCAAATGACGTTTCCCCTACGGGCAAATATCCTTAAAAGGCTCATTGGTCACCGTTAATAAATTATAGATTTTTCACTTTGTTTTTCATGTTTTGAGATATTCGAGATTTGATGGAATCATGAGTTGGCTCTAGCCAAACTAAACATCGCGGAATCCAACCACAAAAAATTGCACTTGAATGACCATCGCGCACCGGATGTTTCCAATTTCATTGCAATAATATTATGATAATAATACACATCTATTATATTATGTTATGTTACCTACATGAAAAGTGAAAGTAATAAATGATCGTATATTATTACTCATTACTAAAAATAAACACATAGGAATTTTGATAGTTTCACAAGAACACAAGAGATTTAAACAACCACGACCATGTTGTGCCTTAGTCTCACTCACATTAAACCATTCTACTTTTCACTTAAATTATAATAATAAAGGACGGCCATCTGAAAATAGCACGGGATTGTTCTGTATATTACGTACACTGAACTATACGTAGGTAAGGTATACACAGTGCCGCTGTAAAGGCTGTTCCAGGTATCCTTTGAGTAAATAAGAGAGGATAGTAAATATGAATAATAAAGAGGCAAATCGACAAATAATTTGTACAAGGGAGACAAGATAAACTCTAAATACACATAGAAATAACTGGCCAAGAGCATGTCGGACCATGCTCAGTGTAGGGTTCCATAGCCGTAACTATAAGGTAAAAAATACGATGTAAAAAAAGTACAACAACAAAAGAGCGTATCTTCATAGCAATTACGTCCTTTTGTTGAGAAGCGCAGTTTATCGGCAATAACTCAAAAACGGTACATTCGATCTTGTTGAAAATAATTTTCGTTGAAAGTATTAATTAAGCGTTACCTTCGTGATTTTTTTCATATTTTTCGGGCGCACGGTTTAGAAAATAGACGGGGGGGACACAATTTACACAACTTTCGGAGCGATTATTTCCTAATACATTCACTTAATCAAAAACATTACTTAGGAACCTTATAGTGTTTTTTAAAGAGCTGTCGAACTATGTACCACACGTTGATATTCATAAAAGACACCTATATTCCAAATTTCATCAATATCCATCATGTAGCGCCCAAACTGGGGGTATAATAGCTGTATAAGCTTTTATACAGCTTGTGTGCTTCTTAGGCTGTGACATACGGACAGACAGACAGACGGACGGACATGACGAAACTATAAGGGTTCCGTTTTTGCCATTTTGGCTACGGAACCCTAAAAATAGGAGTACGGTTCATAACCATCCTGCAATTTTTATGTTCCATATTTTCCTTCCGGACTGCTTGTTGGTTCCACTACTAGGTTCCACTAGTTGGTCCAGCAAGAGTTTCAAGTATACTCGTGGACCCTCAGCATAATTATGGTGGGGCTATTAGATTTGCAAATAAACGGCCTGTAGATAATGTTAATGTGATAAAAAGAACCACTTGACATTAAGTTGTTATTTTTTAATATTATTTAAAAACCAAGGACCGGATCAATAGCCGGACGTAAACTCGCTAACAAAGAACTGAAGCACCTCTAGTCCGCCGTTTTTTTTAACGCTGGTTGGTCAGGTCAATTTGTGCGTGCTGCGGGTACTAAGAAAAAACTTGTTGATGTGTGCGTGCGGCTCGTAAGTACAAAGCAACCGGCCTACTAGAAATCCTTCCGTTATCTGTTGGCGAGGGTCCGTGCGGCTATTTATTTTAAGGTCCTTGGGCTTAAGTCAAATGTGGCCAGTGGGGCCACTTGTCCAAAATAATACTGTCTATAACTAATATTGTTGGTTCCACTACGTAAATGGGTCCACGATTACTTGCAAATCCTGCTGGACCCACTAGTGAACCTAGCTGTGGAACCAACAGTCCGGAAAGTATATTTTAGGGTATGCAATGAAGAGTATGAGTTTTTACTACTAGTACTAATAGTAATAGGTACTGCTAATAATACTAGTACTAACGTAAAATGTACACACAATATAGGTATATACTTAGTGCGTACATTTCACTACAAAGTATCTACTAACTATATATAACTGCAGATCCAGAATACAACTTCCAGCGAAAGTGTCACTACCATTATCAAAATTCACCTCACAAACCTCACCACGCCTCGCGGCGCCGCCTGCATTACAAGTGTGTCTACAAGATTTATTACACTTACACCTGCTCTGATGTAATGGTTGTACAATAAGTACATGGTGTCATTAAATAAGATTTAGGCGACTTGAGACTACAAGGAAAAATGACGATGTATAAAAATGTCTACTGGTCTTATTTCGTCCCAGTATAATAATGACAAGGTATATGTATGTCGATGTATAAAAATGTCGCTCTGATAATTGGTGAAAAATATAACTGTCAATGAGTAAATTTGTCGAAGTATAAAAATGACTACTTTAGTCAGGCGTACGTCACTCCGCGATTTTGTTGCGCGGTGATTATTATTATTCCTTGCGATTAGGCAAGTCGCTCGCGTATTAGAGAGCTTTCACATTGTACAGCAGTGGCGTGGCGTAAAAGATATCCTTGGGCATACCAGTGGCATGGCGTAAGCCGGTATCCTTAGGCAAGCCGATGCAGATTAGGCGTACATTTTCCTTAAGAGCTGTAGAATAAGGTGCTCAAATATCTGATATTAATCAAGCCGGTAGGAATCGAGTTCTTTGGATGCCACGCCAATGCTGTACAGTCGAGTTCATCATTATCTGAGCAAAGATTGGACCAAAAACATCTGAACAAGACCCTATTGTCAGAAGCATAAGAACTAGATCAGATTTACTAGCCAGACCACCCAAGGTTGTCCGACCGTGTGCCACACACACAGTCGGCACGCACATCGGACTGGGTAAGTGCCGGGGGTGCCTGGAGTCGAACCAGGTCACCTGAGCCGGCCTACCTCGATAGGTGTCGAGGTAGGCCGGCTCAGGTGCAAAAAAGCAGTTTGGATGCCGTTTTATATCAACTGCAATAGACCTATATTCAAACTGCACTTTTGCAGTCGGAATGCAGCTGGGTCGAATCGATGCAAATCCGTCTGTTGTTTCGACTCTTTGTGTATTGAAAGTAGACATTTTTATACGTTGTCATTTTTCATTTTAGACCAAATTTACTTTAATTGTAGACATTTTTATACTGTGGTAGTAGACATTTTTATACATCGGTCTTATTAGACTAAGACGTTTGTATACCTTGGCTTTATAATACTCAGACGAATTTATTTTTAGAAAGTAGACATTTTTATACATCGTCATTTTTCCTTGTAGTCTCAAGTCGCCTAAATCTTACATTAGATAAAGGGACTAAACATCTACACGGTATCCGTAAATTTACCTAGATATTCAAACAAATCAGAAGATCTGGCCTTGTGTATTTTTACACTTCTTTACTATCATCAGATTGTCAGAGTCGGCAACAGAGATCAAGTACATTATTGTATGGCAGGGTGATAATGGCACCCTTTCTGTGAGGTTCCCGTTTCCTACTACTACCTGCAAGTATGAAGTATATAACAAAATTTCAAATCAACGACTTATGTTCAATTTCGTCATACTTAGTTTTTAACGGTTGTTTAAAACCTGATTACGCCTGTCAAATGGTTGATATTGATAGCAGTAATCAGCCGTTAAAAATGAATAGAGCATGGTAAATTTTTGAGCCTTACGCTGTGTCTTGATTTTACTTTCCTTTGGGCTTTTATACTTTATTATAATCAGGGAGCGTACTTTTGGTGTCGAAGTAAAAATGACATCAAGCTATACACATATAGCATGATCCATTTTACGTTTTACATTGATTTATCGTTGCCGGAAATTACCGGTATCGTAAAAGCTATGAATTAATTATATCACTTATTTCATTGGTTAGTGTCAATGGTAGAAGCCATTTTATAAATCAAGATGTTTCCGCCTGTGTTATCTTGTTTATTTAAACGAAAATTTGGAAAAAAAATATCGGAAATGCATTTTGATATAGAAGGGACAGTATGAAGTACCTACATAAATTCGGATAAGTATATATCAAATCACATATCCGATCAATATTTCCGATTTTCCGTTTGAATAATTAAAAAAACCACAGACGGATATATTTTTATTTATAAAATGTCTTCTCCCATTGGCACCAATAAATGAAAGTCGTGATATAAATAATTACTAACTTAAACGATACCGGTAATTTACGGTAACGGTAAATCAATGTAAAACCTAAACTAAATCAGCCTGTATGTAGGTTCACGGCATTTGCCTGTCATCGGCACCAAAAGTACGCTCCCTGATTAAAATAATAGAGACACATCGCTCAGCCAAAGGCTGAAATTCATATCATCTAGTAAGTAAAACGCCAATATCTTTAGATAAAATGTATTGAATTGTAAACAAGATAAAATTAGAGCTTAAAAAACATACGCTTCCTTCTAGTTCATACACGTAGGCACTAATTCTAGGTTACAGACGTTAATTCCAATGAATGTTACGAAAACAAATGTTATGTACTAATATTTACTACTTATATTTACCAAACTGCGACGACGATAGGGGTGTAATATGAACTTAACAAAAATTAGCTCCCAAGAAAGATTCACAAAATTAATAATTAATCGACAGTAGGTTTATAAATAAGCACGCGTAATACTAGCATCCTATGAAAAAACGTTTCATAGGTACAGACTTTCGCATTTTTGACTGCCTTAAAAACTTAAGATGAAATTAACATTTCGAAAACCCAAACATTTGTAGTTTTTCTCGTCTAGTGCAAACAAACATCCTCGAACCTGACTTAAAATTAATATAAAAATAGTTATCTCCAGGGGTCGTACTTTTGATGCCAATGACAGGCAAATGACGTCAACCTACATACAGGCTGATTTAGTTAAGGTATTACATTGATTTACCGTTACCGTAAATTACCGGTGCCGTTTAAGTTATGAATTAATTACATTTTATACTTTCATTGATTGGTGTCAATGGTAGAGGACATTTTGTAAGTAAAAATATATACGTCTATTTTTTTTTATTTTAACGGAAAATTGGAAATCTCAATCGGATATGCGATTTGATATATACTTATCCGGACGTATTATATTTATGCGGTCGCTTCTATATCAAAATGCGTTTCTGATTTATTTTCCAATTTCCCGATTCAATAAATAAGATAACACAGGCAGACACATCTTGATTTATAAAATGGCTTCTATCATTGACACCAAGTAATGATAGTAGTGATAAAATTAATTCATAGCTTTTACGATACCGGTAATTTCCGGTAACGATAAATAAATCTAAAACCTAAAATGAATCATGCTGTATGTAGCTTGACGTCATTTTTACGTCATCGGCATCAAAAGTACGACCCCTGGTTATCTCCAACATATTGATTAGCAAAACAGAGCAAATAAATAGAAAATTATATTAGACATTTTGCCTACCCATATCCATCGGTTTCTATCAATATTTGGACTAAACACTGATATTTTGTACTACACTGAACAAGATATTTGTTTTAGCTTTACGCGATAATTTACCATTTAAATGAAACTATTTAACACTTAAGTAGCGCTACAATCGTAGTTAATAAATAATAACATACGAAAATGCATATGTAGAGAAAACCTGCTACGGGCAAAGCGCCCACGGAGCGGGTTCTCGATGTTGAAAGTGTTAAACGAATTTCAGTCTACCCTGTGATATAAATTCTGTCTTGCTGACCATACATTTGTGTTAGATCTGTGAGGACTTGACAGTATAGTACAAAATACAGCCAGTAAATATAAGGCAGAATACAATTTGTCGCATTAGATAAAGCGTGTACCGAACGATTGTTTCATACATATTTATATACAAATGTACGAGTGGAGGTTTATTTTTGACACATTTTATTAAAAAGCGAGAGAAATTCGCCTACGCAGGACGTTACTTTGTTTTCGTGTAATGTGACTCACGAGAATATAATATGCTATACACAAGTTGCCTACTGGAAATTTCCAAATAAAAAATCTTCAAAGAAGTTAGCAGCTTCGTACTTTAAGCAAATAAAGTGGTCATAGGTTTGTGTCCTTTTGGAATAATATAGAACAAAACTAAACCTTCACTCGACTCGCTACTAGTGATGTGTTGTTGCCGGGAATATTTCCAAGTTTCATAGGGAATATTCCCGGGAATATCGCGTCACCAATCGCTACCGTCAAAATATCACAACGTACATATAACTCGGGGCCCGGCTCAGTCTATGTAGCCCAGGATTGCAGCTTTGCGAACTCCTCGTCATCCTCTGAAAGAACAATAAACATCACATTTTAGCAACTATAGCCCTATGGAATGGATGCCTCGGCATTACTTTATACAGAAATATCAAAATACAGATTTTCGCAAATAAGGATAATCTAAAGGATCGCCTAAAATATCTAACTTATTATCTAGATTAACATGTAAACTGTTTTTGTGCATTTGCAATAAAATTAAAAAGTTCATATTTGAGACAAGCTTTTCACTGTCGACTGTACCTTTTATTGCATAAATGCAAGCTGCCTGTAATATAATTTATGCCACACCCGGCCAGAAAGTGGCTTTTACCGCATGCTACGCGTATGGAAAAAGCCGCTTTCTGGCCAAGTGTGGACATAAAATAATCTACACGACACGGGAGGTAATAAAAAAGCCCTCGATCGCATATTTACGTCCCTCGCCTGCAGCTCGGGCCGCAAACATCTGCGATCTCGGCCTTTCTTTGTTTTACCACCCTAGTTGGGTAATGTACTATTACCAATCAAGTGAGCCCAAACACAGAGGTTTTACCTTGTATAATTTAGGAGCACTATCAGATCAGCTTCATGAAACCATTGCATTGTCACCAAAAATGCGCAAGTACGTAGTGTTGCCATAAGTTCTGTCACAAGGCTTTTTGAAAATAAAATAAAATCACGGTCTTTTTTATATTATCACTGTATATCAATTTACAGCTTAATTTTTCCCAATTAAGAAAACATGGAATGTAGCTGAATTTAGTCCCTCTATTTTCTCTTACCAACTCTTAAACTTCGAGATGACCACCGCTTGAAACACGCTCAAGATATGATGAAAATCTCTTGTTAAAAGTGATTTAAATCCAGTGTTTAAGTTAGTTAAAAGTTTTAGAGAATTTACGATATGTGTAGATAATAGTTATGTAACGAATATTCGTATTCACATTCGTATTCGCGAATATTCGCAAGATTTTCAATATTCGCATTCGTATTCGCAAAAATCGTAAATAAAAATATATATATTGCGAATATTTTTGGTGCATCTTAGATCCTAAAATGAATTGAAAAGAAAATACATATGTACGGCCAAGTTCGAGTCGGATTTCGAAACTTATCAATGAGTACTTAAACTCTTGTTAGATAAGTACCGAAATAAAATGAGAATACGATATTTATTTTTAATCACCGGTTCCTATTTTTCTACCGCATGCATAATCATTATCTTTCACGAATTATTCTAAAAACTTCATTACTTATTTTATTGCAAAACTGAACTAAATGTAAGTTAATCGAAAGTAACGAATTTTCATAGTTATTAATTTTGTTTATTTCTTTTCTAGTATTATAAAATTGTATAACCAATATTCGTATTCGCATTCGCGAATGTTCAAAAACCGATATTCGTTACATCCCTAGTAGATAAGTCTTAGGAGACTGCAGAGTTATAAGTTGGTACAGACCGGTCTGCTTGGACCTGCTGGGCTTGGGCTTGTCGTGGACGAGCTCGGCGTTGGGCACGTCTGGCAGCGTGTCCGTGGGCACGTTGATACCCAGCATCTCCTTGTCCAGATCCTCCTGCGAACAGACATGCAAATTTGTGACACCAAATAATAGGGTAGTTTCCTGTAGTAAAAATAAATTATTTTACACTAATAGGGAATATACATGATATTTTTTTGTCGCATTTCTTAACAAAATATGAAAATACTGTAAAAAAGATGACGTAAAGTGAAAATAAAATTAAAATCGACCGAGAAATACGGAAAATATGAACATTTTACAGCACTAATTAGACGGAGAGATCCGATATGGACTATGACGTCATAGTACACAACCGTCATACAAACTCCATACTATATTTTGTTTTGCTAGAAAGAGATAGAGATAAATCTTAGATCACTCATATCTTGGTTATTTTTACAATTATGCGAAAAGTATTTTATCCTACTGTTTCTTATATTAATGAGCTTTTGTTAAAGTAAACAAAAAATATCATGCATATTCCCTATTATCTTATTCAGCTTCCAAAACTGATCCCAAATAAATCCAGATACACTTATTTTCATGACTTTAACGATTTTAAAATGACAACAAATTAAAATAAGGAGACAATTTGACCATAACAACCTGTGAAGTAGTTTATTCACATTTTTATGAAGCTGCATACTATCGTAGCGTTTTGACACTGCATAAAAAGAAGATGATTTGATCTGTTAGGAAACTAGCCTATTATGTAAAACCACCAGTTTGAATCTTTGAAAAACCCTAAAGTTTGTCACTTGCTACAGATTACGTCAGTGCTTCTATCTTATTAACAAAATCAAACAAACTAAAGATCCAAAGCTACTTGTGTGCCAATGTATTCATTTCTGTGAATATGAGCTATTTAACTATATTAGGGATGATACCAGGGAAAATATTGTACTATTTAATCCGTCGCACTACTTTATTAACAACAGAGTATTTACCATTTATGTTTTGATACAGTGCTGAAATATCAGGAGCTCATTAAAACAACATCCAATAAATGGTAAATACCACCCCATTGTTAATAGTAGTTATTATGTGAATGACCATGTTGGCTTGAATAGGCTAGACGACTAAAAAAAACTGTTTAGTCCGTCACACAGTGGAACGAAAATCGGCTCCCATAGACATAGAAATCGAAGTCTTCAAATTTAGGTTTTTTTGATTGAAATGGGTTTTGCTAATAGTTATAATGCTAAAATATTAATATGGCACGATTTGGTTTGGAAATTGATGAGTAATAATTTTTTTTCTTAAAAAATGTATGGAGCTGGGTTGAAAAACTCAAATATCTCAAAAACCGCAAAAAAAAACCGTTATATCCTCGTAGGCTATTATAAAACTAATTATTTCTGATTTTTTGGCATAGCACATATTTCAGTCACAGCTGCGGTTTTTTTTTTAAAAATCGATGTTTCTTTTTAATATTTTTTTTCAGTTTAGTTGCCTTATTTTGACAATACATGATTTCAATAGGTACCTTTTGCCTCTTATTTACTTAAATTGTGAACGACTCTATTTATTAATGAATTATGAACGGTTAAAAATGTGGATTCAATATTTTTCCCGGTAAGGACGGGATTACCAATAGGTTTGGGATTATTCACGAACTATTAAATTCAGTAATAGATTTCTTATTTTAAGCGGTAATAATTTGTAGTTATTACTACATCAATTAGTAATAGGCCTTCATAAGATTTAGTAATTACATACTTCTGGACGAATTGTTTCTCAAGGTTGTGTATTTCCATTTGGTCAGTTTTAATGAAATGAAAAGGCCGGGTACCTTGTCTGGTGAATATATAACTAAGTATATTCTTTTTTTGATCATTTATTGTAAATTTCCTGCTGCTTCTGGGTTTTTGAGCATGTACAGTCGAGTTCATCATTATCTGAGCAAAGAACGGATCAAAAATATCTGATTTAGTTCATATGCCTCTGACAATAGGGCCCTGTTCAGATATTTTTGGTCCAATCTTTGCTCAGATAATGATGAATTCGACTGTGCTCAATTACAAATACTATGTCTTTACGATAGCCTTCTTTCAAGAGTTTTGCCACTACAAATGTTAATTCAGTTCAGTCTTCCTCTGTACAACTGTCGGATTTTCTCTTTTTGTGCTTGGTTGATAGATCTTCAACTGGGTCTTTGTTCCAATTGAAGTTGATAATGTCGAACATTCTAGTGAAGTGAAATTAGTTCTGGCTATCTCGTACGATTCTAAAGGCTCAGAACAGTAAAATCGTGAAATTGGTAGTTCTGAGTTTGTACATAGTTAGAAGCCAACTTTCGTAGTGCTTTCTGAAGTTTTTAGTATTCGGGTTACTTTTTTGCCATAACAGTAGCTCGTGTAAATACTTGATAAAATTCTCTAAAAGTTTGCATTTTAATATCGTTAAAACTGACCAAATGGAAATACACAACCTTGAGAAACAATTCGTCCAGAAGTATGTAATTACTAAATCTTATTAAGACCTATTACTAATTGATGTACTACAAATTATTACCGCTTAAAATAAGAAATCTATTACTGAATTTAATATTAATAGTTCGTGAATAATCCCAAACCTATTGGTAATCCCGTCCTTACCGGGAAAAATATTGAATCCACATTTTTACCTGTTCATAATTCATTAATAAATAGAGTCGTTCACAATTTAAGTAAATAAGAGGCAAAAGGTACCTATTGAAATCATGTATTGTCAAAATAAGGCAACTAAACTGAAAAAAAATATTAAAAAGAAACATCGATTTTAAAAAAAAAACCGCAGCTGTGACTGAAATATGTGCTATGCCAAAAAATCAGAAATAATTAGTTTTATAATAGCCTACGAGGATATAACGGTTTTTTTTTGCGGTTTTTGAGATATTTGAGTTTTTCAACCCAGCTCCATACATTTTTTAAGAAAAAAAATTATTACTCATCAATTTCCAAACCAAATCGTGCCATATTAATATTTTAGCATTATAACTATTAGCAAAACCCATTTCAATCAAAAAAACCTAAATTTGAAGACTTCGATTTCTATGTCTATGGGAGCCGATTTTCGTTCCACTGTGCGTCAGTTAGATTATTAAAAAATATTGTACACATCGTTTTTCTTTAGTTTGACAAACAAAAAAATGACAAGGATAGAGTGCTTAGAAGTTTAGAGTGACGTCACTCCTTGGTACAATTTTCACCTAGGAGTGACGTCACAACTGTCACAAGCCCCCACTCCAGAAGTTTGATGATCTATTTATAACTTTGTCGATGTTTAATATTTTGATAAACCAACAAAATACGTGTCCCACATTTTTCCACAATCTAACTGACGGACTAAATAGAATTATATATTTTTAACCCAGTCGTCATCCCTATTCACATATTTTTTGATTAATCAAATTAATAGAAAGTTACAAAGATAAAGATAATTAAAGTTCCGGAGTGGGGACTTGTGACATCACTCCTAGTTAAAAATTGTACCACGACGTGACGTCACGGGAAACTTTAAAGTCTTTATCATCTTGTTATTTTTTGTTTGTCAAACAAAATTAAAAATAAATGTTCAATATTTTTCAAAAATCTAACTGATGGGACCAATTAGTTGTTTTAGTCATCATGCCTATTGTATCCATTGCTTAATTTAAAATAAATGTTCAATATTTTTCAAAAATCTAACTGATGGGACCAATTAGTTGTTTTAGTCATCATGCCTATTGTATCCATTGCTTAATTTAAAATACTGCTTCTAAATATAATTCAGCACTAAAGTGCTATGGACCATAACTTAAAAGTTTTATGAAGACATGTTATGTTATAGTAAAAATTTAGTTTAATCCATTCAGATCTACCTGGCGAACAATGTCATTAGTTTTCATTCTTGAGCAACTTTTCACAATGAATGCAAATGGTTTGGTTCATCACATATAAACAAGATAGATTGGGCCAACAATTTAAATATAAATCACACCAGCCCCTCAACTTTAGCAAAGCCTGCAATGTCGATAAGGTTTGTTCAGTGTCGCAGTTTAATCAAAATGTTATTGCATTGCATTTTCTCTGTAGCTGACTACAATAACGTGGGTTCTGTGGTTACCTGTTCCAGCTCCTCGAGCTCCTTCTCCAACTCGTCCTCGTCGATATCGTTGGGGAAGGCAACATTGTTGCTGATCGCGTCCGTGATCTCGCGCGAGATGTCGTGCTGCTCCGCAATGTCATCCATGATGTCGTGCACCTTGTCCACGTCGCTATAACCAACCATTACATTAAACTAGTTGCAGGTTAACTAGGAACAAAGATGATTGTATTCACAAAGATGACACAAGGGCGATGGTACTACTTCAGCCTGATTGCACCCCCTGTAGAAAAAATATCATGTTCTTTTTTTTTGGGGTGCATTGAACGTTTTTAATAATGCCTAAGTGTGCGGCTAATCAAAAAAGTTTGGGAACCAATGCAAAGGATGAGTCAAATACTTGATTTAGGCAGATTGGCCAATAGATCCAAAATAATTTGTGGCAGATGAAATTTGAATGTACAATGAAAGGGGAGACACAAAAGCCAACTTATAGATGTCTTCTAGAATTGTTTATGAAAGACATCAGAGCTAATGGAAACAAAATTATTCTTTTGTTTTTATTAACTCTGATTTGAAACTCCTGCAATCTGGCATTCCGTAAATCTTCCACAGTTGACAATAAAATACTAACATGTCCTTGTGCGCAAGTTTCATAGCATTGGCAGCATCCTTCATAGTGTTGAGGACTTGGGCATTGGTATTGGCTCCCTCCAGAGCCTCACGTTGCGCTTCTATTTGGGTGAGGGTCCCATCAATCTGGGTGAGTTGCTTCTCATAGCGCTTCTTCCTCTTGAGTGCAGCAATAGCGGCTAGAAATGATGATGATACAAGACTTTAAAAAAATAATAAATGGACGAAACTGTTTCAAACAGTCTCTTAAAATAAATGAAGCATGACCAATATAGTGTACTATACTTGGAATAGGTAGTTAGTACTAGAAAGTCCTTATTAGCTCTAAAAGCATATAAGACTACGTAAGCCAATACCTAAAGATACAAAGGATGATTAAGACTTGTCATACAGTACCTACATACCAAAATAATAATGAATTCAAATGAAAAACAAGGTCATGTCAACAAAGAAATCCTAACACTACCTCCGTCAATTGATTTTATTACTAGATAAATTTCATTGTACTTTACCTCTCTTATTTTTGGTGCCATTTTTCCTAGCTGTTTGGATTTCTATCTCGATCTTTTTCTCGAGAAACTCCTGTTTCTTGATCAACAACTCTTCAGTTTCACGTAATTTTTGTATAGCGTCGTGCGTTGACGGGCCTTTCTCCTCCTTCTTCCCGCCGAACATTTTCGTTAGGAAACTCATTTTGTTGACTTAAATATAATAATTAGAGACGCAAATTGTCGATTGATCACACAAATACGTACGAGAAAATTATATCCTTCTTTGCAGCAGTCGATGCGTCATCTGTGAAACGTTCTAAAGCTAATCGAAATGAAGTTGAAATTCTATCACATTTAATCAAGTATTCATAAAAATATAATAATTTTGTAACAAATCACACAACCATGAGCGATCAAATTAGCTATTTATGTAACAAATGTGGATGAAATCCACGTTTTTTCCCTAATTATTTTTTAATATAACACTTAACATAAACTTAGCCTGGTTTTTGAATGTTTCCATCATCGCTTTTGGCTCATGGCCATACTGCCAAAGCCGAAAGGAGCCTAAAAAAAAAACAAATGTCATCATCGCATCGCGTTCCGTTTCAGCTTAAGTACAACCAATATAACACCTGAAAATCCATAAAACCGTATAAATAATGTGTAATAACGTGAAATCTTATATTTTCAACGAAATAATAAAAACTGTGATGCATGTGGTAGGATAACTACTTATTACAAAGAAGTGAAAATAATGATTACACAGGCGTGCTTCCTCGCTTCCAACGATGCATTCCATTTTACGTTATTACTTGAGAATATGGTTTGACGTTTCATCCAACCAGTCTTTGCAACTAGTCTTGTGTTGTTTTGGTATGCTTTTGGTTAAGTGAATCATACTCCTTATGCGGTTTAATTCCCTTTTTATTAATTATTTTCGACCACTTTGAATAAAGTATCCTAATTTAATATTTTCCTGTACTATAAAAATGGTTCGTGTTATATCTCAAGAGACGTATGATGAGGTGGTCCAAGAGAATATGCAAGAATTCGACATGAGTGCAGAGGAGGCTATACAAGAAGCAATAACCCAATTTGAGGCTCAGGTAACATACCTATTATGTTACGCTTACGTTACTAATTATTCATATATAGTCGCTTTCTCAATGATTTGCAACATAAGTGAGGAAGCCGTGAGTAATAAGGTTGGTTATTGGGATATACACATCGTGCAATTTTACCAACATGTCGCGCGATCAATCGCGAATCGACTCATAGCAAGTTGCGGGTGTCTTCCCTATACATGCACCGCGACTTTGACCAATCGCAACTACATTTCGGCTGATAAGCTGTAAAGTACTTATATATTACTTTCATATCCTTTAATAGTATATTACACAACTAGGGTGGTAATACAAAGAAAGGCCGAGATCGCAGATGTTTGCGGCCCGAGCCGCAGGCGAGGAACGTAAATATGCGATCGAGGGCTTTCTTTATTACCTCCCGTGTTGTGTATAGCATTTTATGCCTACATTTGGCCAGAAAGCGGCTTTTTCCGTACGCTTGTGGCATAAATAATCAAAACATCCTCATTTCCAGGGTGTTGATCTATCAAATGTTATAAAAGATTTGGTTCTCTCATCAGGAGATGATCATGTGATCTCAAAATCCATCAATAAACTGAAGGGACTCAAAAATGAAGGTGATGATAATGAAATCTTCAGTGAATTAGAAATTTTAAAGGTATACATACCATTTTATTATTTCAACTATAATATGTTATAATAACTGGTTTATTTTAACCACTAGATATAGTGTTTTTACCCCTATTGATACTGTGATATACATCAATGACAACCCATATTCCTATGCACAGAGTAGGAGAATAAGGGGACAGGATTTGCTGTTGATGACATATTGCTGAGATTTAAAAAACAACCTTAATAAGATAAACTTTTTTCCAGGCAGAATGCAGCAAAGATATAGCCCGTAGAGTAAAGGCAGGCAAAGAGGGAGCCTACACAGTATTAGTAGACTTACTGCAAGTGAGGCAGAAGCTTTACCTGGAGAAGGCAAATGAAAAAGATGCCACATTCATTGTAAATGTGTTGAATTGTTTAATGGCTTTAATGGATGTGCAGCCTGATTTATTGGACCAGAGAGGTGTTGATGTTATTAAAAGGTATATAAAAGAAGTAAATAACATCTAAACCTTACTAAAACGTGTAATAATGACGCAGCTGCACATGCTTTTATCTAATTCAAAGGTTCTAACAAGCTTTAGCTCAACAAATGTTGCTTTGATAAATTCTATCTTGTTTATGCCCAGTGGCGGATTTACCAGCAGGCTGAGTAGGCTGGAGCCTAGGGCGGCAGATTTTTAGGGGCGGCAAATTTGGGGCCAATATTATTTATTGTCTTATAAAAATGAAATAGATTTATACAAATATACCTACTAGGCTAGTCTAGTACTAGCCTAGTAGTAGTTAGTAGTAGAAATCGACACTAAAAATGCTAAAATGCAAACGCAACGCATGATAATTATAGTTCTGATTTATTGGTATGTTGTATAGACCAGTTAGCGTAGTGTGAATTCAAATTTGTAACTTCGAAAAACTTGTGTTCATTGTACACCACGCGAAAAACTTCGAAATTTTGATGCTTTTTACTCTAAGCCCATGGACTAAGCGTTTTTTTACAATAAAATTCAGTCATTTTCTATAACAAATTAAATTTAAATCAATTTAAGTCCAACCGCTGCTTTATAAACTATACGCCACGGACTAAACTATGGCCCATCGAAAATTTACAATTTTAAGTTTTTGCGTCATTTCCGTGAGTCCCTAGTTCACATAGAACCGAGCATTTGAATCCAGCTCTTAAGCAAGCACACGCTCCCTTGTATCCTTTCTTACATTTACAGGCTAAGATTTTGAGAAGCTGTCGTAGGCTCTTTGTTAATTTGCTAGTGGGATGAGGCGACAGGAACTCATTTCCCAACACCATTCGATGTGGTCTTTCTCTACTCCCATGCCATGGTGGTAGATGCGGAACGCATGGAAAGAGGAAGCCTCAGAGGTTAAGGGCAAACGTGTCAAAATAACCTTTACGTTTGCCGCTGTCTTCACAAACAGGTAGAACCTTTAGTCTTGCAGTCTCCGTGTAGCTGGATCACCACCGTGAAGAGCTACCAACGAGTTTCATCTTTAAGTACAGAGATGGCCGCCAGGTTCAGAATTTCCTTTTACTCTGCCAGAAAAGGGCTCAGGTAGAGGAAGCAAAACTTTAATTTGTCAATATTCGGGAAAAAATTGGAACTTTTCTATGGGACTAGTTCGATTTGTGTAAGATTGTCCCCTAATATTTATTTATTTATTATTTCTGCCCCGCTGGGGAATAGAGAAAAGTTCCGGACGGTGGTCGCCGACATCCGAGGAGCCCATGAAGAAGAAGAAGATATTAACTTTTACTGTTAATAGCTTTTTATGCAAAAAGTGAAAAATGTCACAAAATTTCGCATTTTTCCGCGAGGCCCGCAGCGAGCATAAGTTTTTCGAAGTCGCAAATATGGATTCTTGTATTCCACTATACACAACTAATCCAAATACTAGGTATCAACTTTTGTCGAAGTCTTCATAGAAAACATTTCAAGTTGTCTAAGGTGTGCCAGGTGTGGCATAAAATCATAGTATTAAGATTGAGAAGTCTTCATTTGGAATTAATTACAAAGCTACTGACGTGAGAACTTCATTTGCCGCTACAGTTTTTTCTTCAGTACTAAGTACTATATAGCTTGGGAACTTCGTTGGTGACACTCGCAAGTGTGCTGTTTGTTATTTGCAGCCGTAACTACTCATACAAGTTACCGCTAACACGAACGACGACCGCCGCAGGCAGCCTCTGGAGGCCCTCGTTCGTGTTGGCAGTAACTTGTGTGAGTAGTTACGGCTGCACATAACAAAAAGCACACATGTGAGTGTCATCAACGAAGTTGCCAAGCTATAGCTTCGCCCCGTTAGTACTTATTCCGTGGGGCCGATTTTGAGCTTCAGTTACGCTTCCATACTTATTACATTTCGATACCGCAAATTAACCAATGAGAGCACGCCGTGGGGCTCGGCTGGCCCGAGCTGGCAGCGCCTTAATCGCGTACATCGGCGCGCGCCCCGCACTACACCACGTGTTGTAAAATAACCCACAAGATACGAACAAAAACAGAAGTTCTGAATTATAAGGTTAATCGAGAAGACATCACATGTATTTTTTTTACACAACGGGAAAGCAAAAAAAAAAGAAATTACTCAACAATATTTTCTAAGCGTGTTTACCCAAATATCATTTATTAACGCCACGTTACTGGTCGTTATAGTCTTGGCTCGGCCATTAGGTACTGTCCTCGCCTGCCGGCTCGGGCTCGGCAATACAGCCTCGACTGAAATAACCAATGTAGGTAAGTAGCTCACTCGTATCATAAAATGTACTACGAGTATAACAAGTATTTTGCCGCATGGATTTTTTTTATATTGGTGACACCACCACAATTAGGACGATAACTTCATGATTGGTCAGTCGGTAGGGGCGGCAAAATTTAAATAGCCTTCTGGCGGCAAATCTGTAAATCCGCCACTGTTTATGCCTTCATTTTTTTATGAATTTCAAGTTAATTTGTAATGAGCTAATTGTGTCAGCATGCTGATTTTTACCAGTGTGACCAGAATGGATTATGTCTGGACATTCATTATTGAGGTAGCCACATCTCTAAGTGTTGGTTGCTGCAAAAGTCAGTCCTTTTTTTTGACAATTATCTATGAGTAGTCCTTTTTTTCGTAGTGCACTCTGGTAGCAAAGAAATGCCTGGTGTCCCTATTTACATGCAGGGGCATATTTACCCTAGGGCCATCTGGGTCATGGCCCAGGGTGCAAAACCGCAGTGACCGTTTGCATTCTGTTTTGGTTTTGGCGCCATTCAACCAAATTTTACTTCTTCAGGGGTGGCGAAATTGGTGGGGGTGTCAAATTTCAATATACGGCCCGGTTTACTGATAATTGATAACAATACACTTTCTGACAAATTTTGGAAATGTGGGATCATGCTACACCTACTTAGTTCATCAAAGAAAATAGTTGACTTCTTACCTAATGATATTAATGATATTATTATAGCATTCAATATTGGCTTAATGATTATTAAACCAACATTTTTGCCCTGCCCACAGTATTTTAGACAACACAGAAGACGACAATATATTAATGGCTACACTGAAATGGACCAGCATCTGTTGTATTAAACATGAATTGAATCGGCAGAGGTTATTTGCTAAAAATATTGCCAGAAACTTGAAGTGTTTGCTTCAAGTAGGCAATAATCTTAAAGTAAGTTATACTATTTTTCAAGATCACTCTCATTTGCATTTGTGACTTGTCACAGCCATGTACAGAGAATTAATGTTGCTAATATTACATTTTTCCTTTTTTTATATACAAACCGAAAGTTTGACAACGGGGCTAATTTGAGAAGTATTAGAATATTTAACTTCCTGGAAACACTTAACTTTTGCACATGGTTGTGGCACATCTGTCAAACTATAAAAGAATGACCCATTATGTTATTTTATTTGTTATAGTGCAGAAGTTTAGTTTACGAACCTAGATAGTTGCTGCGCCCGTAAGAAAGGCTAATTATGAAGTCATGGGATGAGATCCTGCGGCTTACATAAAAATATTTCAAATTATAGGTTCCACATGCCAAGACTATTTTCTATTTTGTCTGATAAGTATAAAAAAATCAAATATGTATTTATTTTTCAGCTACTATCAGAGGTTTTGTCACTCATTCGGAAATTCCCTTTGGATGATGACATTAGAGTGGAATTTGGCAAAGCCCATGACCACGCTAGAGAACTCGGATTCCAGCTTTTGGAGTCATTAACTAACTTACTAAAAGGTATATTACAATTAATCACCACAATTATCAGCTTTATAAAGTTATATTGATACCTTTAGACTCAAAGGGCGTAAACGCCATTAGCACCTACGGCGTTTACGCCCTTTGAGTCTAAAGGTATATCTGCTTTGCCTTGGGGTAGACTTCCAGAGACTACCCTTTGGAATTTTGTTCGCCTTTGTACACTGAAAATTAAATCTCTCGCTCGATCGTCGTACCTGTAATAACAAGGTTCGCGTTGTATCCGGAAGGATGCACATTGGGGTGGGAACCTGTGTAATGCAGTTCTCATAGATGGCGTTTAGGTTAATTCCTATTAAAACAGAATGGTGCGGGAAGTCAAAGTAGATGGCAAATTTGAAGGCGTTTTCTGAGTGTACGGTGGACGAATGGTTGAGTCACTGGGCCGGAAATCCAGAGGTACCAGGTTCGATTCCCGGTCTGTACACAGGCGAGTGCCATTTAATTTTTCTATGTACTTTGATTTCTTGTATCTATATATGTAACATAAAAATGTGGTGTAAATTACCCGCATTAAACCAATAAAGAGACAAAAATGTTTCTTTCATGTAAAAGTACTGAAAATTAAATTAATTAATTTTTTTTTAAATGCCGCTTCCACTTTAGCTCTCAAAGCTTGTGATTTCTCCATTGCAATCTTAAATTGGTCCAAAGTTGAAGAGTCGTTTTGATGTGAAATATTCATGGGACATAATTTGATTTCAGAACACACGAAACCTCCTCTTGTCTCAGAGCTGATGTCGACCATAGCGTGTCTTTTAGTGCGCCATGAGCTATGTGCCACAGTGGCGGACAGCGGGGCAGACGTATTGTTCTCAGTCTTGGCTGACAATGCTGACAACGCCGCGGTCGTACAGCAGGCGAGCAAACTGTGAGTATTCATCATTACTGTGATAAAAAAATTACTATTTACGTCACACCTGGCCATAAAGTGGCAATAATCGCCCGCTACGCGTGCGGAAAATCCCACTTCATGACCTGAGGGGGATGTAAAATGTTGTACTTACCACGGGCGGCAATAAAGAAAGCCTCAGACGCATAAGGCGATAAGCCCTTGCTTTATTATGCCTTTATAGCTCGGGCGTCAAATACCTGCGATCTGAGACATTCTGTTTTAACGCCCTGTACTATTCTTTGTCAGTATTGATCAAACAGTTCTTAAAATATACACTCCTCAGAAATATAACCGGTCAAAAGTATAGAATAAACATTACGCTATGAATTGACTTTAATTCAGGGTTTCTTAAACTTTTTTTGGTCACGGACCCCCTACATTATTTCGAAAACCTTACGGACCCTTTCCGAATACAATCAGAGAAAAAGAAAATCAAGGGCACATGAAAGTTTGTGTTGTATGCGTAGCCACAGACCCCCGGCTCTCGTATCACGGACCCCTAAGGGGTCCATGGACCACAGTTTAAGAAACCCTGCTTTAATTGAAGGTACGTACACTCCTGCAAATGCCTAATCTCAATTTTTTTATTCAGTTTGATATGTAAGTAGATTACATTGGCGCATTCGAAAAATCTGAAAAAAAAAATTATTTAACAGTGCAATATACGCACACAGTGCAATAGTAGAAAAACAAAGATCTCAGAATTCAACAAGCTTCTAAAAACCACACATCTTTTCTGCAGACTGATAGTGTGAGCGGAGAAATAAACACCTATCATTATCACAGAAAAGAGATTTCTTCTTCACAGTGATCTCATTCTCCAATCTTCCCCTTTCGTGAATTAATTTTGCCCTCAACTTCTCCGTTTCCAAATACCGTTTTTGCAAAAGGCTCATGCTATCGTTTAAGTCTCTCACTTCTTCTATAAGACCAACCAAAGACCCTTCTCTGCAATTCTCAATGTTGGGTCTGTAGTTCTTGGTATGAAGTCTAGTCTGGGCCACCTGAATCCGTTGTGAAACCTTCATCATTTCTTCATGCAGTGTCTCCAAAATATTTTCAGTTTCAACAATTTTTTGCAAAGTTAGACGCAGTTGATTCTCCAGCTCGATTTTCACTTGTTCAGTTTTTGCGATTCTTTCGGATAGTTCTTTATTTACTTTTATGTCTTGAGAACGCAGGTCTCTGGCCGTATTTATCAACGCCGCTTCCACTTTAGCTCTCAAAGCTTGTGATTTCTCCATCGCAATCTTAAACTGGTCCAAAGTTGATACAGTGTTGTATTCCCAAGACTGCACATTTGACTGGCCTTCAGACAGCCTAGTCGCTCCGGCTGAATCTTTTATATTAACCGCTTTAGTTTCCAGCTCAGCATTTTCGCTCTCATACTTGAAAGCCAAATATTTATTGCTCCAATCCCTTTCCAACGCATGTTTCGCTGCCAAGTTCATCGCCATCTGATTTTCAATATCCCTGAGCATTTCTCTGTGGAGCCTCTTAACATTTTCTATCAAAGCGGACTCTGTAAACAAAGCTTCTTGGGGCTCATCATAGACCAGATCAGACTGCATTCTATTCGCTCTCACATCGAGGCACTCTTCAGTGATATACTCGGGAATTTTCAAAGTATCCATGGCATTTTTAAGCTGCTGCCTTTGCGATTCCAGAACTATTATTTCGGCGTCCATGTCTCTTATGGCTCTTTCCAACTCGGCTTTCCAGTAGTTAATGTGTCTCGCTCTGTGCCTCAACTGGCTGGTGCTGTCGCTGTAGTCGTGACAAGATGTCTGGTTCACTTTGACGATACAGTTTTCAGTTATGGAAGTATTTTTGTCGGTTGTTCCAATAATGTCTCCTTTTAGAACATCCAAGTTGTTCTCGTGCCATTCTCTGACCGTTTTTAAACCGTAATTTTTGTTACCGAACGAGAGGTAGTCACCTTTTTCAGCAGTTGTCATATTTAGCCACGTCTAAATATGAGTTTAAGTTTAACGGCAATCTCACTTAGTGGGATTTAAGGTGGTTCGCGTTCACGTCTGCCTGATAGTTTTAACTAAACTTCAGATAAAATAGCACCGTGATAAACGTAAATAAAGTGCGCGCATTGACCCGACAACCGGTCGTCAAGGTATTTTCCTTGACGACCGGTTGTTATCTATATATCCTGTGAAATCAATACTAAATGACGGCATTGGTTCCAGGTGACCACGTGAATTTTTTGAAATTTATAATTCACGTGTAATTTTTGGAAATTTAGCATTGATGTTTTAAAGTTCATAAATGATCTTTGGGTACGCTTAGGAAATATTGTTGAGTAATTTCGTTGTTTTTGGCTGTCCCGCTGTGTAAAAAAATACACGTGATGTCTTCTAGGACCCCCCCCCCATCGTGATCATTCGTGATATTTTTCTATTTCTGACCCCCCCCCCCCCCCCATAGACGATCACATGAATCCTGGAAGAGCCCTTACCTTAAATATGTTTCCTTTGGAATTATTATAACATTTTGCACCAGAAGACGCAACGTGCACAGGTGCCCTTACAAGGTGGACTGATGACTTTGTGAAGGCTGCAGGATGTACTGAATGCAGGTTGCGTAGGACCGGTCATTGTGGTGTTCTTTGGGGGAGACCTGTGTTCAGGACTTCTTTCGACTGATGATGATTACTTGTTAAACATTGCTGCAATATTAAGAAACATCTAAATATTTACAGGCACCATTTTGGGTACTAATACAAGGCTACTTTATGCTTGGAATTAAATTTGTGTAAGATCGTAACAGCTATTTTTTTTTTTATTTTTAGAATAACAGCGTTGGCCGGCAACGACGATGTGAAGAGGCAATTGGTTAAAAGTGGGGTGGTACCCGTCATAGTGTTGCTGCTCACCAGACATGCGGTGAGTTGACCGAAACAGAAATAACACATGGTACCTAACTACTTACCAAGGACCTTAAAATAAATAGCCGGACGGAGCATCGGTCCGTCGGCTACCTATGTGTGCGTGCTGCTCGCAATAGGAAAAAACTAGTTGATGTGTGCGTGCGGCTCGTAAGTACAAGCAGCCGGCGCATTAAAAATGGCTTCAGTTCTCTGTTGGCGAGCCTCCATCCCATTCGGCTATTTATTTTAAGATCCTTGGTACCTACAATATTTCATTAAAATGAGGTGTGTTCTACCCTGGATGGACTGCACTATAGTGGATCTTTTTAGGTATTGAAAGATTACAAACAAACTAATAATGCAACTAAATGAATGCTTGGACCTCAGCTTCGCGAGTCGTTCGGAGGGTGCTTCGAAAAGTTAGACTCGGGCGACGTGAAAAAATTAGATACAACCTGTAGAGATAGGATAAAAAAATTGGAACCCACGACATAGGTACTTTAATGTTAAAAGCAAAGCATAAAAGGTAAACGATCTTCACATTTTATGCCACACCTGGCTTTAAAGTGGCTTTTACCGCACGCTACGCGTACGGAAGAAGCCACTTTCTGGCCAAGTTTAGACATAAAATTATGTACACAACACGGGAGGTAATAAAGAAAGCCCTCGATCGCATATTTACGTCTCTCGCTTGCAGCTCGGGCCGCAAACATCTGCGATCTCAGCCTTTGTTTTACCACCCTAGTTGTGTAATGTACTATTGTGTATTGTAGGGCAACGCGTCAGCGACAGCGTTAACCCTAAAATGCATCGCGGCGCTAACCCTGCGTGAGCCGCCACACAGCCGCCAGTTTTACGACTGCGGCGCGCCTGAAGCCATCGTCGACTGTCTGAAGAGACACCCAGAGAACGCCGCCGTACAGGTATACAGACGTGTTTGACAACAGGGGCAGCCCCCATATCAAAATACAGTGGAACCTCGATAAGACTAAATCCTCTATACCACGAAATAAAAACCCCCTTCCCTTCAAGCCCCAAAACCTCTATAACTCGATTTTTAGGGTTCCGTAGCCAAAATGGCTAAAAAGGAACCCTTATAGTTTCGTCATGTCCGTCCGTCCGTCCGTATGTCACAGGCATTTTACTCAAAAACTACAAGACCTATACTAATGAAATTTGGAATATAGATGTCTTGTAGATGCCGCAACTAAGTTTGGTAGTTAAATAATAAAAATAAAAAATCTAGGGGGGGCACTCCATACATGTAACAGAAGCTAAAAAAATTTTTTTTCACAAAATGTCAACGTGTGGTACATAGTTCGACAGCTCTTTTAAAAACATTTTAAGGTTCTTAAGTAATGTTTTTGATTAAGTGAATACCTTTGGAAATAATCGCTCCGAAAGTTGTGAAAATTGTGTCCCCCCCCCCCCCCCTCTATCTTCTAAACCGTGTGTCCGAAAAATATAAAAAAAATTAGAAAGATAACGCTTAATTAATACTTTCAACAAGATCGGATTAACCGTTTTTGAGTTATTGCCGATAAACTGCGCTTCTCAACAAAAGGACAGGATTGCTATGAAGATACGCTCTTTTGTTGATGTACTTTTTTTACATCGTATTTTTTACCTTATAGTTACGGCTATGGAACCCTACACTGAGCATGGTCCGACATGCTCTTGGCCAGTTTTTTTATTTATTTATTTTATCGCTGTAACTACAGAAGCCTTAACCTATATAAGTCGAACATGAGGCTATAAGAACCTCTGTCAGTCTAAGACCTCTATAAGTCGAAACCTCGTTAGCACGAATTTTTTAGCGTTTCCCTTGAGTTTCGGTTTATATAGATTTTATCTTATCGTATAATATTAATGTTTTCGACCTGTTTTGACTACTGTTTATGCCATACGATTAAATAAATAAATTCATGTCCACTGACGCGGAGCGGAGCAAAACTTTAATTCTATTGGTTAATTACTTGAATAGCTTTCTTGATCCTAGCCCCCTCAACCCGTAACATTACCCCTCAACCCCAAATATATAGACGCGGAATCGTCATCTATGACGTCGTTCGGCTCGGCTCGGCGGCCGGCGCTGACGACGTCTTTCGCTCTTATTGCGTAAAACATAAAACTTTTTCTAACTTAGTTACATGGTTTCTCTTCGTGGTGCCCTCTAAAATCCTAATGATCAATTTTCCAGAAAAACGGTTGCTGGGCGATCCGCAACATGGTGGCGCGGTGTCGGGACATGAATCCCAAGTTCAAAGAGCTGGGCGTCGAAGCGATCCTGAATGCGGCGTACGAACGGTTCCTGGACGATTTCGGCTTCGACGTCAAATCCGCGCTGAGAGACTTGGAGTGCGATGTTAAATTCGACGAACAGTGGACCGGAAAGGGAGTCGAGTTGAAGCAATAACCTATGACTCGCACTGTAATTATCAAAACTATTGTAACATGGTCATTATTTGAGCGTCTCATCCGCCTCACTTTCGTGGACACATTATTGTCGAAGTTCCCTCAGTTTTTAGTCTCATATCGAGCTATTTGGTACATATCCGAGACTATTAACAAATACCTTGAAATTACATTAAAATCTGCCGGAATCTCAACAATGTGTCCACGAAAGTGAGGCGGGTGAAACGCTCAAATAATGACGCAACAAGTAACATGGTTCTCAAAGGTCGGCAGCATAGGGAACGTGCACGACGGTGCTGCCAACTGGTGCCGCCAATCTAAATCATGTACCCTCTCATGCTGGGGCCGCATTGGTGAAAACGCCGTAATTTATTGCGATGAAAGACGATTAACGTCAGTGTAGGTACGACTTACTATATTTGACATTGACACTTACATTTTGTCATTGATATTGACATTTGACAGCTTGATTTGACAGGGGCGATAGTTTCCTTTATTGTCCGCCCGTCTCTTTTGTCGTTTAGTGCTGCCACCTATAGTTCGTGCACGTTCCCTATAACATAACCTATGACCTATTATCAAAACTATTGTAACAAGTAACATAGATCTCAAAAGTCGGCGACATGGGCTGTGCCTCTGATGTCGCATATATCCATTGACGCTTTCACGCTCCGCGGGTGCTAGGCTCCTAGCAAATAGGGGTCATCCATATAGTTCGTCACACCCATGGGGGGGGGGGGGGGGGGGTCTAGCCAAATGTGACAGCCTATACTAACAAGGTCAAATATGTTAGGAAAAAGTGTGACATGGGGGAGGGGGTGTCTAAAAGTGTGTGACGTACTTTGTGGATGACCCCATACAAGCTACATACGAGTTTTCCACGTTATCGGCTACGAGATTGTTAATATCAGATGGCTCGGTTTGCCACGTATGACAAAAAATATGGCGATATCTGATAAGCTTACTTACAGACGATTAATTACGTCTCTCAGTGGAGTCCCAAGTAGCACATAAGCTGTATAAAAGCTCATACTGCCCTTATAGCGCTGAAACTGGAGGTTGTGAGCTACTTAGGGTGGGATTTATTTGCTACGTCGCAAAATTGACTTTGGTGTTTCACTGGCTTTAACTAACGTCTTATACACAACTCGCTACAATTTTATTACCTAGACCTAGGCTAATAAATAATAATGCATTTGTAAATTTACACTGACTCAATAAACAAAAATTTTAAATGCTAAATGTTATGGTTTTTGTACCTCCTTATGTGTCTCAAGTATAAGTAATCCGTGATAATAATGCGGGTAAAAGCTAATAAATAAAATTGTATTAGCTTTTACCGCTGGCATTATTCCCGTTTTTATACCAAGGGAAATCTTTACGGGGATATAAAGTATCGTCGGTTTCAATCCTGGCCTTGGTCTAAATTTCATCTCAGTCCATTCAATGGGCGAGACAACAAAAAAAAACTGTTTAGTCCGTCAGATTATTAAAAAATATTGTACACGTATTTTTTCTTTTGTTTAACAAACAAAAAATGACGAAGATAGTGTTTAGAAGTTTCGAGTGACGTCACTCCTAGGTACAATTTTCACCTAGGAGTGACGTCACAAGCCCCCACTCCAGAAGTTTGATGATCTATAACATTGTCGATGTTTAATAATTTGATAAACCAAAAAATACGTGTCCCATATTTTTCCATAATCTAACTGACGGACTAAATAGAATTATATATTTTTAACCCAGTCGTCATCCCCATTGTTACCGTGTTATTTAGTTACAAACATCCAAATATTTTCACGATTATAATTTTAGTAGAATGAAATAGTATGATCATACATGTGCAACGAGAACTTAACAAAAACGCGACATTACTCATTAAAATATTTATTGATTCAAATCAAATCAGAATAATCATTATAGTTTAGAACTGGGTATTCATTGGTATGGGCAACTTAACATTACACAAATTAAACATACTTGTGACGTATGCAAGAATCATTAAAATATTTATTTATCAATAAAATTGTAATAATCCATTCCACTGAAGCGGAGCGGAGAAGAGCTTAAAGTCTATTAGTTAAAATTGACCAACTCCGCTCCATTGGACGGGCAGCCTTAATCTGTGGGAAACAAAGTACATTTTCAGAAGAACTGGAACATTTCTCAAGCCAGTCTTGCGCTCACAGTGGGTCAATTTTACATAGGAATATTCAACAAGGCTTTTACTTGATCCATATGATTCACTGCACATCTATTTTTTATAACTTGGATCGTTTTGTGGGTTAATTTTGGTTAGGTTTAGCATTAGCAATTACAAAAAAAGAACAAATATTCTCATTTAACTTATTCCAAAATGCGGTTGTAAATTGACATTTACATTTCAGAGCGTATTAGGGTCGGACTAGGACCTCGTGAGCGTAACGAGACGTCGGTAAATGCGCTCTGCACAGGATCGCAGACTGTGGCTATCTATGGGGGAGGCCTATGTGCAGCAGTGAACGTTCGTGGGTGATAAATAGATATGAAAACTCGCGTAAGAGATGAACGCCATCTGGAACTGTCGTTTTGAGTCCAGCTTGTCTCATATTTCGCTGTAGAAGACCCTATATTAAGTTGTACAAAAACACATTTTACAATCATAAAAAAAAAACAGAAACAAAATTCAATAATACAAAAATATAATAAAATGCAGCAAGACTAAACTAGATTTCCGGTTAACACAGCCATTTTAATATTGAGGTACAGAAAATCTAGTCTTTCCTTGCTATATTGCAACGAAAACTCTTAATGCCTAACGAAAACTTTACACGACTACAATATAAAATGTTATAACATTTCCTTTTATCTGAAGCTGACTGTACGACAAGATTTAAAAACTTATTACTAATAAAAACCAACACAAGAGCTTTGTGACACAAAAAAATAGTATCAACTAATAAAACTTATTTGTTCTTCATAATCTGCAACCAACGAAACCAGTTGACAATTTACAGTGTATTTGTGTGTATCATTTAATTTAGCATTAAGTCAGCGTTCCATCCATGTTTAAATTATTAAAAAATGCGAAATTAAAAATGCGCGTTCACTTCAATCAAAAAAATGATGATGATTGCATGATTTTAGGCTTCAGACTCTAAATTTCCTTAATGATACAACACCAGAACATCGTGCCTTGCACGCATATCATACACGCGTTATCGTCGTACATCAAGCAGCAGTCACTTTCTAAGGTCCCATTTAGATGGGGCGAGAACTCGTACGCGGGTTTGATTACATTGCGCGCTACCTAGGTCCAATGTGTACAGGTGATCGATTAATCGCCGCAATGAAATGAAAATCGCATAAAGTTCTCGCCCCGTCTAAATGGGGCCTAAGAGCTGAATTCTTCTATAACGTTAATAGTAACATTACACAACTAGGGTGGTAATACAAAGGCCGAGATCGCAGATGTTTGCGGCCCGAGCTGCAAGCGAGGGACGTAAATATGCGATCGGGGGCTTTCTTTATTACCTCCCGTGTTGTGTACATAATTTGTCTACACTTGGCCAGAAAGCAAAGTGGCCATAAACGCTAATTTCAGTCTCCAAATCTGTACACTATGCTCATGTTATGGTCTGGACACCGGCGTGCAGCGGGGCGCCGAGCGGTGTTCATAGAAGCACGTCCCCGCTTGTAAGCATGTCGCCCCGCTGTTCGCTGGCATCCAGACCGCAGCCTTATAGAGTGCGACTACGCTAAGTTTGCAGAGGTCGAAAAAAGGTTTTATTAAAAAATATATTTATGTTGCGGTATGTTGGTGTTGTCTACAAACCCACTGAAATAAATGTTCGGGTCAGTTTTGCATAAATCGATCTATTTCCAACTAAAATAAGCGATTTGCTCCAGGGTCTTGGATCATTTCTATGCATTTAAGTATTATATTGATATGTGTACATGTATACAAGCATTGCTTAATTTGGTTGGGACTAGATCAATTTGTGCGAGACTATCCTAAATATTTATTTCAGTAGGTATGTTGACACATTATGGAGCATTCCATGAAAATATTTCGTAAGGGACACCACCGTTTTAATACTTCCGAGAAATAAATTCAGGAAGCTAATTATCAGCATTGTAATATCATAACTCGGCTTTAAGATTGGTAGTCTTTCTTAGCAGCTAATACGTTTTATTAGGGTAGCTGCCATAGCGTTTCGTAAGGGACAAACAGTTGATGTTTTCATGGAATGCTCCTTATATACTTATTAAACGGAAAATTAATACTCTTGCTTGTGATATTGCCATATGATTTTTTTTTAGATAAAACCTCTTTTCGACCTTAGCAAACTTAGCGTAGTATAGCCATGCAGAATGTGTGTATCGCCACAGTGAATAGGTTCACTTCTCAGGCAGTACCGGATTAAGCACGGGGCCGAAGCATTTATTTTAAAAGCCCTTGCGGGCTTCGGTCTGTTCTAAGCACAGCTTACCACTTTGACATGGGGGGGGGCATTAGCTTGTGGCTAGCCCGGTGTACTGTTCTTGGTAAAATGTAAGTATAACAATCTCTAATATACATCGTCTTGGTCGAGTATTTCTCCACATTACCATTGTTAGAGCTACGCTGTTGCTATTTCAAGTAATAAATCTCTGATACCAGGACTTATGGAAGCTACCGCGAACCACAATAATATCGAGAAGTAAACCATAGTCTGGGTATGGTAAGGCCTGGTTGTCGAAAAACCTCAGACTAATTTTATTTACAAATCCGTGTATTTAACTTTTATAATTTAACATTTACCAATTTTAAAAAACTATTTACAACAAATGTGACACAATAATTATCTATTCAGAGAGCCGAATTTGAGTGAACCTATAAACCTTTTCTGAACTTAAGTCCCGTGGTGGAACAGAAAAATATAGTTCAAGTCTGTAGATATCCTCATATCACGATATATTTCTCATAGTTATTACAAAAATGCACTTTTAGTAGTAAAAGTACTGTACAATGTACATTAAAGCTCAGAGTTGGACCTGCTATAAAAAAATAATGCTTCACTGTAAACATACGCCATACAACATGTTCCCGTTTTTTTACTTCCGCGGGTATCTCTACATAATAACACTATAAGTCTTAATTTTTTTAGGTGTTTGTTGTTTATTTGAATCACTTAAGATGCATATCGATGCCGGGCATATGACTGCCTTATTCTCAATAACCAGTGATCAGATCTTGGATCCAATTTGGGGTATATGATTTCAAACGCTATATAGAAACAAGGATGTGCTTCGGGATTCTGGGAAATGGATATTATTTTAGATGCATCTATAGTAATAATCCATTTACGAAATCCTGAGGCACATCCATGTTTAAAGTGAAGTTGAAGTCATATAAAACAAATTGCATCTAAGATCCGATCACTGTCAATAACTGTTCAAACAGAGCTAGGAAAACGAAAATGTTTTGTTTTAATGAAATATATTTGCCCTTTCTCTCAAGTCCTGTAGAAATCGTTGAAAAGTGGAAATGGGAGTAGTTACCTGAATCCACCGTGTAATAATAATAATACTGAACGAGGGTGACATCAGTGGTGGTACTTAGTAAAACTAAACGACTAGTACAACTAGCCTCGCATTTTACTAAATAGGGAAGGGCAGATAATTTTGTAGTATGCTATGGAATTGCGTGGCTTCTTATTCTAGTCCTTCCCGATGTGAGGTAAAAGAGATACTCACCCTGGCATACAAAAATGTACGAATTACTATATTAGGTCTATTACAAGATGAATTTTGTTACGTTTTGTTTATTTTAACCCTTCTTACGCCAACGCACAGGTTAAAATTAAATCTACGCTAAATCATATCATTATAGCGACACTATATCGCTTACGATACCAGCCCGCTTCATATTTTGTACCCTACAAGTCAATAACTTTTGTGCTTCACGTGGCGTTAAAAAGTTAAGAAATATTGACAGAGCATTTGTAATAATCAGATAAAATATATGTTATTATATTTAACACCTTAATAAACAATCGTACAAGATTCATAAGCCATTTTTAATGACCGTATAAAATAAGGTAACCTAGTTTGTACTTTATCCAGTACACGAATAACATTATCCAAATTAAATTTCACGAACACATACATATTAACTAGTGGGCGCTTTATAAGACTTGGCCTTCTTAAGGAAATCCTGGTAGTTCCAGTTTTTGTAGTTCATGATTTGCTTTCCGTTCATAATCGTGTGCACCATTATTTTAGGATTATATTCTAGATTTGTTAGAAGCTGAAAAAAAGAAAAATATCTATTAAAACCCCATTATTAATATTCGACTCGTACAGTCAATAAATAGCAAAATTGCCTGAGATATAATTTGGTTTGGTATGTTTGTTTGGTATGTGAGATGTAATTTGTAATTTATTATTCTGAAGAGACAAATTACTATTTTGCGTGTCATTACTAAATTGTCTAAACAATACAGGTGTTTTCTAGTGACCAAAATAAATGAATTAACGCTAACCTAACCATGAAATTATATTTCCAAAATTGCTCGAAAATTCCAGCAACACTGATTTTGTGACATCAACGATTTTAAAATGTCAAAAACCAAAAATACTCATACGGCTTGACCATATCGCCGCTATACTTACTCAACCACGTATCTACTCCAATAGTTTCATAGGAAAATCGCACTTTTCTACTCGTAACACAGGTGCGTTTTCTATCAAACTATTCGAGTAGATACGTGGTTGAGTAAGTATAGCGACGATATTGAGCAATGACGTAAAAAGTTACAAATAGCCTATTTGAATATAGGACAACAACCGACACGACACAGGTACTTTACTTGCATAGTGGCAGCCAAATCCAACAACATCTATACTCCGTCCCGTTAGGTATTTAAATAAAGGTAAACAAAAAAACCACGCGACTCGGCTCGTTCAGCCAATCAAAGTAACGTTTTGTATCTGTGGCGCAATACTACTGGCTGAACGAGCCGAGTCACGTGGTTTTTTTGTTTACCTTTATTTAAATACCTAACAGGACGGAGTATAGTGAGATGTTTCGCATTTATTGCTACACTTTGTATTATACTCACTTTGGGCGTCAAGAGGAAGTATTGTGCGTTATCGCACTCGGTGGTGACCTTGACTAGCAGGTGAAACATTTTTCGCTCGTTTATCGGGTCCATGCCCTGGTTTATTTCGTCCACGCATCTATAGAAATAAATATAGAAAAATAAGACATTTATTTTCATTTTCATCTGGCCAGACTCTAAATGGCATTTTTTCTGCTGTGAAAATTTCCAAGTTTAGACGGTTCAAAAGATTCAGCGCTATGAAAAACGGACAGCGGAAACTTAGTAAAAAGGGCAGACAAAACTCTTGCACGGGGGAGAGAGGCTCCCGCGCGTCCGGATATCTCCAGCCCGTGGGAGGGTTTAATCCGGCCCATCGACGGTCCTCCGAAGTATATGGATGTTAAAACAACATACATTTTTGCTATAATTCTGAAGCTCTGATTTTTTTTCAAATGAATAAAGTTTGCCCATCACTGGACAAGACTATATGGGTAATTCCACAGCAGAGAGTAACGTCCAGCTACCAATTCTTAGTGTGTTTATTTATTGATGGTGAAAATTTAAGTATCAATATATCTAGCGATTAAAATAATATTTATCTAGAGTAAAATTAATACTTACATTTGAACCATAAATAAATAAACACGCGATGAAATCACAGTATAATACCAGTAATTAATCTTTCTACAAAAGGTACATCGCGGGCTTGTATATATGCGCGCCGTGTACGAACAAGTAAAGATTTAAGAATAGCCAAATGTGACAGTATACTAACAAGGTCAAATATGTTAGGAGAAAGTGTGACATGGGGGGGGGTCTCAAAGTCTGAAAAATCGTGTGACGTACTTTGTGGATGACCCCTTACATGACATGTTGTGTGCGTGACCTCAGCTTTGCTGGAACTATCTACACCCATATGAGTGGTACAATCGAACCCACTGTTAACTGTACATTTGTAAACGAATGTCAACTTTATTGCATCGTGTTAAAGTCTATGGGTGGTCAGTTAACAGCACGGTATACGGTAGTTTTTCTCCGAACAAAAGGTACATCGGGAGCGAGCATGTGTGCGCGCCGTGTACGGACGCACCACAGGCAAGCATTTGCGACTGCGCGCGACTGCCACAGTATGGCGTTCACTCACACAGACGCGCGTCGTGCGTCTGTGTAAATACGAGTCGCGCGCTCCTAAACGGTCGAAGTCGTACTACTTGGTTGTCTTTATACTTTGGTTTAGTTTAACAGCGTCTTTGTCTGTACTGACCGGAACGGCACGGTGGTGAGCCGCTGCAGAGCCATGAGGTACATGGCGGTGGAGAGCGCGCGCTCGCCGCCGGACTGCGCGTGCCGCGTCAGCTGCTGCAGCTGCTCGGACGTGCGGAACCGGACCAGGATCGACACGCCGTACTTGTCGTAGTCTTCCTGAGGATACGTATATACCACGATACTTCTTGAACCTTAAATACATGCAGCTATTGCAGCTCACATAACAAATGCAATTTTTCACACCTATTCAGAAAGTATTTCGCTCTCTCATAAGAGGGATCAAAGTGTTGCTTTCCTGTTCAAGGACAACAAGGTATTTTTTAGTTTAAACCCACTTAGAATATGGCGTATTCTGCTAGCTGTCTACGGTATGGCTACCGTAAACAGCTTTATTAGTATATTACACACAGAGGGCGGTATGATAAGGAATGGCCCAGACGACAGGTGTCTGCGGTCCGAGCCGCAGGCGAGGGCCATAAATATAATATGGAAGCGGTATTTACGTCCCGTCCGGAAAAAATAATAATTGTTTTATAAAATAATAATAGACTATAAATTTAACATTTCATTTTAATAATTATGTGTGATGCTCTTTGATTTACTATATATTTCGTTATTTTGGTAGGTAGCGTTTGTATTTGAATTTTCCTCATAGTCGGTGTGAAAAGCAGTATGTGTCACAAGGTTGCGAGTGGTGAAAATATTTTTTTTCACCACGGGCGTTAACACTTGAATCCTCGCTCCTCAATACGCTCCGGATTATACTTTAGAATCTTTAGAATTCTATTGTACAATCCTTCGTTTCGTTCAGGATTCAATATACGCCCTCGCCGTAAATACATCATTTTGCTCCCTTGTGACACAATCTATTTTCTATTTTTGAACAATATTGTTCAAAAATAGAAATATTTCTTCCGTTTTTAAAGAATAATTCTGCAAAAAAAAAATTCTCTATAAAATTAATGTTTATTTGAATTTTAAAATCTCTATTATCATTTATCATATTAATGAATTTTCCATGTGTTGGCGAATATGTATTAAATAAAAATACAATATTTGTAGCTGAAATGGCGGAAACTTAGAACCTGTTTACAAATTGAAGGTTGACTTTGAATGCGTTTGATCGGCTTTTAATGAAGTAATATTTTTTTAATTGATCAAACTCATTAATGTTTTAGGAAATATTATAACCCGTGTGTACCAGCGTGCTGAGCTTTATAGTTATAACACTTACGTCGTTTCCAGCCGTATCCAGCTTGATTTCTCCCGCGCAGCCCAGCTTCGCGAACATTTCGCCGAAGCTTTTGTCTATGTCGCGGAGTAGGCTCTCTAATGGCGGCAGCCATTGCGATCTGCGGAATGAATTTAATTAGAGGCTTGAACAACGTACCAATTTAATCTTGCCAGTATTGAGGATGTAGGAGCGACCCAACATTAGCTATTTCGTAATTTTGTGATTGTGTTATGCTAGAATCCATCGAATGAGCGTGTTTAAAAAATAAAATCAAATTGATTTGTTACTTATTTATATATCATCAAGTTACCTGATCTTATTCATTTTGCCCTCTAGGTCTTTGTGGATATCGCTGTTGTTGCTGACATCAGATTTCAATTTCGCTATTTCCTTTTCTCTTTCTTCATATTCTTTTATCACCTGAAACAAGCATTCAATCACTTATATCTTCATACATTTGTAACAGGCGAGGGTGAACGTTCTTATTAACGTCTTTAATTCCTCTACTGCTGCACTGGTCAGCTGTGCCGGCAGTTTCTCGAACTTCCCTCGGAAGAGGAAGTTAGACTCATGGGACTTTTCCCATGAGTCTAACTTCCTCTTGCAGGTAGGTTGCAAGTTAAGAGTTGCTACTTTGGAGAGAGGTAGGGAGATAATATATTCTTCTTACCTGTTCGTCCCCCTTGTCCATGCAGTCCATCCTAGTCTGCAGCTCGTAACAATCCTCCTGCAGGTTACCCAGCTGTGCTGGGAGCTCCTCGAACTGCCCTCAGAGGGAGAAGTGTGCCTCGAAGGGAGGAGGTTGCTCTTGTAGCTTGGAGGGAGGTAGGGAGACATATTCTTCTTACCAGTTCGTCCCTCTTGTCCATGCAGTCCCATCCTAGTCTGCAGCTCGTAGCAATGCTCCTGCAGGCTTTCCAGCTGTGCTGGGAGCTCCTCGAACTGCCCTCAGAGGGCGAAGTGTGCTTCGTGGGGAGGTTGCTCTTGAAGATTGGAGGTAGGGAGATATATATTCTTCTTACCTGTTCGTCCGCCTTGTCCATACAGTCCATCCTAGTCTGCAGCTCGTAGCAATGCTCCTGCGAGCTATCCAACTGAGCTGGAAGCTCCTCGAACTGCCCTCAGAGGGAAAAGTGTGCCTCGAAGTTGTAGGAGGAGGTTGCTCTTGTAGCTTGGAGGTAGGGAGATATATATTCTTCTTACCTGTTCGTCCGCCTTGTCCATACAGTCCATCCTAGTCTGCAGCTCGTAGCAATGCTCCTGCGAGCTATCCAACTGAGCTGGAAGCTCCTCGAACTGCCCTCAGAGGGAAAAGTGTGCCTCGAAGTTGTAGGAGGAGGTTGCTCTTGTAGCTTGGAGGTAGGGAGATATATATTCTTCTTACCTGTTCGTCCCCCTTGTCCATACAGTCCATCCTAGTCTGCAGCTCGTAGCAATGCTCCTGCGAGCTATCCAGCTGAGCTGGAAGCTCCTCGAACTGCCCTCAGAGGGAAAAGTGTGCCTCGAAGTTGTAGGAGGAGGTTGCTCTTGTAGCTTGGAGGTAGGGAGATATATATTCTTCTTACCTGTTCGTCCCCCTTGTCCATACAGTCCATCCTAGTCTGCAGCTCGTAGCAATGCTCCTGCAAGCTGTCCAGCTGTGCTGGGAGCTCCTCGAATTCTTCTCGAAAGGGGAAGTTGGGCTCGTGCGGGAGGAGGTTGCTCTTGCAAGCTCGTTTGGCCTCTTGCAGTTTGGAACGAGCCTCAGTGTTCGTGCGGGTCAGCCGTGTTGTGATGTTTTCCAGTGTGTTCTGCGGATAGGATACGTTTTTGCAAAGAAATAATGATATACTAAGCATGTTCCAAAAAAAATGAAGTTCTAATACAAAATATGCGAATACCCTGCATATTACTAACTTTGGACGTAACCGGATTGACCTTTTTTTCAGAAACTTAAGACATCCAGCACTAATACATAGGAGATAGGTTCCGTTTGACTTATATCAGTCCAGAAAACTGTACCGTTTATAATACTGAATTAAGGTTCTATTCGTCAACAAACTATTCTGCAGTTTGGCAAAGCCATGAAACAGAGTAAATCTATATTGTGGATGTAAGAAAATAAATTATAAAAAGGCCGTTTTAGGGCAAACAATAAATTATGGAGTACATTCGTATATTATAATGTACATTAATCCTTAGTTACGCAGCTACACAGAGCAAACATTTACCTACCTGAGCACTATGTAAATCTTCTTTCAATTCTCTCAGTTCAGCCTCCTGTTGTACTATTGCGTTTCTACTGATCTCCAATTTGACCTAAAAAGCAAAATATTAACATAACAACTAGAAAAGAAAGATTAAAGGGCGTCACATAGCTATGATATATATTTTGAACTTTGGTTGTTTTGCGCAGATAAAATGTATTAAGCTATGAAATAAAACATATTTCATCCAAAATTAATGCCGGTAGGTAACAAGGATTCTTCACCCTCTTTGTTTGTATGGAGAATCAAGCGACTCGATTCACAAAGTCAGATAAAACTTAAGTATCTGATTCTCATTAGCTAACTATATAAATAAAATGTCTACCTTCCACATCTCTCCGTTGAGCAGTTTGTTCTGCAATCCTTTCATAATGCCCACTAATTCCTGTTGCAACTTGCACTGCTTCTTTACAATATCCTTCTGCTTCCGTCTACATCTGTAAATGTCAATCCATTTGTTATGTTTTATGTTTAATGCATTGGATAAAACTCGCTAATTACAAAAAAATCTCATAGGAAAATAAACCAGCAGCCCATTCATTACACGAAGCTAAAAGTTACAAATTTACAAGTCTAATCAAGCAACATTAGTCTAATACCACAACGTTTTGTTCGGCCAATGTTGCTAGTTTAACTGTTTTTCGTGAAAGGGGCTAAGTGAATGTATAAAGTTATTATCAGGGAGCGTACTGTTGATGCCGATGACGTAAAAATTACGTCAAGCTACATACAGCATGATTCACTTTAGGTTTTAGATTGATTTATCGGAAATCACCTTAACTAAATCAGCCTGCAAAGTACGCTCTCTGGTAATTATATGTGTTCTTGTATGCCTGAAACATAGGAAATCGTAGTCAGTTCAGGTACTTGTTTCTTCTCTAAAGGTCTCCTCCAACCTACCGACGCAGAATCGGCTAAAGCCGATCAAAAGTTTCGCTTTTCTTGCGTGGACTGGACATAAAGCTTTTTTGACCGGCTCGAATATGCCAAGTCAGAATAATTGTTTGGGCAATTACGAACTATAAAATAAACAAAAATTATAACATACTTCTCTTTCTCTTGTTGCATGTTGAAATTGGGTTCGTTTTCTATATCTTGGATCTTTTTCTCTTGAAGACGTATTTGGGCACCGAGCGTTCGAAGCTAAAAGTAAATAAAATAGCATCTTAAGAAAATGGGAAATAAAAAAAAAAATTAGTTCTATGTAAGTGAAGCGAATATTTTCTAATCAAATTTAGAATTACAGTCACAGTAAAAACGCCCGCGGTAAAAATAAATTTACATGTTTAATAAGCTCCTGTCAAAAAATGAGACTAGCTTTAATTGCCGACTGTACCTTTTTAAAATAATCGAACATTACATGTCAAAACCAATTAAATGAGCCAAAACACGGTGCGTGTATCTTATGTGATTCAGATGGTCCTGTGACCATCTTCCGCCAACATGATCAGATCAGCTCCATGTCAAACAGGAAAGTGGGCCCAATTTTACTTGCAATATTTGATTACAGACAGACAGACACCGGGACAGGTGAAACCGAATAGAAACTTGTATAGACATTGGTTTCTCTATATCTACTATAATAGAGTGCGTCTACGATAACTCTGTTGTGGGGCAACACCTCCATTTAAAAGTAAATTTATGCCACACCTGGCCATAAAGTGTAGACATAAAATGATGTACACAACACGGGAGGTAATAAAGAAAGCCCTCGATCGCATATTTACGTCCCTCGCTTACAGCTCGGGCCGCAAACATCTGCGTAATGTACTATTGTTTACAAAACAATATTATTACGAAAAAAGTTAGTTTAGTTAGTTAAAAGCTAGAAAAGTAACGAAATTTGCTTAGGAATCAAAAATTACTAACATGTGACGTGAAAAGGTCAAAAGTAACGCAAAACGTTACAAATGTTACCAAATGGCAACGCTGTCTTAGACGCACTCTACGCGCCTTATCTTATCTTACCTTTTCTACATTTTCTGTGATCTTTTTCCTTTGCATGTTGAGGTGGTTCAAGTTGCCCTCGAAATTCGTCACTTTAGCCTCTAATTCTTTCATCTTCGCACGAGCGTTGTGGGCGTCTTGCTCAAATCTTGCGAGCCTTTAACAGTTATTAAATAATAATAGCTGAATGATAGTTATGCTATAAACCAATTTTTTCCAATTACGATACGGTAGTTTCTTGTAGTTATTACAAACTATTTCACGATAGCCTTTAAATCTGCCCGATAGTCCCTACTCGCTTGTGTGCCGCAAAGGTAAGTTGACCTTACACGCCATGGCCGCTAAGGCTTGCCTTGGTTCTGTGTGCGGGCGTAAACGAAAATCATACAAATGCCTTAAGAGGATTTACGATGGAAAACCCTGAAATCGCTGATTTTCCATGATTTTGCGAAAAGATTTCGTGGTAACGTTAACAGTTTACACCAAAAATATCACACTCATTATCTGGTGGATAGAATACATTTTGCAATTTCTTATCTTTTATTTGATTTGGGGCACTTCTTTTATGCACGTATACAAAATTTGCTTAAAAATGTTGTCATTTTCGACGTCCAAATCCTAAATTGTGTAAAGTTATGAAACATAATGTACAATTGTACATTTTTAGAAATTGTAATAAAATTTTCTATTTCCGCAATAACCACATCAGCGATTAATTGTGTTTTCTTATCTAATTTCATTGATGAATACCACATACTTTTCGCTAATTTCATGGCGCGTATTTGTTAACTAATTGCTAAGGCCAGCAGCTTATACATGCACATGACAACACAACTTATCCTCTATCGTAATCAATCAAAAAAAGTAACAATACATTGAAAAATATATGTATTTAAATTCATTTAAAACTACCTTTAAAACGCGACGCGCGAGTAGCGACTCGCCATTCCGAGCCGCAGCTCTCTAGAAGATGGATGTTTCGCCGATTTTGGAAATAATATTTAATTATGTCCAGTTTGAACGTCGAACAAGAACCGAATGTTGAAGAGCGCGCTCCGTCGTAAACGCTTTTAAGTTTTGTGGGACCAGCTTAAGGCATTTTCAAAAACCGGTCAAGTGCGAGTCGGACTCGCGCACCGAGGGTTCCGTACAAACTCATAAGTAGATACGCGAATAGTTCAAGAAAAACTGTATGTCGATTTGTTTAGTAGAAGCAAATAAGTATATGTTATGATTTTTGCAAATTTCTAAAAAACAGTGCAAGTTAGGAAAACAGTTATATTTTCCCTCTAATATTGAGAACCTGACGTGTAATGGTTCTATTTAATAGCAAGGACCATTAAATCAAGAGGACTGTCATTCTCCATACAAAAAGCTGTTCCCCGAATTTACAACGCCATCTATGTATAAGCTTGGTAAAATAATTATAATATTATTTACAATTATTTAACTTTGCAAACGTGACACAGTATTTAAATGTATTTAAATTTATTTATTATTAGCTGTTTACGAACTAATTGTTACTATACTGTGTTTCTTTGTTTAATTATAACATCGTTAAATGTTTAGTGTTTTAGCGCCATCTAGTTTTGCCCGGAAATCCCCTAGCGTGAAACATGCCATCGCTTAGTTTTGCTACTCGCCGCTAGGGATTTCAACTTTTGTAAATTTCTAAAAAGGTATTAAAGTTAGCAAGACCGTTCTATTTTTCCTGTAATATTCAGGTTGATATTTATAATTAGTAATTATGACACCTTTTTCTGATCAGTAACTTCGGAGATAATAGGGGGGGAATGGTACATAAAAATGTATAAATCAAAAACTACTTATTTAAGAAAAAAAATAAAAATGCTGTTTTAATCTACAAATTAAGCCCTTTCATTTGATACCCCACTCAATATAATAGCCCTACTTTCAATTTTCAAAGTCCCATTACGGAGCCTTTTAAAAAAAAAGTAAAAAAGGTACAAGATATTTTTTATGTCCAATAGGCTCGGGTTAGCTACTTTTAACACTATTCCAAATTTCAAATCGATAGCATCAGTAGTTCCTGAGATATCTGGCTGTGACAGACGGACAGACAGACAGACAGACAGACAGACAGACAGAGTCGCACCATAAGGGTTCCTTTTTTACCATTTTGGTACGGAACCCTAAAAAAGGAATGACACGTTTAAAATTCCTGACTTACTCTGACTGATGGCCTTCCAGTTGGTCCATATCGAGGGTGTTGGCCAGTAGCCTGGCGGGCCGTATTTCCACCGTGGAGCTCGATTTAGCACCGCTGTATTTCGACACACTGACGGTGAAACGATGGTTTTCTGCAAAATAGCAGCACATTATTATAGAGCTCTGCAGAGCCTAAGATGTGTGGAATAGACATACATTAGCTGCAAAGTGGAGCGGCTGCTAAACATATGCGTGAATATCCTTCGGAGGTATATACAGCACTGTCTCCTAGAAATGCCAGGAAAAAAACGAAAAACAAGAAAAAAGGAACGAATTTGACAATATATGACTATAAAAAAACTCACCAGAAAAAAAGAATTTAATATTGGCAGGCACTTTGGAGCAGTTTTTGAAGGTGTGATCGTTTCCTATGGGTATGGTGTGTATTTGGTATTGACCACACAAGTACCGTAGGATGGGATCAGGAGCCGATATAGTGTCCATGAGGAACGTATAGAAACCGAGGTAGCTAAAAAAAACATAAAATATTATTTATTGCCGCCGTGAAGGTCGTCGCATCATCGCCAGCCATCTTGTGGTTCCCACTTCGCAGCTAGTTTTGCGCTCTGTAGATGAATGCGACAGACGTGGCCGGCCCAGTCTCACTTCAACCTGGCGGTAGTGTCCGAACGAAACTAGTTTTTACGGCCGAACCCGAAACCGAATTACGGCTTTGATCTCAGTTTCGGCCGAAACCAGAACCGAAACCGAAACTGCCATATAAGGTCATGTTTTCGTGGAAAGAAAAAAAAAACCGGCCAAGTGCGAGTCGGAATCGCATACGAAGGGTTCCGTACCACCGTACAAAAAAAAACTTCTTAATAAACAACTGGCAAAAGGTCTTAAATGCCGTGTAAATCAATGGCACTTAAAACCATTTGGTTGAGAAGTTTTTCGTCAATAACTTAAAAACGGTTTATTCGTTACTATTCAAAATAATTTTCGTTGAATGTATTTATTAAGCCTTACCTTCTTGATTTTTTTCATATTTTTTGGATTTACGGTTTAGAAGTTAAAGGGGGGGGGGGGGGCACAATTTATGCAACTTTCGGAGCGATTATTTCCGAAAGTATTCACTTAATAAAAAAAAAGTACATAAAAGTCTTATAATGTTTTTAAAAGAACTATCGAATTATGTACCTCACGTTGACGTTTGTTGATTTTTTTTAGCTTCTGTTACATGTATGGATGAAAAATCTAGGGGGGCACCCCCTAGATTTTTTATTTTTATTATTTAACTAGCAAACTTAGTAGCGGCACCTCCAAGACATCCATATTCCAAATTTCATCAGTATACGTCTTGTAGTTTTTGAGTAAAATGCGTGTGACATACATACGGACGGACGGACGGACGGACGGACCGACGGACGGACATGACGAAACTATAAGGGTTCCTTTTTAGCCATTTTGGCTACGGTACCCTAAAAATGACAATCATAATCAGTCAGTCTTCATTTTTAAATAACATATGAATCATTTAGTCTCTACAATTGAGTAATCATTAATAGGCTACCTACTTGATAACAGTTCAAATCAGCATCTTTTTATGAAGTGTCAAAATGCTCCGAAAGTATGCAGTTTAGTATGAAATACTAACTTGTGACGTCATGCTCAACATGGTGCCTTATTTTTAGTTTTCGTCAATGTAAAATCGTTGGTGGCACGAAAATAAGTTTGAATGATTTCATCCGGACTGTTTTCGAAGCGTAATTTGATGGTTAGAGTTAATTTATTTATTTTGATTGTTGTCTAATACCCTATTATAATATAACTTATTATTTCAAATAAATTATCTGCTTTATGAAATAAAGACTGTCCGATCGCAGCACGAAACCCCTCAAATACAGTTTCCAACCAGCGTGCAATCAAGCCGAAACCAGTTTTTTTGCCGAAACTAGGCCGAAACCGAAATTCCGGTCGGACTCTGCCTGGCGGTCTTGGGACCAACATCAGCAAGCGGGTTTGCGTGCGCAGTGTTCTGGACCCGGTCAATCCGTTTCACGCAATGATTTCAAAAGTAAGGATAGGCCCATCCGAACAGTTCGGAACTATTTTCCCCGTAACAAAACATGCAGCTATAAAGACCAGCTGCGCAGTGCACGCGCCGTCTGTCGCACTGCCGGCTAGTACTGGTTTGGCGGTATTTTACCGCCAAAAGCGTTGGAACCGTCTGTGCGCTCGCTTCCCTGTCCTTTGTATACGTTCATGGTTTCACGCCCAGCAAGCTACCCTCCACATAGGGCGTGCAGAACCGGAAAATTTTTGTATGAGAGAACCGGGCTTTCCGGGTTCTGAACGCCCTAGCTTCATAGCTGCAAATCACAGTATAAGCAGTAGTTTTTGTTCCGACAAAAGGTACATCGGAAGCGCGCATGTGTACGGACGCACCACAGGCTAGTATTTGCCCCTGCGCGCCCATGCCACAGTACGGAGTGCACTCACAGACGCGCGATCGTGCGTCAGTGTAAATACGTTTCGCGCGCTCCTAAACGCCGAAGACGAACTACTTGGTTGTCTTTATACATTGTCTAAAGTATTAAAACGGAAAATGTTCACTCACCTCAACTGCTCGATATCTTTCTGCTGGGCTTTAAACGTGGAGAGAGCGGGGTATCCCTCACTGGAAATGGCACTGGCCGTCCTCAGGCCGCCCTCGGTCCTCACTTTGTGTAGAAACAGGTTCATGTCTTGGCTGCACTCGAAGGTGAAGGCGAGCAAATCGCGAGCTGATACCCTGGCCTCTAGGTAGCGAGCGAATTTTGGGTCCGTGAAGTTTATCTGAAAAAGGCTGCTTTAAATATGTGGACAAATTTGAAAATATTCACTCACCTCGCGAAAAAAGGCACAAAGGTCGCTAGTAGGTAAAGATGATATTAGGTTTGTATCGATAATCGTAACTCTGGAAATGTTAGTCCCCAAGGGTATGTTGGTGAAGCAAGCGCAATGATGATAACTATTGAAAGAAGAAGAGAGGAAGCATCCAGTTTGTTGATTTTTATCGTGTGAGCCACATTTTTTTACCCCAATGATTAATTTCTATGATTTTTTTTCATTGGCAAGGCGTACTCCCGTATAAATCCAGTCAAGATTGCGTAAAATGGATCGTTATAATACATTTTAGTTGGGTATGCTATTTGGGTTTATATTGGCTCCCATGATTTTTAAAAGTCATACTGCAATGTTAATCATAATCATAATTCTGCCGTCCTCAGAGTAAAAGGCCGCTAAATTGTATGAACTTCCATACTAATTGGCGGCCTTTTAGTTTGAGGACGGCAGAATTATCGAAAGTCATACAACAACCATTTTTCTAAGAAACCGTTAAGTTTTCAGAATTGTTATAAAACAAACCTAACCTATTCTTTTCCATATGCTAACGTTTTAAAACATCCTGAAAATATTACCGTTTTAAAAAAACAATAGGGTACTTTCCTGACAGATCAAATCAGTTACTTTTTATGAATTGTCAAAACGCTCGGATAGTATGAAGTTTCTATGAAAAAAAGCATAATGACGTCATTGTGCTCAAACATCAAATCATCTCCTCATTTATAGCTTTTGGTCTTTTAAAAATCGTTTAAAAACGTTAAATAGGTGAATTTTAGTTGATTTTTGCAAATTTTCGAAAGCAGATTTCAAGGCTAGCGTGAAGTAATTTATATTGACTACAGGCAAGTACCCTATTACTGTATGACTTTTGGATAATTATGACTAACGATACAATATACTCGTAACTTATAACTTAATGGGAAACAAAGGGATCCCATGCTATTTACCTCCAATATCATAGGCTCGTAGACTTTCTTCTTGAACAGTCCGCGGTTCTCCCTGAGCCAGGCCACGGCCTGATAAGCGTCCTCGCTGGCCTCCTGAAGCACCTGCAGTCGTTTCTCGTCAACGTTCTCCAGATTACGAATTCTGTCAATACAATGATACGAAACATACTGTAGTCCGTCTAAGCTAAGCAGAGGTCGAAATAGTACTTTATGCCACACCTGGCCATAAAGTGGCTTTTTCCGCACGCTGCGCGTACGAAAAAAGCCGCTTTCTGGCCAAGTGTAGACATAAAATAATGTAGACAACACGGGAGGTAATAAAAAAAGCCCTCGGTCGCATATTTACGTCCCTCGCTTGCAGCTCGGGCCGCAAACATCTGCGATCTCGGCCTTTCTTTGTATTACCACCCCAGTTGTGTAATGTACTATTTTGATATAAGTGCGGAAAGTATGACATTTCTCACGAGTCCCGAAGTGTATGGGCCCGAGCCGTCAGGCGAGGGACAATCCTCGGGACGAGTGGAAATGACACTTACGCACGTGTATCAAACGTTTTTTAATACATTTGTGAAAAAATTAAAATGAAACGAAAACATGGCACCGTTTGTCACCATTCTGCCAATACAAAAGAAACGTATTTTGAGCAAATACATACAGATTTTAATTCAATTTAAACATGAAAAAGCAAGAAATATATTCATTATTACTTTGTAGTTTACTTATTTGCAAATTAATGTGTTTATGCCACACCTGGCCACTGCGCGCGTACGCAAAAAGTCCCTTTCTGGCCAAGTGTAGACATAAAATGATGTACACAACACGGGAGGTAATAAAGAAAGCCCTCGATCGCATATTTACGTCCCTCGCTTGCAGCTCGGGCCGCAAACTTCTGCGATATCGGCCTTTCTTTGTATTACCACCCTAGTTGTGTAATCATATTTAGTGTTCAAAAAAAGCACTAGTGCGCAAAATACAACTTTGCGCACGATTAACAGCTACGAAAAGTACCACTTTTTTGCCAAGTGTATTAAAAAAAATATATTATGAAAACCACTGCAAGAGGGCTTGATTAGTTCTTGATACTCGGTTGGGACTAGATCGATTTGTACAAGACTGTCCTAGATATTTATTTCAGAAGGTACACATTACATACTTATTAGACAGAAAGATGATTGCCAAGTATCAAGACTAATTAATCCCCTTGCTGTGATGTTGCCATATGTATATATTTTTTTAATTTAACCTCTTTTTGATCTCTGCAGACTTAGCTTGGCCGAGCCCTACAGTCTCTACGGTCCCTAGAAAGTTAATATCAGAGAAATTCCACGGAATATAGCTTAACCCAAAAATGACTATTTTGGTACCTATTGCGAGAAAGAATTGTCAACATTCGCTTATTATACGAGACATTTTGCTCCGACTTCGGCTGCGTACATCACTTACTTGAGAAAAGATTGATACGCGATACGGATAGTGTTACGCAATTATGTGTGAAGTGCTATGGAAATCCTATGGACTTGACACACTATTGCATAACAGGGTCAGTTTGTTACAAACTTCCAGCTACCTTTTCACCTCCTTACCGGGATAACTAGCCGCCCGAGCCATTATTTTTGTTAAATTTTCGCTCCTTCTTAGTCGGACCCTCATGGCCTTAGGATCGGATCGAATACAATTGCCCTCCATGCAGTCCAGTTCTTGGTTGAACCGCGTTATAGAGGCCGCACTTGGCACCAACGCGCTGGAACTCTTCCTCTGGGGCGTTTGCCCTCAACAGATCCAAGAATAATCTATATCTCTAGCGCAGTGTTTTTCAAACTATTTCATGGCACGACCCCCTTGTATACGAAAATATTTCGCGCCCCCAGTTTCCACGATTTCCAATCTGAATTTTATTCCGTTACACTTTTGAGCTTTTTTGTTTTTTCCCTTTTTCCTGTGGTTTCTCGACCCTCGCGACCCCCTTCTAGAAGCTCTGCGACCCCCCGCGACCCCACTTTGAAAAACACTGCTCTAGCGCATGCTATGGTGAACGCATGATGTGTCCAAAGAAACAGAGTCCTGCCCCGCATGGCGCCGACGCAAAAAATATTCGTTTATTTTGCCTAAACTCTGTTTTTTTTCTAGAACCTAACGCCAAAATTACTTGTTTATTTTATTTAAATTGCCGTGCAGTGTATTTTTCTAACTTATTTAATGCTGTGTTGTGTAAGTATCCTTTGTCCTGTATTGTTTTATTTTTACTTTATATTTTGTACGTGTGAATTCGGTGTTTCCTTTCTTTAAACCGGTTTATGCTATAATGGCGGCTGTCGGCAGATATCTGAGTCGTTTCAAGTTTCGCTCCAATGAAAACATTAACCTGTAAAAATTCGAGCTTACTTGTTCTGATGCAGACGTATTTGCGGCATAACGCGATGGTCGAGGTCGTATTGCGTCTCAAGCTTCTGTTTCTTCACCACGTCTATGCCGGCGTTCTCTTTTGCTATCTTCTTTTGCAGTTGTGCTAGCTCCATTTTGACGCTGGCCTCTGTAATGGGGATGTTGACTAATGTTGAATTTTACAACATAATATAGTCACATGGATTGGAAAATACTAAATTATCATAACACAGAAGAAATAAACAAAATATATAAAGTTATGAGACCACAAGGTTTAAAAAAAAAACGATATTTTTTATTGTCTTAAAGAAAAATTAAAGTCAATTTCGGAATACTTAAATAACACTGAAAAAATAAATGTACGACAACTATGTGCTTAAACGCACTCTTTCGTGCTCAAAATGGCAAAATGCTATTTTTTTTTTCATATAGACTTAGTACAGCGAGGACAACAGATGACGTCACAGGGTGCGTCCGTTTTGTATGGGCCGTTTTCAACGCTCGGTGCGGTCGGCTACTTTTGATTGCAATTCGTGGCTGTTATAATAAGTGTATTAGTTATAGGTATATATTTGTTCCCCATAAATACTAGAATCCATTTACATCAGTTACAAAATTTAGGACACAAGCCTATTGGTATTTTGATTGATACCCACTAGGGATGTAACGATACCAATTTAACGGTATCGCCGATTATATACAACCGATATTTGAAGAACGCGAAAAGAATTTGCTGTATGAAAGAAAAACTGCAAAAAGTAATTTCAGTTACTGACTTAATTTATGTATTGGTCTATACAGAGGTTCCCAAAGTGGGCGATAACGCCCCCTAGTGGGCGGTGAAGGCATCAAGGGGGGCGGTAAGAGAGCCAGAAAAAATATATAGTAGTGGTTTTTCGTTAACCAATAAAATTGGGGGGCGTTTAATTTTTTTATTTCTTTAAAGTGGGCGGTAGACAAAATCAGTTTGGGAACCTCTGGTCTATTACCTTGTGCAATGATAATCACTATGTTAATTATATCTTTGGTTTATAATAAAAAAAAATGAATTTTGAGTTGACAATTTATTTATTTTTACTTTACACTTTCAAGGTTAAATATAGCCAAGTTTTAGGTATAATAAGGACATACAAATATCTGAAGTTCATACTTCATTATTTAGCTAAGATATCGGTATCGGTATCGCCGATTATTTACTACAATAATCGGTATCGGTATAGTATCGGCAAAATTATGTATCGTTACAACCCTAATACCCACCATCAACAGCCTGGTCAAAATGCGCCTTGTCTGTAATCAGCTTATCCAGTTTAGCCCTGGCCTCGATCAGCTCCCTCTCTCTGTTCCTATGCCGCTCTACTTTGTCCTGCAGATGAAGGTACAAGTCCTTCAGAGCGGTCTCCTGCGATTTAACTGAATCTATTGTCTCTTTCACTTTATCTTTTAAGTTGCGAACTTCTCTACTCTGGAAAAGAAACAATCACAATTATAATTTATATATTATGTACATCAGTTAAACATCGTGTGCCCTGTAGGGCTTCTAATACCTGTATTGGAAGCCCTAGTGCCCTGCCTACAAATATTAAGCCTTATTTAAAGGGACATTAAATAAAATCCTATGCATATTTGTAATATAAATAAACATTATATTTTCTACTCATCATCATATCAACTTTGTCTCCTCCAAAGACTTACACAATACTTAAATAATATATGTATAAATAATGCAATACATACATATTAATTGTAAACTAGGTACTTTTATAAGCTAGGTTAAGTAAGTGTTTTTTGTATATTGTGTGCCCTCGCCCTCACAGGGCGTCATGAACTGGACCTTTAAATTGTAACATATAACTAAACCTTGGCTATATTTAACAGAGAGTCAACCTTGAAAGTGTAAAGTAAAAATAAATAAAATGTCAACTCAAAATTCATTTTTTTTTTTTATTAAGAACCAAAGATTTAATTCATAAAACATAGTAATTATCATTGCATAAGGTAGACCAATACATAAATTAAGTCAGAAATTGAAATTACTTTTTGCAGATTATTTTTCATACAGCAATTTTTTTTCGCGCTCTTCAAATATCGGTTTTATATAATCGGCGATACCGATATATCGGTATCGTTACATTCCTACAATAAATTATGATTACACAACGAATGGTGGCACGCTTTTTGCCTTCATTGATCATCCATCGATATTTTACTATTTCGAGTAAAAATAAAGTGTTTTACATTAATAGGGCATTTGATAACAATCAAAATAAATTAACTAATAATAATAAATATCGGGGGACAATCATACACAAATCGAGCTACTCCCAAACTAAGCAATGCTGTTACTATGGGTACTAGACGACGATATACATAATTATATAGATAAATGCATACTTAAATAGATAGAAAACATCCATGACTCAGGAACAAATACTCGTGCTCATCACACAAATATTTGCCCTTACCAGAATTACCTTAGCTTCGTAGGCGGTGGCACTCCCATTGAGCTAAACGTGTCGTCAACTAACTCTAACCATTAAATTGCATGTCCAAAACTGCTCGCATAAAATCAATTACACTCATTTTCGTGTCACCAATGATTTTAAAATGAGAAAAACTAAAAATAAGGTACCATAACCATACCATGTTGAGCATGGCGTCCCAAGTCGGTATTTCACACTAAACTGCATACTATCTGAGCGTTTTGACACTTCATAAAAAGAAGCTAATTGATCTGTCATCAAATAGCCTATTATAATGATATATGAACAAACAAAACCAACTTTATAAGAAAACACTAACCGAATTTAACTTCTGCTGTTCCAACTTATTAATTCCACCTCTAACTTTGTTCAAAACCTTCTCTAACGGTTCCACTTTCCCCATATGCGTGGCCACCAACTTGGTCGCCATTTCTTTGTCCTTTTTGTACTCCATCACTTTCTCACGTAGTTCCTGGTACTCTATCCAGTGCTTTTTTCTCTCACACATCTCTATTTGTTGTTCTATCTCTTTACGCTGTTGCATAGCGTCGATAACCACTTTTAATCTGAAACAGTACACGATTAGTGACAGATTAATCGAATAAGTTCGGCCGGAAGACATTCAGTAAACACTGTAATATGTAAAAGTTGAGCAATTGAGAGCAGGGCCCTTAAAAGGATACATAGTAGAATGTGCAAGTCGCAAAATGTGCAGCGGTGCAAATCGCAGAATGTGCAGATCGCAGAAAGTGCAGATCGCAAAACGTGCAGATCGCAAAACGTGCAGATCGCAAAATGTGCAAATCGCGAAATGTGCAGGTCGTAAAATGTGCAAATCGCAAAATGTGCAGGTCGTAAAATGTGCAGATCGCAAAACTCGGGGACAGCGGGGAAACGAGACAGCGACCGAAGTTATTTTATGAACATAATTTCGTGTTAGGTAATTAAAGGTTTTTTTTGCGTCGCACTACACCACCAGTAGCGAGGGCCGTGTGCGGGGCAGGATGCCCCACAGGCTCCAAGCGTGCCGGCAGCGGTGGCCGTCCTCGTCGCGCAGGTGGTCGCGGCGGCGGGGAAATCCGCCATCCCGGAGGAGGTGGACGGCACGGGCGAAGGTGTTGGGCGTGTTCTTGTGACCGCCTGTGCTCGCCGTCTCTTAATCACAGTTGATATACTAGTATTATATTTTTGCCATTTGTGTTCGTGGTTTTCATTCGTATTTTTAGGTGCAAAATATCACAGATTCCAGTCCAAATAGCGTTTAAAGTACATTTTTTATCAAAATAAAACCGGAGACGTCTGTCATTGTTGCGGCGGTTTTTTTTATAATTATTATTATTTTTTAAAGTCTAACTTGCGATCAATATTGGGCGTTGCAACCTGGTGGTAGTCGTGGCGTCCTCTGGGGTCGAACCAGGTCGCTGGCCGGACCACCTTGATAGGTTCGGACTAGGTGGGGGTCTGAACGCCTGGGGTGGGTAATCAAAGGATCAAACGCGACGTAGGGCCGATACAGACACACTGGTACCCCGTCGCGGTGTTAGGTCCTGCGATTTTCTTAGCGACCTTGCACATTTTGCGACTCGCACATTTTGCGCCTTGCATATTTTGCAACTTGCACATTTAGCGACTTGCACATTTTGCGATTTGCACATTTGGCGATCTGCACTTTTTGCGATATGCACATTTTGCGTAGCCTGCACATTTTGCGACTTGCACATTCTGCTATGTATCCTGTTCTTGATGCGGCGGTTCTACTTCAGGATTATTTCAAAACCTACAGAGGCGTAAGTCTTATTATGAGACTCGAGTCCTTTTGCTAGATACAAATGTGGCCCTTGTTAACTGGAACTGAATTTAAAACTTCAAAGAGAAATAACTTGCAGAAACTCTTCAAGTACCTCTCATTGAGCCGAATTTTCTCTTCCAAAAGCTGTGCATTGTTCTGGAGACGGGTGGAGAGCCCCCGTTGCTCTGCCCTGGTCTTTATTAGTTCATCTAACTGCTCAACACTCCGCTGCCCGCCCACGGCCGACAGTGTACTGCGGAGCAATTGCTGCGGGTCCATTTTGGAGAAGTCCTGGACACGGTCTTGAGGTAGCAGCTGACAAAGGTTGTCGACCTGAAGATGGGTATTGGTCACCGATTACAGATAGCCCGAGGCAATGGTGGTTATTAAGCAACATGAAAGGGGGAAGCAAGACTAGATACGAATTTCTTAACAAACACAAAGAATACCCATACAGAAATTAAAAAAAAAAACATTTATAATTATAATGCCGCCATACGTGTCTTTTCAGGCAAAGGTACGAATTGACTAATCCCACTAATATTATAAATGCGAAAGTTTGTGAAGATGTTTGGATATTTGGATGTTTGGATGTTTGTTACCTTATAACGGGGTAACAACTGGATGGATCAAGCTGAAATTTGGCATGCAAGTAGACCAAGTCCTGGATTGAAACATAGGATACATTATATCCCGGTAAAGAGTTCCTTTGGGACAATAACGGGAACAACGCGGGCGAAGCCGCGGGAAAATGCTAGTTATCAATAAGGGAGACTTCTAATAGCACCTTCATACCAGTAGCCTTATGCTACATAGGTCTTTATTGACATTAGGTATATGGTACATTTACCTTAGAATGAGAAATCTGTGTGTTTAGAAACCATCTTACAACATTAACATTGTCACCATCTTACTGATACTACTTGAACTTTATGAGAATGTGTATTATAATACACCGTGGGCCAGTACAACCCGACCAACTTTAATCACGTATTCCTGATGGTATTACAAGTAAATAACGTTATATCAACATAGGTCGAATTTTGTCATTTTACATTAATAGTCTTATGGAACAAAATAAATCAATAAATTCAGTCCCTCGTTATAAACATGTCCTTACTGGATGAAAAGTTATTAAGAAGGAAAAAAAAAGCTAAAATGGAAACTAAAGGTCAATATTTTGGCTTTGTAATCGCTTACCATCTAATACTGCGAAGGTTAATAGGCTAGATGACTAAAAAAAAACTGTTTAGTCCGTCTGTTACATTATGAAAAAATATTGTACACGTATTTTTTGTTTTGTTTGATAAACAAAAACTGACGAGGATAGAGTGCTTAGAAGTTTCGAGTGACGTCACTCTTGAGTACAAATTCTACTCAAGAGTGACGTCACAAGCCCCCACTCCAGAAGTTTGATGATCTATAACTTTGTCGATTTTTAATATTTTGATAAACCAAAAAATACGTGTCCCATATTTTTCCATAATCTAACTGATGGACTAAATAGAATTACATATTTTTAACCCAGTCATCATCCCTATTGCTGTTTAGTTAAAGGATTTTAAAAAATCAGTAAAAGTACCTTAGTCATATTTATTAGGGCTTGTTACACTTGGGAGTTTTTATTTTAAAAATTATGAATATCTCGGAAAGTAAGCGTTAATCGACTATACGTCACATAACTTTTTTTACTTCTAATAGTTGTTAGAATCTATGGTTAAAGTTGGTCGGGTTATACGGGCCCACGGTGTATAATAAATAGTGATATGAAAATTTTTGAAAATAACTGAAAACGTTTTTTTCCTAAAGAAGCTTAATAGAAATTACTCATGATGACTAAATCATGCTTGTCCAAATTTAACTATTCATACATATTATTAAAATCCCCGTAGCGTACGAATGGGACCTCTCTAATGGCAAATGCTAGTATGTATCACATTTCAATCAGAACAGCTAAACCTTGCCACAATAGTGTCACCAAACTTACATAAATATGTATGCCAAATTTTGTCTGAATCACATACGAGCAAGTGGTTGAAAAATCTGCAGTTGACAAAAGTCAGTGGTAGTTACACACGCACGTGCATACACTTAATTCATACCTGTATGTTCATAGTAGCAATTAGGTCCTGAACTTGTTTCTCTCTCACAGTTTTATTGTTTATCTTCCAGGTGGTCGCGTCCCGGAGGTTAAAGATGCGTGTAATAATCACATTTTGTTGTCCGGGTTCCTGGTACAGCTCTATCTCTATAGTGGCCTCCTCGCACCCACTGCGAACATACTCCGATATCTGGAAGGATCAAACATAAAGAATTTATCTACATTTTCTTGTCTTTACAGGTGCTCCAGATGTCAAAAGCCTCATACTCTTTACAGACTATTCATTTATTTTTATTTACTCCTGAAAAGAATTTGAAAATACTATAACTGCTAAGTGATCTGATGGTGTAATATACAAAATTAGTTCCAAAACATATGTGGCTTTCCATCAGAAAAGGGTCCTTATGGCGTTGACGTAAGGTCCCTTTTCTGATGGACAGCCACATATATCAGCTATTCCATTCTACTAATATCAAATACTTGGTGAATCTAGAAATATCACTTGCATGACTTTTAATGAATCAGAATAATCTATAGATAAGTAAACATAGAAACACTTCTATATCTAATCTAATGACTTATTTTGTAATCATGTACTTCAGATGCATTAATTCAAGTGATAGTCTGACAACACAGCCAAAGTCAAGTAGGTATGCAAGTACAAATCTTTGACATTGGAATCAGGATGAGTTAGTTATTCAGTAATGATGATTGCAATAAAATCAATATTCAATTTAATACATAAAGTTATCATCTTCAGTTTGCGCCATAATCACTTATTGTGATAAAACAATTCAAATGCAATAAAACATATATATTACTTAGTACATCCCGATGTTTTGTAACCCTCTATAGGAGTGGTGTTTGTTGTTTTAAGATCTATACTGCTGGACCGTCAATAGTACATTGTGTATCAAGGGCGGTAAGTAAGGAATTACAAACGAGTGTTTGTTACAAGGCCGAGGCGAAGCCGAGGGCTTTAATAACACCAGTTACCAAAGACCTAAAATGGTTCATTTTATATTTGCAAAATACTGAAATGCACTATTTAAACTTTTAATTAATGTTACAGAAATGTAATGTTTACATGTATTTGCAATAACAGCTCTCTTTAAATAAATATTTCAGTAATAAAAGTTAAAAAAAAGTAAGTTGGTGTTTCCTTTGAACATGACAAATAAGAGTAAAACAGAACCAGCGTTTCAAATTTAAAAAGAAAACCATTACGCCCTAGGGCGTAATAGGTCATTTACGACCCGCAAAACCTGCGTGTAACATCATTTTCGAGCAAGTGTGATGAAAAATATATTATCACTACTTATTTTGCAGAACCATCAGCAGGCTGGATTAAACCCTTCTGCGGGCTGTACTTTCCCTAACCACTGCTATATAGCAGTCACACCGCCCACATGTCAATCAGGTCTCACTGTCTACCCTTGGATAAATAACACAACATCTGTAATGAAAGTCCTATGCAGAGTCTGCTTTGTTTTACCAAGGGTGCAATGTTGAGATATAAAATCTAGCAAAATATGCAATTGAAATTGTTTTATCACATAAAGTAAAGCAAAAATAGAGACTGCTTTTCAGAGCTTTATGTTAAATGAACAAATCACACTTATTTGAGCCTAATGGTAATATGTATATCACTAGGCTAGGGACTTTTGGATGCTTACCGTGGTTCTAGAATCCATGGAGTCGTCAATATGTTAAATTATACTGGATTTATATTCGCAATTTGTAACTTTAACGTAATGTACTTCATAAAATTATTAATTTTAAATTATATCAGTAATTATTAACAGTGAGACCACGTGACTTTCTATGACATAAATAAAACACGTTTAGACTAGTCTAATAGTATAGCTACATAATCAATAAGTGAATTTTGTACATTACAATAATCAAAAATTATGTTTAGACTTAAGTTGGAGTGCATAACTATTTGAATAATGCGCGAGCTTCTCTGTCACTAGTAAAACTCGCCCTGTGCAGATCATAAACGTAATGACAACAACTAATCTATTCCCACTGGCTAGTTAGAAAAATATGAAAATTATACAGCCGTAATTAATATTAAAGACGGGTTCGACAGTACTACAAAAGAGGATATTCATGTTTATTACCTTCTTTGCCCGTCCAATGACGCTGGTTTTCCCACAAAGTCCCAAAATAATAGCACAAACAAATGTCGATTTCCCCGTTCCATTGGGACCAATTATCAAATTCAGAGACTGGCCCGGGAACAGCTCGACTTCTTTATACGTCCTGTAATGTAATATTTTCGTCAGGTTAGGCGCTATCATCGGGATATTGCTTACAAACACGGAAATGGCGCGTAAATGTTTATATCATTTATACTTACACAAAGTTTTGTAAGGCTATTCTGTAAATAGAGCCGGCTTTATAAGCCTTGGTATTGGTGATTTTCGCCATATTTTAACTTTAAACTACCATATTGATAAGTAAGAAAGCTTAAAAAATCCCCAAAATACCACACTATCTAGCCTCTCAAACAAATTTCGAGGAATTCGTCAAAAATTGACAGTTGGCAGTTGTGATGTTGCCAGTAGAAAAAAATATTTAACCATTCGTTGTAATACAGTCTTATATTAACGTTAATTTAACTTTTTAAATTATTCGTAATAAATGTCATTGCCTATGGGTTAGAAGGATGAGATGAGGCGACTAATAATAGGTAGTACAAGTAATACCTGAATAACCAATCCGTTTGTTTTTATATAATTCGTTATTGTATAGTAAGTATTTGTAGTAAGTATTTATATATAGCGTAATCATCAGGCTTCGGATATTCCGACGCCTATTTACTTAAACTTCGGCGTCGGCGTAGCGTAGATAGTTGAATGGTATGGAGGCGGACTCAATTTATTTTTTTACTTTTGTTAATGAATTTACCGGGATTTTGGAAATTAGGCTAACATAAACACATACCTATTATAGTATTGCAATGCAATGTACTATTCTAAGTACATGTACATAACCACCAAATATAATTTAATTTACCTGCAATTCATTTTAGTAACGAATTAACGTTATAGCTACTATTAGTAGAACATTTTGCATTAAGTTTTATCTTAAATATAATTTTAACAAAGAGACGATAACATTGAACAGGTAATTACTCTAATAGCGAAATGCACAGCGGTGCGGTAGTGTTAATATTTGGATTGTCGTCCTTGTCTAACGTATAGTAGGGTAGAAAAGGACGGCAATTCAAACAATAATGGAATAAAATCATTTAATCAACACATAATAATTTGAAAAAATAAAAGATCACCACATAAGATTGAATCCGCAACGCAGGCTTCGTCAGGTGGGTACAAATACAAATAGGCAATAGGCTTCGTCACACTTACCAACAAAAGTAATCCGCAACAGGCTTCGTCACTTTAGCTTACGTTAAAAAGGATCGCCCGAATCGTAGCTGGCTAGTATTGCACTGTCGCAATGTTTGTTGCCGTAAGTTTACTGATAAGAATGCAGGTAGTTTTTAAAGGTTTCATGAAAATATATGTTAATTAAAAAACAATTTTTTTTCTACCTGTACATATTACAAATATCTCAAACTTGTCCCTAGAGTTAAATATATTTAGTAAACTGAATAAATTACTGAATTCATTCAAGTATCAAGCGCATACATCAACTTGAGTACTTACAAAACTAACCAAAGAAAACTTAAAACCTAAACATTTATTATTATATTATTGAGCTTACTATGGGGCTAGTTCGATTTGTGTAAGATTGTCCCCTAATATTTATTTATTTATTTTTGTGATATATTACATTCTCGTAACGTTTTATGCAATCCCGGGATCCCGAAAATATATTTTTAAGAAGCTGACTCCATGCTTGCTTAGATTTTTCCGGGAATTCGCCAACTTTAGGTAAATAGGCGTCGGAATATCCGGAGCCTGATAATAATAGCTAGCGAGCTCCATAGTATAATAATAGTATGGAGATTGGGTATACACCTTTCAAACGGAAGTCATGGGTTCGAATCCTGACTTTTACCAATGAGTTTTTTGAAACTTATGAATGATTTGATGTTTACCATGGGCTTCTTACATTGCATTTAATTGCTACCATGGTCAACATACGGCTCTTGTACCATTTATAGTTTCCATGTGCATAGTACTTTATATTAGTATTAAATATTAAAAAAATCAGTAAACTTCTCAGATTAACAGCAGCCCAAAGATTTCGTAGCACTACGCTCGTACCTGACAGCATGTGGCAACCTGTATGTAGGGAATATTTGCTACGAGTCTAGTGCCTGAAATGAAATGATGAGTGCAGTGTTGAAATTATTAAGTCCTGGAAAAATCTTGTTTCCCAAATATATACTTGTAAATAATGTGAGAAATCGCCTTTTTGATTTTTCTATGTCACTTTTAAGCCAATAAAAGAACACGGCTTACAAAAAGTATAACGTCTTGCCATCACAATCCTTTTATTTAATGGAAATATGTTTGAAACGCTCATCAATTTAGGATAAGGTGAACCAGGGTATTTGCGTCTATGGGGGCAAATGCGTCTTTAAAAGATTCCATTAAAACCGAACTCTTTAAAACTACCTCTACCTACTCTACCTGCCCTGCCCGTAAAGTACAGCGTATATTACAGGCAGGAAGGGTAGGGGTAGTTTTAAAGAGTTCGGATTTAATGGAATCTTTAAATGACGCATTGCCCCCATATACACAATTACCCCAGTTGATCTTAAGTATTTTCTTTGACTACCTTGATATTTTAACGTAGTCATTCATTAGTTCAGGACTGTGAACTAATAGTGTGTTTTTTTTTGTGTGTTGCCTGAAATTATTAAGAGTGGGTTGCACCATCTAACTCTTACTATGACCAAACGGTTACTATCTACGGTTTCCGTAGGTAGTAACCGTTTGGGGTGCTAGACAGGAAACCTCCCAGAGTGTTTGGATTCTTCTCATTCCTCTTCATCCGGTTGATCCGCAGGAAAGGGAAGCGTCTTGGCCGGTGCACCCCGGGAGCAACGGCAAGTGATTTCTTAGGGGCCCCTAATTGATCACTTGCCGATGCTGCGAATGAGCCTGTCAGGGGGGGTTGGGGGGTCCCGCACCGGGTTTCCTCTGTTAGAGGACTCTCCAGGTGCGGCACGCGAGGGCGGAGCGTCGGGCACGGGCAGCATCCCTCCGACGTCTCCTTTTGGGGGGCAATGCGGGCAGGCACCAGACGGGTGACCTGTGCCGCTGCGTGGTGGCGGTGGACTAGTCCTCCGCGTCCCGAGAGCTCAGCCTTGCAGGCTGCCGCTACCTCATGTGCTGGGGGCGGGAGGCGGAGGACTGGCCCACCGCGGTCCGTAAGGACAGGCGGGAGTGTCTGCGGGGTAGGGGCGTTTGTCCTCCCGTAGACGGCTGCGGGGCAGGGGCGTTTGTCCTCCCATGGCGGCGAGGGAGGGGCTGACACCGGATACACATGCGGACCCTGTGTGTCTGGTGTTGGTTCCTGGCTTCCCTGGGGGACGGCCCGGTTGGCCGGAGGGAAGCAGGTGGGGAAGGCACACTGGCCATGCTACAGTGTGCCTTTTTCGGAGAGGGTCCGCCCTAGGGCGGAGGTGCTGGTGATGGTCGTGGTGGCTTGACAGCGATCCCACGGCATCACCGTGAAGGCACAGGTTGGTAGCATCCCTGGGTTTTAGTGGGGGGTAGGCCAATCCCTTCAGGAGCGGAGAGCCCCACATAACCAATACGTAACATCTGGCTGTCACCCCCGATGGCCTTAGGTTACGTAGTGGTATGCAGTTTTATGCATTTCCCGGGGTCAAAAAAAAAAAGGTAGTAACCGTTTGGTCATAGTAAAAATTACATGGTGCAACCCACCCTAAGTATACTCTTGGTATTTTATATCTGGTTAAAAACGTGTAAAATGTTTCAAGGCCACGTTAACTTGGTTATTTCTTTTTCTTACGTTAATAATAACTGGTCAATATAAATTAAATAAATAAAAAGTATGGTATCGTTAATGGCTAGTTTATTGCTCTAGCAACACTGAAGCAAAAATTGACGAATCGCAACAAACCGACTCCGACGGATGTGCTTGTCGCTCCCTTGTGCGAGGTTCCGCGTCTTTATAATTTCGTAGTCGTGTATTTGTGTATGAAAATGACACGAAAAACCCCATTTTCCTGAATGAATACGTTGTTAATTAGACCAAATTAAATACTTTGAGAATTTTCCATGTGTTTCCAGTGTAACTGGCGTTTAAACAGTGTTATTTTTCTTTCCATTTCTACACACTGAGGGTATTCATGTTTATAAATATTGATTTGTAGCATATCGTTTTCTAACGTTTCTATTGTGCCTAGAAACGTTAAGTGAAATGTAGGTAATCGCTAATCGTATGTACAGCGTGAAATAATTATAAAAATGCAACAGTTGTCGGACGATCGTAATGGCGCGTTCTCGGATGTGATTCGTTCTTGTGTTTGATCGTGTTTTCTGTGTTTTTGTTGTGTTATTTTGACAATGGAGGGAACCACGGAGAAGGATTGCTCACCTCTATGGAGTCTGTACCAGCAGATCGTGTCGGATATGAAGGTAGGTCATGGTATTTGATAGTTTTCAGTTCGTCGTGCGTCGCTTAATTTCGCTCAGACCGGTCGCCCCAGATCTTGCTGTCCCGGTAAACCGTTCGAATCGAACGGAATTATGTTTATCAGTTGCTCTTAATGATACGGCTTGTGACCATCAATTATTTTCATCAGCATTAGTGGCATAGTTTGAGCCGAGGAAATCGCATGTGTTCGAAGTTTCTTAGCTACACATTTTCATATCACATTCACCAGATACAATAAGATAACTGAACAGTGTGTGTCAACTGTCCTTATGTAAAACCCAGTAAACTTGAAGCCAGTCCTCATCTCCACTCCCTGTCACGTCTTATAGTCTTTAACCCTCACAATAAAAAAAAAAAAATTTGTTCCATTATATACTGTGTAGGCATTGCATAATATGGTTTTGGCTTGTTTTGCTAATCTGCCAGTGAAACATTTGGGCTATATTCAGCCCAAATGTGGCTTAATAATTCTGTGCCTCCAGTGGATAGGACTGCAAGTTACATATAAACTAGTTACAAAAGAGCACAAGTTTCATAGCAAAACTTATGACTCTTTATGCTTAACTTTATCTGATTTGATCGCCTTCTCACTGGAGCCACAGATTTATTAACCTACTATACTTCCATTGATATTTCCAAAATATTAAACAATGCATGCTTTGCTTAATATATCTTTAAGGCCACTTATGTGTCTACCTGCTGAAAGTGATGATGAAATTTGTTATTTGTACTTATTGAATAGTATTTGACAGACTTACCTTTTACTGAGATATATTGTAAATAGTCTCTGTGGCTTAACAAATTTGATTGGCCTAGATCCAAATTTGGGTAAAATTTTAAATGATACTGAAAAAAATCAAAAATTCCTACCAGATTAATATATTTAAATAGTCTAAATTTGTTTCTTACCAAGCATGCATGATAAAAGTAATATGGATACTCATGTTTTGGGACTAGGTACCCTCCCTACAGACATTTTTGATTTCCTATGATATGTAGAAGCTAAACAAAAAACAAATTGTTTGGGCTCTGATGTGATGTATTTTTCTGTTCAATGTATATGTTTGTTCATGTACAACATAGAATGTATATACCTATACTACTGATTATGCATTGATCGATCTGTTAAATACCAAGTCCCTGTCAGTTGACATGATTTGAATGTTTACTCATCTAATGGAAATTTAATTATTCATTGGACAATGGCAATAGAAGTTGTCCCTGAACTGGAGTTGCAAAGTCTTTGTGATTTCCAATTCATATTGAACAATAATACTGAAAAGTTTGTGGTTTTAGGACTAAGTATATATTTTTCTAAGTTATAGGTACAATCCTGATTTAGCTCCATCATAGTGATGGGTCAAAGACCAGGTGATGAAGTCACATGCTTCATCTTCGTTAACTACCACCAGTTTCATAGGTACACAAAATAATTTTAAGTGACAAATCTATTTTATGTTCTTCAGTGGCATAAGCTGCTTAAACAACCATTTATGATAATGTCTAAGTTATTTTAAATTTTAAATTAAAAAGGTAGATGAATATTCAGTACAAGAACTCATGAGATCAGATTTTGTTTGCACCGGGACATCAGAAGGACATTTAAATATGCATTTGCAAGAATACCTAGATAATAGGTACACACGCTACATGATATCTTTTTTAGCTGTTGTGCGCAGTTAATTAAAATGATTATTATAAATATCTAAACTACCTTTTTTCATTACCTTACACATCAGATCATTAGTTTTCATATTCATGAAGTAGGTACCTGGAAGACCAAACTTTGCTTGCAGAAAAACACTTGAAAATACGCGTCCCAGAGATAAGACCAAGCTAGATCGATTATTCGCTCCCAAAAACTCTCACTTAGCAAATTTAATTGAAATTCGAAATTGTTACAGCCATTACATAAATATACAAGAATTACTCATTTAAAGGTATTAGGTATAGTTTATGTAAGTAGCTATCAATAACTGAAGCTTTAATGCTGTTAGGTTTATTAAGCAATATAAATATTCTTCTGACAAGGTTATCGCCAAAGAGCGAGTTTTTATCACACTCATTTGTTAACTAAATAATCGTTGACGTTAATGAGAAGTAACCTGCATAAAGTTAATGGAATAATATTGACAAGAATTAGGTATAAAAGCAGTTTTTCATTATCGTTTGTTTTCGTATTTCATAATGTCCTAATGCACGAAACATAAAAGGTCCGACGTCCGCGTCCAACGCGCGTCTCCTGCGAGATTTCAATGTATCCGTGTGACTTAAATAACTACAATTTATACGAGAATTTCAAGCACCTACATCAGTTATCGTTTTTTTACAACCATTTAATTATAACTTTTGATCAGTTTTTATGTAGAAGACGAAGGAGGTGTCTCAAGCCCCATGTTGCGCCCGTGTGCAATCCTGCCGTCCAGTAGGTGTTTGGAGTCGCTCGTGGTGCGCCTTGCTTTGCTACCGTGCCCGGCGTAACTTAACTCGGGCACAGGGCTGCGCCGCAAGCGACGCTTGCGAGCAAGTCTCGTCCGCAGCGCTTGGCGCCCCTTAAGAGTCTCCGCTCATCATAGTGGTGGCCACAGCCCGGCCAGCTGCGGGCGTGCTATTTCATACATTTTGTATGGCATCGGCGTACACCGGGCGTTCGAGTGGCCTCGTTCGGGCCACCAGCCGAGTGGTGCGCGCTTGCTACCTTGTGGACGCGTTTAAGAGGAAACAGGAGGGCAGTTTTTCCATACAAACGTAGTCCCCTGTTTCCTCCCTGGATAATGCCAGTAGAGCAATAATTTTTGGTCCAAGGCTATGGCTACTATTGATATGTTCCTATGTTTTCCTTTTTACGATAAATTGATTCTCAAAAGAGATATTAACCTTCAAAAACCTAAAAAAAATGCCAGATGTTCCGCTGTGTTCACACATCCAGAAAACAAATTTGACTAGATTATTAAAAAAAAGGAAAACATAGGAACACGGCCAAAGCCTTTCTTTAATGTTTAATGAAAAAATTAGTTAAATAGGTTAAGTTTTGGCGAAGAAATCAGGGGACTACGAAACGTTGTTTTCATGAAATTTTAAAAGGTACTTTCGGTCCAAGCTGCAGTTGTCTCTATCGCGCTCTGCGGGTGAGAGGCGGGCAGTGCGGGATAGCGACACATTTTACAAATACCTAATTTTCAATTCTCTCGACCTTACTGTTTCCTCTTAATTTGTAAAACTAAAACGTACTAAAACGTCTCTACTGCGTGTACCGTCCATGCCGACGGTAGGTACCTGTTATTAGGTAATCAAGTAGTTTTTTTTTTAAAGTATCATATTATATCGGTACAACGCTTTATTAATGTTACTTTAAAAAGTGGACTACATCTGTATATATTTACTAACGTGTAATTATTCCATCAAAATAGGCACCTACTATGAGCTGTTGCCTGCCACAATCGCTGGACACGCTCTATTTGGGATCGAAAGAAACATTTTTATGTAACATATAGCGGGAACAATTAGAGGTTTTAATTAATACCTAAGTTGTACAGCTCGTTATACAGCCGATAACCGTAGCTGTTTAGGGATACGCAGCTAGTAGGTATATCTATTTATGGTTCCCACTTCCCATGTAAGGGGTCATTCATTTATTGCGTAAGACGATTTAGGGGGGGGGGGGGGGGGAGTCAACCATGTCTTATTTTTTCTTACAGGGGGGTGGGAGGCAGCGCGAGAGTAGGCGCGAGCTCGGTTGCGTATAGGTGTTTTACTAATAAATTAAAAACTACTAGTATCTGCAAATAAACGTCCCTACAAAAATGATTCCATGAAAAATTAAAATTAAAACAGCCCAAACGTAAAATCATTTTTCCTTTAGATTCTTACGTAATAAATATTAAATAGGGGGGGAGGGGGTCAGCCGATTCTTTTTTTGTTCTTACATAAGGGGGGGAGGGGGTCAAAAACTGGCAAAAATCGTCTTACGTAATAAATGAATGGCCCCACTACACAAAAAGGTCTGACAAAAAAAAACGAAAACTGAAGGTGAAGACTGTTAAGAGGAAACAGGAGGGCAGTTTTTCCATACAAACGTAGTCCCCTGTTTCCTCCCTGGATAATGCTAGTAGAGCAATTATTTTTTGTCCAAAAATCTATGGCTACTATTGATATGTTCCTATGTTTTCCTTTTTACGATAAATTGATTCTCAAAAGAGATATTAACCTTCAAAAACCTAAAAAAAATGCCAGATTTTCCGCTGTGTTCACACATCCAGAAAACTAATTTGACTAGATTATTAAAAAAAAGGAAAACATAGGAACACGACCAAAGCCTTTCTTTAATGTTTAATGAAAAAAATAGTGAAATAGGTTAAGTTTTGGGGAAGAAATCAGGGGACTACGAAACGTTGTTTTCATGAAATTTTAAAAGGTATTTTCGGTCCAAGCTGCAGTTGTCTCTATCGCGCTCTGCGCGGGAGAGGCGGGCAGTGCGGGACAGCGACACATTTTACAAATACCTAATTTTCAATTCTCTCCACCTTACTCTTTCCTCTTAATAATCATTGCAATAGTTACTGATCTTGCGTTTAGATTGCCGGTATAAACAGCTGCTTTAAAAATCATACAAGCTGTGTGTACAAATTTTTATCCCCTGTCTAACCTCTTTCTTAGTAGTCACCACTCACCAACGTTATTGAAGTCAGTTTCCGTTATTTAAGTTATTTTACGGAGTCTCATGATAGTCATGATTCACTGATTTCTTTAGGCTGTGCATTGTCTGGCTGTCACTAATAATTTGCTAAAGTAGAAAAGTTTTTGCTGACGGCACTTCACCTAATCGACGTAACATAAACATTTAATGTTGAGTCAGTTGGACTGCAGGAAATAGCTTAGAGTTGCAAGATGACACCTGGCCTGGCCATATCAATAATAAAATAATAAATATGGTAGGCTAAATAAAAACGTTGATAAATATTAGCGATATCCTCCCATCCGTCTAACAGTCATAATTTCATGGTCAGATAGACAAGACTATCTAATACTTCGTGTTATTTTGTCGGGATGTGTCGAGGGCTAAAAAGGTGTACATCAATTTTCATGTAAGCGCCACAAATCTAGGAAGATGAGGGCAATTTACTGTAACTAATTTAAACGCCTAACAATGGACCTAAATTAAACACCCCTTAAATACCCGTAAAGTTAACGTTTGCTTAAATTTTCAAGTATTAAGTTGGATTAATCCTGTCCAAGGGTTAGTTCAAGTCAAGGTGACACGTGATAAGCTAAAGGTCGTACCTACCTCTTAACTGTTCAGGATCGTATTGCGAATTCAGCTTTGGGTATTAGTTTGTAAATTTTAGTAAGGACAAGCATGTATAAATTAGTTTTGCACAGATTATTACAATATGTTCGACTGTATGAGACGTTTTCCAAACCGGGTACATTGCAAACTCCCTATGTTTGAACGTACTTTATTTAATATAATTTTATTAATAACATATCAAAGCCGTTTCAGTTATTTTCAAATACATATATCTCGAATAGCTAGACAGACGCGGTCTAGGAGTTTCATACTAAATTTAATCAAATAACGTATAAATTGATATACATATTATGTACAATTAATGTAGATCCTAGCGGGAGAAAACGTTTGTTTCTTTTGACAAATTATATTTTTCGACATGTTTATGATAAGTGGTGGACTAGTAGCTAGCTACATAGAAGAACGGGAAACCTTCATATCGTGCATTGAGTATGGACCAATCTTAGGAAAACATGGAAAGAGGTGAACGTCTAAAACCTAAATTTACTGGAATATAAAAATTGTTTATCAATAAATGGGCTGAAGTAGGTTAAACACTTGGCTTTACGCGTTTTGTGTAAACGGAAACTCGAACGGTACACGTGCTAGCTAATAATAATATATGGAAAGCTAGGGTTGAAACATGATTATTTAGATTGAATGGAAATGTGCATCCGGTGTCATTGTAAAAAAATTCAAGCTGACTGAGTTTTTTTATAAATATTACGTAACCTTCCGTACTAAAATGGTAGCCAGATTCATAGCATAGCTCTCGGGCTTGACTCCTACCGTTACTTAATTAGATTACTTAATCTTAATGTCGTTAAGTTTGAATTACTCCCGATACGCGCATTTGCCGTCCCACTAGAGTTTGTGTAATTTATTATGTCGCTAGGAGTAGTAGGTATGTGTAAGTTGATTTGTGAACACTTAATTATTCAGGGCTTTTTAATTAGGCCAACAGGTTCCCGACTTCAGTCCTGTATTTAAATGTCTTACAATAGGGAATTAAATAGGTACGGTTTAGTTGTGAAAAGAGAAGTAGAACGGAGAAAAGGAACCCTCTTGTTACATATTCGTAGTATGGCAAGGGGATTATTTTTCTCTGCAACTGACTGTACCTTCAAGATGGTGTCATGTCAGGGCGATCATTCCAAGGGAGCATCTGTATTCTAGACGTATAATATATACCTAAAATTTCTTGGGCTCTCATTGAAATTTTGCTAGAGTCGGGTCTCATAGCAGTCTACCTTGCTAGTGATGTATTCTGATGGATATACAGCCTTCATCAAAAGTATTGAGCACCGTTGTATTTTTCATACAAGATTCGAACATTTGCTTGAGATTTTCTGTTTTTAATAGGATTTTGAAAATTCTTTCAAAAAGCATTTACATAAATAAAATTTACAGTAGCTCGTTCGGAAGGAAAGTAGGTTTTTTTCACTTTCGTTTTTTATTTATCATAAATAGATTATTTACAAATGAGACGGTGATATTGAAAACCAAGCTTGGCAAGGCTTTTGGCCAAGGCTGTAGAGAATAATTTAATTATACTAGTTTGTCCAGGGTTGCAATTAATAATCGAATAAATAAATGAATAATATGTCTTAAAAAATTGTGGATCGGCGAGTGACAGCCCTAATAGATTTCCCTGCTATGGGTTTATTACGCGGCCCGTTGTAAACCATACATCATTTCTCTAGGTGATTTAGATGCAGACGAGTTTAACCACCTTAATGTCTACATCTACACTATCTACAGGATGTAATACAGGACGTGAATGAATTAGTAGAACTAATCATTCAACAATTATATGAATCAAGTTTTCACGACAGTCTATTTATATTTTTTCGGCTATGTTTTGCTCCTTAAACATGCATACATACGTACAAACAGACGAGACATTTCTCATACAGGTTGTGTAGCTGAAAATGTAAATTACCGTTTTTTTTTCAACCATCATTAGTGCAGTGTTACTCACACAGCCTTATTAATATATTTTTGTGCTTTAGTTATGATTGGCTAGTTCTCCTTAACAGTTTATGAAGGTACAAGGTCTTATGATATAATAGTATTTTATGCAACAGTTGTATAAGAAGGTTCAAAAAATGCGAATTGCGTGAGTTGCGATACGAGCCGCGAATGCGGCGAGTATCGCAAATAGAGACGCAATGAGCGTTTTTTGACTTAATTATACAACGTTGCATACAATACTTTTTCTACGACTAGGTTAAAATATAAAATACATGGACGTCACGCGCTCGTCCGGTCTCTCCGAGTGTGTACAGCCGGCATGACAGTTGTGTCTATGGTAAACTTTTTTTTGATATGGCTGGTGACACGATGTGACGATAATTAAAATACTTTTTTTTTATGTTGGCATCAATTAATTTAATTCGGAAAGTTTTGTTTTTCTTATGAATCGTAGGAATTTAATTGTTTGTTAAGTTGGTAGTTGTGAATTTTTATCGTGAAGTTAGAATTGAGCGCTTAATCCTTGACCTAAGTTTAACCTAGATTTAGAAGTCTGTGGATGCTAGCAATAACGTAAAGTGACTATAACGACACTAGTGCTGTTATGGGGAATAGAGTATAGACTTCTCTGAACTCAAATTATGTATGTTCTTATATTAGTGTTCGTGACCAAGTAAAAGACAGATAACAGTACAGGAGTAGAAAAATACAATAATTGTGATTCGAAAATGTGAAAGAAAATTAATGAAGCGGCGGTTTTTTCACGCTTTATTCGTTTCTGCCATTGGATCAATCACGATGAAACGTGAAAAGAATAAATTCACACAATTTTTTTTTGTAGAGGTTCACTTAGCCCTTGTAAACATGTCGTCGTTTCTGAAACCTGATAAATACGAAATGGATTTATTATGACCTCAATGACTCATGACGCAAACTCCTCTGTGCCCTCCAGACAGGCTTACAAATGCCCAGTCCCTAAAAAGCCAGATGTAATTATGTGTTGTATACAATAAACGATGTATTTATAAAGGTACCATAATCATACCTCTATAATCATATATTTATTTGCAAGACATAGGTACAAGAGCTGTTACATTGTTAATAGAATCGCTATGCTTTACCCTGTATTAAATGATATAAATATAACGTAACCTAATTTTTGTAGTCTTTCATCTTTCTTATTGCCTTTAGTTAGAGCTGCTATTTCCCCACGAACGCTAGCGGACCTGTTCAAAGGCCCACTTCGTACCGGTTTCGCGCGAAACTGGGACGGACTGCACAGTGCACAATGCAGCATTCTGTGCCAGAATTGCACGGCTTTTGTCGTCCCGTGACGTCGGCGACAATGGGAGTCTAGTGGGTTAGTTTAGTTCATTGTCGTTTCATTTTTCAAGTTTTTGTGAGGTCTTGGAGGCGGTTAAAATGGGATTACTTTCTTTTAAATGTAGGAAATTACTGTGACTCTTTAAGTCTTAACCTTTGGCTGGTATGGGTTGTTCATGTTCAGTTGGGCTTACTTACAGCTTTCGTGATGTCTCTTCATCTATATCTGCTAATGGTATATAATTGTACGAGTATCCTTTAATAAGAAGTATAATCAATGAACTCTACAGTACAAATATACTCAGTCTCCTTCCTTCCCCTTGGTAGTTGTATTGCTTCTATTGAAATATTTTCTCAGTTGCTTCTTTAAACTCGCATTACGTCCCCCAGGCTCTTATCCTTTGTCTGAAAATTGAATGTTCGCCAACAGATTACTTTTTTAAATTTGCCTTTGGTTAACGGGATCAACGAATCAAGCAGCGAGAAACTGCAGCTATTTTACGTAGTCAAAGATTATGTTTGTTTGTACCTTGTAATCTTGAGATTATAAACCTTATGAGTAGAATTTTCCTCACTTGGAATGCAATCTATCTGCACGTATGCAGTTTTAATAACAATGCTTTAGCACACTCGGCTACGACGATTGGTTTAATATATTATTAACTTTGGGCATACTGTCAGTTTACTCCAGTGAACAACAAATAAACGTCAAATGTCCAACGCACTTGACATCCTCAAGCGAGCGTCCGTTACTAATGACCGGTCCTTTCCGATATTTTTTATCGATTAACAAACAGTCGATCAATTCAATTAACGGTTGTAACGCTTGCTAAATGTCGTGTAACACCGCTACGATGGTTGCCTCACAAGTTTTTGCGTATCCGGTGAATTTCGTGAAACCGGTATGGCGCTAGTGATAAATACTGCTGAAAATGCCGCCGTATTTTAAACATTAATCTTCCCAGTGCCGCATTTTCCATCATTTTAAACGAAACGATAATGAAGTAAAAAAAAAACTATCAATGAATTTTATTACCATTAAGATCGGCGTTGAGCATGGTTTGCAACTAAATTGATATAACCTCGTAATTAGAATTACATATTTGCGTGGCGTCACATTTTTTAATAGAACGAATCGGCACTTTGACCAAGAAGCGTCGATTGAACCAACCCCCGTTTGGGGTGCCAGTGCCAGGGGTGCGATATTGATTAACCAACTGAAGGTTAGGGTTACATTACGAGTTTGGACGATTCGGTATTCGTTTCGTCATTCCCTAATCTACAATATACCGATTTTACAAGATTCAATTAGACATTCTCCATTCTGCTCAGAAGAACACAGCGATCAAAACATTCAAATTTAACTAATTTCAAGATTCAATGTATAAATAATTACGTGTAGGGATAGTTATGTTATTTATTTTTCTATTAAATTGAAGATACTACCGGGACCGGATCGGAGTCTTGCTGCCATTTCTTTGCGTACCTATTTAAAGAATGTATTCATTCTTTACCTATATTTAGATATATTTCTTATCTTTAAAGTTTTGCAGCCGTGTTGTTCTTGAGCGTCCGATGTGTCATTCTGCCGTTTAGGAGTTTTGCTGTTAAATGGATTAGCCAAGTTTCCTCCTAAGCATACCTTCTCGGTATAACTGAATTGACGAGGTTTGATAAAGTTTAGCTCAGTGTTTGTGTATAAAGGAGAGGATAGCTTGTTGTTGACTACCTAGTTGGTCACTAACTTCTGTTACAAGGTTTTTTGCAAATAAAATAAGATTAGGGTATCTTTTGTCTTTTACCTATACATTAATTGAAAGCTTAGTTTTTGGCTTAGTAGGAAAATGTATTTTTTTTTTCATAAATTTAGTACTGCATTTGTTTTTACCAGCCTCCAAACTTTGAGATAATCCACCTATAAAAACACGCACAAGTATCATGTAAATTTTATTAGAAGAGAAAAATTGAAAAATTATATGTCTCGGGCAGGATTCGAACCTGCATCTCCTCGGCTATCCGGGCCAGCAGGCGCCTTAACCAACTAGGCTACCGAAACTCTGTCCAAGACATCGAATCTTTCAACCAGTCCCTTCATTTGTGACGTCATTCTGGGTGACGTATGTAGCACCATCTACCATTGAGTCCTTACAACCCATATGTATGGCACTGTGGTCCCAACTCGTATTGAGAAATCCACAGTAACGATGTACTACACCCCAAACATTTTTCTCTTCTAATAAAATTTAGAATTCGTTGGCAGTCGTTAATGCTTTAATAAAAAATCAAGTATCATGTAGATCAGGGTTTCCCAAACTGTGCGTCGCGACGCCCTAGGGAGTCGCGACACTGTCCCAGGGGCGTCGCGACACGGGAGTTTCAAGTCGCCGTAAGTTAAACCTATAACGACCCGCACGTGTCTTAGTTTACAAGGGCGTCGCAAAAAGTTTACAACCTGCCAAAGGAGTCGAAGTGTAAATAAGTTTGGGAACCCCTGATGTAGATAATCAGTCCCTGATTTTAAATAGAGTTCCTTTGTAGACTTTATGGTTGTGTAAGACTCTAAAAGTCTAAACAGATTTTCATCTTTATTTTAGGGTGCAATTTATATATGTTTTGGCGACACAATCGCCAGTATTCGTGTTTTACCTACTCAGTTCCATTGCCCGCTATCGAAATTACTATATTTTATGCTAAAGTGAAAAACGACCTTAATTCCTTGATCAAAATATTTAGTGTAAGGACGGATAAGAAATATTTACTACTGTTGTAAGAGAATCCCTAAAATAGAGGTTTCATAAAACTGTAACATTTCCTTTCTTAACTAGCTTAAACACTGGCTTTAAATCACTTGTAACAAGAGATTTTCATCATATCTTGTGCGTGTTTCAAGCGGTGGTCTATCTCGAAGGTTGGTGGAGAAAGTAGAGGGACTAAATTCAGCTACTTTGTATGTTTTCTTAATTGGAAAATCTAAGCTGTAAATTGATATACAGTAATAATATAAAAACGAACGTAATTTTATTTTATTTGCCAAAAACCCTGTGAATAGTTATTTGTAACGTTCAATATGAGTGGGGGAGTGGAAGAGGCGTTAGCCCTGACGTGCGTCGTCATAAAACCATAGTGAAGAAGAAGAGAAGAGAAAGTACATTACTTGATACGTACTGTGTTAAAATTTTACATCTGACTAACATTATTACAAGTCTTACAACTTTACAGAAAATGTTTAGAATCCCTGATTCTGTGTCTCCCTAGAATACTTATTTTGTTATCCGGTACCAACTGTAAAAAGGCCGAAAAATGTTGCATCGCGATGTCACTTAAAAAAGTTATAACAAAAACGTTCTTAAAAAATGCGAGATTAAATTATATACTAGTACAGGCTACTCTGGCTCGTTGCAATCCTTTGGTGGCGGCACATTTGAGGCATGCAGAGCTATGTCACTCGTTCGTGACTCGAATCCCGATCGCTTTACTTTCAATTGGATTAAAGTAACACAATACAATAAATCCGTGTCGAAAGGCCACAGGTCAACGGCCCATTCCGTGTCACTATCTCGTCACGAAAATGTACTAAATCGCTACCTACACCTACATATTTTACCATGTTAGTATGGTAAAATTTCGAACTAGAAGATCTGAGTGAGTCACCTTTGCCACTTTTGGACTAGATTCCGGCAAGCATGTTTCCTTGGACATTTGTTTTTCATCAAAAAACTATTTTGTATAGGAAATACTGCAGCTGAGATTTAAAATCTATTTTCAGAATTAATTCTACATCGTCATTCTCAATCGGTAGTTCAGGATACAATATTAAAAAATACTGCGATACAAGCGTTCTCTTTGGTATGGGAATTGAACACGTGTTCATTTCGATCGCAGTAATTGTTTCCCTTTAGTTAGAGTGAGGACTTTCCGGAGGACCCCACTTTCCCTTAAGAGTGTGAACCTATAGTACATTACTACAGAGGCCGGGAAGTGAGGGGTTGCCGGCCGAGTACATATATATGGCCGAGCAAACGCGAGGCCAGATAGTTACGAGGCTGGCAACCCCATTTCACGCCGAGGTATGTATAGTGATTTTCTCAAATATGCAATGAAATAAATTAAAACACTTAAAAAAAAATCAAACTTCATTTTCTAGAGACACTAAAAATAAAGTAGACAAAAAATTGAATTACAGAATGAACAATTTTCAATTTCCTTTCCAAAAACTGTTTCAGTACTTATACATTTTTAACGCGAATATTTAGATGAAATATTTTAAATGCGTATTCTTGTAGTTGACACAAAAAATGACACAACGAGACAGAGAAAGACTAGAGGCGTTCGGGATGTGGTACTGGAGGAGGATGAGCGTATAAGCTGGACGGAACGAAGAACAAATGAAGAAGTGCTGCAAATTGTGGGAGAGAAGAGGACCATAATGACGACCATAGAGAATAGACGTGGCAAAATGATAGGCCACCTGATTCGACACGATGTGTTCTTTAAGACAATCCTAGAAGGAAAAAATTAAGGAAAGAGAGGTAGAGGCAGACCTCGGAAAAACTTTGTGCAACAGCTCAAAGAAAAGGTCAATGTCGTGTCGTACCAGGACCTAAAATGCATGGCCGAGTACGTCACAAAATGGCGTCTACTCTACCGACAAGAGCAAAGCTCTTAAATTATGATGATGATGATGATTCTTGTAGAAATTATTGGAAATTATTTATAATGTGTTAATTGTTATGTTCATGACGATTTTATATAAATAAAACTGCAAAATATTGTTTTTTTAATGGCTGAACGCTGTGACGCCGTGTCACAAATGAATGTGGAATTAAAAAAAAAACACATTGCCGGTCTAGGCCGGCAATGTTGTATGAAATTCCATTATATGCCAAGTGTCAAGCCGCACCGGAAACTAGGTACTTTGTACTTATTATTGGGTACGTAATGTCAACATTTCATTGCATGTTTGAGAAAAATACATTTCCCTCCCTTATACTTATACTATGTGTAATTCAAACCCATATCACAGAAGGCATCCACGTCTCTTGATCTTTAGTACCACAGATTATGTACTAACTCAAGATCAAGTACCAAGTATACTTGAATCTCGAACTAAGATCGCCATGTGCAATCCAGCGTCAAGGTTCTTAATGGCAAAGTTAAGTCTCTTCTTCTCTTCTCTGTCGTTTCGCTCTTGGCAGAGCGGTCGTGGTCACACTGAAGCGTCCGCAAAGTTAAGTCTGCTGGTGCCTAAAACGATAACTATTTCCATTTCATACTATCTGTTGTGCGATGCAACGTCGCTATTCACAGCAGAGATAACTTTGCCAGCGAATTGCACCTGCACTCCTGTGTAAAAGTTAGGCCATTTTCCAAGCCGACAATGGTTTCATGAATTATGCATTACATCGTGCAGTGTAATGTCAGGGTAAAAGCATACAGTTTAGGTCACATTTAAAGTATTGCACTTGTGGCTTCTAAGTGTACACAACCCTTCATTGTTAGCATGTATGTTGAGTTTTTGTAATAAATCACTGAGCTAAAAAAATGCCAATCTTTTTATTGATTTCTTTCTTACTTTGATAGATTCTCTTATTACCGCATCCTGAGCATTCGTCAGAGCAAATATCCGATTAATGGAACCTAAACAACTTGTCTCCAACTAATAGTGGCGCTCTGACTGTCTACTCAACCTCAATTTGTGTTTTTTGTTTAGTACACTATTTTATATAACTCATAACACTACATACTGAGGAGTAGAAAGCGCCTTGTAATCTAAGCGACGATCATCAACCATACGCTAAGATAATAACCTATAATAACGCTCTGTAGGAAGATAAACCTGAGTGAGACGCTTTGTACGAGCCAATGAATGTCACTTTGTTATGAGATCGGTGCATTGTCTGTGGTGCGGCTTTAGAGAAAATGCATAAAGTGTTTTTGCCGCAAATAAATAATGGGTTATTTGAAATTACTTAAGATTTATTCTTCAATCAAAAATTTGAGTAAAACTAACTTAATCACCAATGAAATAAATTCAATCATGATTTTTTAGTTAAAATTAATTCCTCTGATTACAATAAAATTAATTTGACTAAATTAAATTACAAATAATCAAAACATAAAAACATACAATATACAAAAAAAAACAATCACAATTAAAATAAAAACCTTAAACTAAACTAACCTACACCGAACCAGAAACCCCGTCCCCAGCCCTTCCCGACGCAAAGGTACCCATAACGCTCGCCGCGTTGCCACGTTGAACCGCAATGGACAACCTTTGCATCAGGAACGACCCGGAGCGAGGATCGAGACCAGCCTCCCGTAAACGCCGCCCAAGTTCCGACAAAAACGATTTAGCCTCCGAACACCAACACCCGGACGTCTCCACAGCGAGAGGAACAAATACGTAGCCGCTCAGCACCGAATATTTTTCCCGCTTCCGCACAGCCGCCAGCTCGGCCGCTGCCCCTGCCACTCGGATAGTGCGACCAATATGTGAGGCCGCGAAGGTGCTAACACACGTGGCGTCCCAAAGAAGGCACCTACCCCTCTGCCAGGGTACTAAAGTTAGGCCATCAGGCCTCTTCCCGTCCGAGCGGCTGAGACCTGGAGGCTCCAGAACACACGGTACATTAGCCGAGACAAGAGCCCTCCTGATGATGTCATTCAGGGCGTGGTGACGGGGGAACCTCCCTGCACAACGACAACAACTCAACGCATGATGACCATCCCTCTCCACCATAGTACCGCAGATGCATAAGTGAGGTTCGCAAACATCACAGCCCAGGCGAAGAGCAACGGCCACCCGCATCGAGTCATTGTCGAGGAGAGTACCTAAATGCGGGGAAGGGAGAGCATGAAGCCACGCCCCAGCTTCCGGTTTAGACACCGCATTCAGTCTCGCCCTGTCCGCACCCACTGCGCTTTCCATCAAACCACTGAAAATACGCTTCACTCCCGAGTCATCCCACAACCGCTGACGGTCCAGTTTGTCGGGCATGACCGCGCCCGGGTTGAGAGCCGACCAGGCCGCCAAAGCATCAGAAGCGTAAGGTATGACGACCCTGTCACCATCTGGAGACAAAATTCTAGTGACGAGGTCCACAACCCCACCCGCCGATGCCAAGAATGCCGGTAGGCTCACATCCCGCGCGCGACGCACTCCCAACCCACCCGTCCGAACAGGCAGAGAAGCCAGGTCCCACTGATCTGCATCGAGGGAGACATTTAACACAGTCTCCAAGGACTCCCTCAACACGCAGTCGAAAGAGTCAATGTGGTCAGGGTGTAACCAGGTCGGAACGGTGCGCAAGAAGTAGTTTAGCTTGGGAACAGCGAAGCAGACCCGCAACAAAACCAGGGCTACGTGTGCCGAGAGCTCCTTCAACCTCTGTGCAGCTACTAGGAGAAGCTGCCTTCTCGCCTCGAAAGCTTCGGGAACGCCTTCTGGGAAGATTGGTGAACCCAAGAGACTAAAAGATGCCCGAGATAATAGTTTGAGTCCGGGAAGCATATCACTGAACACCGGAAAGGAACTAACGGCATTGGTGCCGCAGGGGAAGAACTCACATTTGCCACAGTTAACCTCTAGCCCCAGCTCTCGGAAACGTGGAAGGAGAACAATCAGATCCTGCTCCACTTCCTCAGGTGTACCTCCGAGGGTTCCGTCATCCAGGTACCATATGTTCAACGGGGACTGAAGCTCTAAAATAGCCTTTTGTATCGCGAGACTGAAGACTAGAGGGCCAAGTGGATCACCCTGCTGCGCACCGACTTGGGACAGAATCAGGGAACCATCATAAAAAAGATTTGAGGGAGACGAGTACACCTGGAAAAGGAATGGATAGAGCGAAGGCACCTTTTCCCTTACTTCAGACAACAAAACATAACGCTCAACCGAATTGAACGCGTTCTTGATGTCGAGCTTAATAATGATGCAACCCTCACTCTTTGAATCCCCCGAAAAAGCCCGAGTAGCGTGTATCGCAGCCTCACAACCCAATTTCGTGCCAAATCCTAATTGGCAAGGTTGTAAATAGGCCGCCATCTCCTCCCTCACCGCACTGCACCCGAGCTTTGCTGTCAAGCGACGAAAAACGCTACCGATAGCGATGGGTCTTATACCGCCGCGATGGGTATTATTATTTGAAATTTATAATGAATTCTAGTCAGAGATCCAGCTTATTGGAAAAACAGAACAACCTTCAACTTTCGCTATATTACAGTGGATATTTCTTTAAGTCGTGGTGTATTGTTCGGCTGTGGTCGTATATTAGGTACAGCGATGAACAATACAATCTTTATCTTGCAACTTCAAACACAAGTCAAATTTTTGGAGAATGTTGCCTCTAACGTAAAGACAGCAGGTCCATGGAATATTATAATATACTAGTTTTGTAAAGAACATACCCTTTTATAAGTATAATATGCCCCAAAAAAGCTCTGTACCTACTTTAAATTGGAACTTTGAAATGTCCTCTTTTGGTCGATGACCATCTGCAAAAAATATCGTCGCTAAACTGTTGTATTTATTCCCTCTTATAGAAAGCTTTTAATACATATCCATCCCCCATATATTATGATATGAATAGATATCGACATATTTCAATAACTCAGTCAAAATAGACCAGCGGCCTACATATAGTAGCTAATCCATAACAAAATCGAAAGTGTTACATAATGTAAGTAGGTTGCGTTGCCGCCATTTGTCACAGATAACGTACAAAGATGACAGGGGCACTTTATCTTCCGACGACTATGGAATTACAAAAGACCTTTATAGTATTACCAACATAAATTTACCGGTGGTCAAATGTGGGACTAGCCCCTCTCCAAATATATCGTAAAGTGTGTCGTGGGATGAATGCGACATCTCTAGCAGCACATATCAATTTGTCAGTCTTTATTAGTTTTCTATTCACGAAACAGCTGTCTGCTGTATGTTTCTATTATTTCTATTGTTTGTACCAGATATAGCCACAAATAATCCTATAAAGGCCTATAACTCAAACAATATCTTCCTTTTTTTTCAGAAAGTGGCAAATTTAATTTAATTAATCATTAAATGATCAACATAAAAAAATATGTTCAAGGATTTAAAAGCGTAGAAACTAGAAAGACTATTTTTGTACATTAAAGATTTTTCCAAAAAATTAACCATTTTCTCTCTTGACTTAGAAAAATATAATATATTTTGGTTATTTAGTTGCATTTATCTCAGGTAGATGATTACAATCGTATCTCGAATAACGAGACGCTATAAGTTAAGTAGTTGATTTACATAACCCTCCTTTTGGACTTCGCCGTGTCGGGTAAAAATTAAAGTATACTGCCCCAATCCAAGCGTCAAATGAGAGTAATTCCGCGGAAACTAGTCTCATTCCCCATTGTCTCGGTAACGGTTCGCCCGATATCCCACGAGTTGCTTTACATAAAACATGAAGTGTACCAATACGGAGGAAATGCTCGTTATTAGTTTGTTGGGGAGGAAGTGCACAAGCGCATACTGCCTATGTAGGTATAGACGCAGCGTAGTTCAACGGCCTACTTAGTTAATATTCGTATTTCGTAGATATTACATATGTACCTATGGGCCTTGTAATAGGAGCAAATAATTAAAATGTAGGTTGTACTCCTCAAACAGAACAACATTTGTTCAGCAACCTTTAAAAATAACTTATGTCTTATAAAAAAAAAAACATTTGGAGACGCAATGAATTGCGATTTTTTTATGTTTGTAACAAGCGATGTCAATTAGACTGATGTTATCATACATAGAAAAACTATTTAATTCCTATGAAAAAGAGGAAATGTTAAGACTACATAATTTGAGTTTTATTGTTTGAGGAGCAGAATCTACGTTTTCATTTCCTTTTATTACAGGGCCCAGATTCGCCGCACAGACATCGCAATTAGGGATGTAACGATACCGATACCGATATATCGGTATCGCCGATATTATACAACCGATATTTGAAGAGCGCGAAAAGAATTTGCTGTATGAAAAAAATCTGCAAAAAGTAATTTCAATTTCTGACTTAATTTATGTATTGGTCTATTACCTTGTGCAATGATAATAACTATGTTAATTTTAAATCTTTGGTTCTTAATAAAAAAGAATTGAATTTTGAGTTGACAATTTATTTATTTTTACTTTACACTTTCAAGATTGACTCTCTGGTAAAGATAGCCAGTAGTCATTGCAATTAGTTATACCTAATAAGGACATACAAATATCTGAAGTTCATACTTCATTATTTAGCTAAGATATCGTTATCGGTATCGGTATCGCCGATATTAACTACTATATATCGGTATCGGTATCGTATCGGCAAATCTGTGTATCGTTACATCCCTAATCGCAATCGTACTGCAGACGTGGAAGATACCGTTAATGAATAGGAATTTCAAAAAAATAATTCACATGTTTACCGGCAGTTTCACTAGTCGTGATCGGTTATGTCTTCTGTCGGACTTATGTTATGACCTTATTATGTCGGATTCACACTCTCGGCATCAAGGGGTCGCACATACAGGAGAATTCATAATTAGGCGAACTAGTTTGACAGATGAGAAAATTAAATAGTCAAAGGTAAATAGGTATCGATAAAATGTTATCGACAATCATTTGCACGCATCATGATAGGTAGAAAGACAAAATAGCATTAAGTCCGCCGATTGTACTTTTTTATTTTTGTGCAATAAAGTTTAAATAAATAAAATAAATTCATGAAACCTGTAATCCTTAAATATTTTCAAGAATTTATTGTGTCATCTTACTTTATTTATTAGGTTAAGGATGTAGTTTGGCATGTTATCGCGGTACGTTTTAAAACCAAATTCTTTAATAATAAATTAATAATTTTATTTACACAAGACAAATGGGATTTATCACGAAAAAAATACATAGCTTATAAAATATTACAACTTCAATTGATACCACTCGAATCTAACGCATTATATTATATCGATATATTCTTTATTTTCATTATATCGATAAAACATCACTGGCCTAACTCTGGCAACATTTGTGCTTGTAGAACTGTCAATCTAGTTCGCCTAATTATGAATTCTACTGTAGATGGTACATTATCCTTATCCATACCATCCCTCCATGCTGCCTTGTGATCACCACTATATATTTTTTTCCTTTATTGTCTTAGTATTTATTACACCATAAACAAAAGTAGAATTAGCGGTCATAATTCCTTAAATAATTTTCTACCATTTAACTGTTGTCTTTATCAACAGGTGGAACAACAAAGTCGTATCTTCAATAACACTGCATTAACAAGATCATGTAGTAATATGCAAAACTATAATAAGACAAGTTTCTGTCAAAAAATGTTTTATTTTGAGACAAGCTTTTATTGTCGACTGTACTTTTTTTGTATAATTTATTTATTATTTATTTTATTTATTTATTAATACATGTTAACATGACATAATCGCAAATTGCATTTCAAAACTAATGAAATGAGCCCAAACACGGTGAATTTATCTTGTGTAATTTAGATGATCCGATGGTTGCCATCCGGCTCCATCATCAGATCAGCTTCATGTCATAATATTGTTGCATTGACATCTGATGATCTTCGCAAAATTTCAGCTCAATCGGAAACCAGGAAGTGGGTCTAATTTGACTCGCAAGATTTGATTACAGACACACAGACGTATACCGGGACGGGAAATGTGAAACGAAATAAAAGCTTGTAAAAATAAATTGTATGGGAAAGCAGAATTTTTGTACACCCTCTAAAGCGTAGACAATTTCTCTCCCCCAATTGTAACGAAGATTATTATCGCAACAATTTATAGAAAAGCGTTGCGCTAGTTATTAAATAAGTGCGATTAACGTGCGTGCGCGCATAGCGTGTCTGATCGCAGTGAGCACGTGGCCGAGAATGCATGGTGGAAAACGATGCCGTTGCCCTGTTGGTTTTTATGCTGTCTGGTTCACGCTTCACTGTTTGTAGCTTCTGTGTTTATAACTCAAAACAGTTCTGGCGTTTTGGTCTACATAATGAAATGGTAAAATTTATATGAGAATATAATAACATTATGATCCCTGCGTTCTGGTTTTCCTGGCTTCTGCCAGGGTTACGTAGATCAGATGGCAGTCGCTCTAAGGTGATAAATAATCTGTCCTGCCAAATTTGGGATTTCGGCCAAAAGTGTTGTCTGAAAAAAAACGGTAAATCGTTGAAGTGATGAAGACACACGAGGACACAATATTAAGAAAACACAAATACTAAACTAGAAGACGAATGTACCCATTTAGAGCTACTTTTGACCTTTGTAACTTTGTTAAAAAGAAATGACCAAGCACCTTTCGAACTAATGCGATCAAGTTGTAAAGAAAGAAATTAAAGTAACTTTTAAGTAAGGCTCTTTGAAGGAGCTATACCGTTACGCTTTATGGCTTCGCTCGTAGAGTAGTTTGCAGGTGTTGGCTCTGCTACTTTTGAACTGTTATAAAGTACATGAAACTTTGACTTTTTTGTATAGCTTGTCCCACAAACTTCCTTAAGTTTTGATTTTGAATCTAGATATTATTGAGATTTGGAACACTTAAGTTACTAAAGTCTGTTTTTTATTTCCGAAGACAAATATGACAGCTACAAATGTCAAACGTAAAAATAATGTGGCCAGCTTTTAAGAAACAGTGCTGTCCTTTGTATCGGTTCGTGGTGTAATTATTAATAACCGATATAATAAAAATTACTATTTACGTTAAAACATATATTTTTCGGTACTTATATCAGAAATTAATTACATATAATATCTACATTGTATTCAACCTTTAACCTACTATTGGATAATTAGTGCCTACGTATGTGATTCCGTTGCTTGAAATGATAATGCAAAGAAATAAAGCGGGTTTGGCGTATTTTCAGCTTTGTAAGATAAGTAATGAGTTTCGAATCAAATAAAATGTACCTTTAAATATTAGAAATATTTATAGGTACATTTTTTTTTGATTACATGAAGGTACATTTTATTTGATTTACTTTAAATATTCTATATCTCCAAAAGGGTGGCATTCTTAACTAAAGTATTGTATCGTTTTGGACTCATTGTATTACAAACACTTTGATATCATTAAACATAAGTACCTACCTAAATTTTTGTCGGTAAGTACCGGTTGTATCACATCACTATTTATGAGTTGTAAAAAACAGGCAACACATGAAATGTCATTTTTGTCCTCGGAAATAAAAAACAGACTATAGTGAGCTATTTTCAAATGCGTAAAACTTGATCTTACCCACTTACTATCTTCGTATGCAATCGGAGTCACCAAAGTTAGTTTGATTTATCATAATCAGATTATCTGATACGTGGAGTTAGAAGCCGAAAGCATGCATGTTAAAAAATCTGAATATTCACGTTTGGGTCAGATTGGCTTTAGAGTACAGTAAATATTCAGGGTAATAAAGAGTAGACAGAGATTTTTTATATTGGTTATTTATCAATCAAGTACTACGGTATTTAAGGATCTCTGTATTTTCTTTTGGTGTGCAATAAAGAGTATTTTATTGTACCTATGATAGTTTACTACGGATATCTACACAACTGACTTTATATTTGGGTGCATTTCTGTCAGGTAAGAAAACAATCCAATTTCCACTTAATTAAATCACGGGATTGGGTAATCCCATGTTTCGAAATCAGCTTGTCCACCACGGTTGACGATTCTAAATCTGGCTGTAGTTGATTTGCCACCATGGAGTTTACGTCCGATTGTGAAGTCGGTCATCTAAGAATAACGGATTTCTTCGCCGATTTGGGTTAGGCATCACATGTAAGGGATTGTTTGGAAATATTGGCAAGGTGAAAGAAGTTACATGAAGATTTTTTCAAACAATCTTTGAAAATGCGAAGAATTTCGTAAATTTAAATGATAGAATATCTAATATTTACGTTTTGTTATTAGTGATGTGCCTGCCATAACTGCTGCTATTTATTTGTATAGGTATATATTCCGCAATACGTATAACATAATGATATATTCTGAAACAAAATAATAATTTCAGTTCAACATAATAAACAGAAAAAAACCGGTCAAGTGAGAGTCGGACTCGCGCATCGAGGGTTCCGTACAAACTCGTCAGTAGATACGTGAATAATTTAAGATAAACTGTATGGTGGGACAAACTTAACTTTGCTCTAGAAAAACTGTTGTCTCCATACATCGACATATGTATGTCGCGGTTAGTTCAGTAGAAGCAAATAAGTTGGTCTTACGATTTTTTCGAATTTCTAAAAAACGCTGCAAGTTAGGAAAACCGTTTTATTTTTCTGTAATATATAAAATGATATTAATAATCGGTAATTATTACAGATTTTTCTGTTCAGTAACTTCGGAGATAATAGGGGGGGGGGGGGGATGGTATTTTTTTTTAAATTTTTTGTCTTAAATCAAAAACTACATGTCTAAGAAAAAAAAATGGTTTTGGAATCTACACACTAAGCCCTTTCATTTGATACCCCACTCGATATAATGGCTCTACTTTTGATTTTCGAAAAAAAGGTATAATTTTTTTTTCTATCCAATAGGCTCGGGTTAGCGGTTTGTAACACTAATCCAAATTTCAAGTCGATAGCATTAGTAGATCCAGAGATATCTTGCTGTGACAGACGGACAGAGTCGCACCATAAGGGTTCCTTTTTTACCATTTTGGTACAGAACCCTAAAAACAGAAAGTGCAAATTACAAATAAAATAAAACTACTTACTAAACTAAACTTCAGTAAAAATTAAACTAAATCTAAATTAGACCTAAAGAATATCTCAAAATTGGGCCCCCTTGGCATGGTGCCGAATAGGGATGTAACGATACCGATATATCGGCCGATAAATTAATTAATGAAATTCCTTTACAGTTCTCTCGAGTTGTTCCGCCCGAAACGTGATACTTTGAAGCCTCTTCTTATAACGCACGTAATGATGACATTTCATTGCATGTAATAAAATAATGCAAATTATATTATTAAGCAGATAATTTCTTTTAGATCTAACTATCACGTATTTCAGTTTGTTTGGCGACGGAAAATCATTTTCATTTCAAGTACTCCATACATATTATTGATTCGAGTGTTGCTATAAAAAGCTGCATGTATTTCCTCTTGTACTTGAATAAACATTGACCAAAATATATACGACAGACAGAAATGTTTGGCAAACATTCCAGTTACGTAACGCCAACACTGAAATTTGACTTGCCTACATTAGTGGTTAATTACTAGTAAACCACATCAAATGTATTATACTCGTACAGTGGAGTTATGTTAAAAAAAAGTAATCTATATGTTATGAAAAACTTTTTAGATGCATAGATTTGTACAAACAGCAACACAGTTAACTATACACTTCAAAAATGGGAAATACTGCAAGAAAGAGAATCACACTTGAAGGCGTCGTGTTATGCATGTGTGCGTGTGTTTATGAGTATAAATTGGCTATTATTCAAAAGAGTTTTGAAACAATAATTTTTCTTTTATGGCTGATCCAACGTCATTATTGACATTAATGCCATATTATTGAATTCATGGAAAATAATGAATGAATAATAAATATAAATTACATTATATTGGTGCATCATATCAAAAATATGAAGCACCAATAAAAGCATTAGCAATATAATTAGTTTATTTCATCCCAACGTTCGTCTGAAAGCTAAATCATAATTTTGACAAATTCACCAGTCTTGTTGAAATAAAACCTTTATTTACAGTATGGAAAAAAAACTTTGCGCAAACAACTACAATGACAAAGCTCAAAGGCACATTACACATACGCAAACGTTATTTGATTTGAAGTTGACATAATACAAATATATATATCTCTTTCAATCGTTATCATTTTCTCTCTGCTCTGTCTTTAATGGGCAGTTAAGTGTGTTGCTGTTTGTACTAGACCATAGAATGGCTTCGTTACGCAAACAGCTGACAGTCAAAATATAACCTTTATAACCAAGTATTTCATTCTGCTTCGAAGTTGTAAGCACATCTTTATTCAATGCACCCAAAGTTCATTTTTGCGACAAATGCAAAAGCGAGATATGAAAGCTTACCCATCGCAGTAGCATCCCTGTCCAACCCTCGACCTATTTGCCGTTCGCTGACCTGCCTTATTGAGCTGCGTGACTAGGGCAGACGGGCTTGTGTGGCCTAGTAACTGTTACATAATAAATTTGTGAAAAAAAATATTTTCGTGCTGAACTTTCGCAATTTGGCAATTGTATTTTCGTAAAGACATGGCAACGTCCATTTATGAAGCGGAAACCAATCAATCACTTTAAAAACCTCACGTTTTTAAACCCAGAAGTGATCCAGAATGGAATATGTTGCGAAGTGACCATAATGAAGAAATTGCATTTCAAACTGAAATTAAGTGACCAAATTGTCTTAACGTCGACCGTAGGTTAATTTGGCGTAAGAAACAAGCAAATCAATGTGACTTAAGCCAAGTGAACCTACGGTTGACGATATAGATTAAATGCACCAGAAAATCTGAACAACACAGGTTCACCTACACGAACAAACCAAGTATTTTAGTTACATCGCGTTTTCCACTCTGATGGTAGTCTAATTCGTAGTAAAGCCTTACAAATCTGCTAAACCCTCACTCTTGGCAGTACAATTAGTAATCGGCTTACCTTCCTTGCGCTAAAGCTGTCCTATTTAAAGTTCACGTCCCATTCGAATAAGGTGAGGTGTTGAGACATTTACTTTCAGGGTATGACATAAAGCCGTTTGAATATGTATTGGGGCTGATTCTTTGCTAGGTAAGTCTTTGTATTAACTGTCCGAAATATCGACGAGATGAAATGATGAATGGCATTATCAAATTCATTATAGAAGCATACAATACAATCATACGTTATTGCACACCAAAAGAGAAAATTACATTGCAAACTTATATAAAAACAGTGGTAAACAATAGGCGGTCTCATCGCTAAAGAGCGATCTATTCCAGACGACCTTTGGGTAGCGGAGTCTATGCAAAGAATGTCCGTGCAAGCAGTTTAAGATTTTCCAATACAGGAAAAATATAATGCGGCTATATTGTTAATTTTCTTAAGTTCAATAATCAGCTTACCTCCGTTTCCTAGGTAAAGATAATATCTGTGCCTTTACCGATCATCGCTAACCCTTTTTTTACGGGGAAATCTTCGGTCAAATCACAATGTTGTCAATATCGGTTTTAATAACGAGGAATTGCATGGAATCGTGTGGATTAAACGTCAGTGATTAGTGTTGTTGCAAATTAAATGCACCGTAAGCTACGTAGCAATAGCTGAAAGACCAAAGGTCAAAAACATCAAGTATTCTCCCGACTCGTAGCTTAGTTACCTCTGGTTACGGCTACAGCTCCGCGTCGCTGAAATTGCTTTATTATTGCGTTAGTTGCGGCTGCGGTGACCGCACTTCGCTACGCTTGGATAATGGTTGCTGATGTGTTCGCTCGCTGCAAATTCACTTCTTCCGAGGGAAAATATGCTTTACTTAACCCAAGAACCTCTTTTTCCGCCACTCCGTGCGAAACGAAGAACCTGTTATTATTATTTTTCGTAAAAGTTCACTTTGCCATCCATGTTGTACGTAGGTATTTATTTCATCAGATCAATAGTCAATCACTGCAGAATAGTCAGAATGACTACTTAATCCAAATGGTCAATGGTTGCATCGCGATTTTCTGACGTGTCAAATATTATTCAAACTGATTATTTGGTAGGCCTACCTGTTTTCTTATACCTGTTTATTTATAGTAAGTATAATTACCTACCGACGTCGACTTGGTTTTATCAGTGATTAGCAGACTACGCACAACCTATATATATGGAACTTGGAATATTACATTTTGCACAAAAGTTCCTCAGGTAGCAAAACGTAGGCTTAGAGGCGAGCATAAAGTATAGTACATTGTGTATCAAGGGCGGTAAGTAAGGAATTACAAACGAGTGTTTGTTACAAGGCCGAGGCGAAGCCGAGGGCTTTAATAATACGAGTTTGTAATTCCTTTACCGCCCGTGGCACACACAATGTTTTTCATCACACTTGTGAGGAAATCTGATTAAAATAACCTTACTTAACCTAAATAAAATGGTAAAACTGACAGTGACATTAGTGACATTATCCATAGACAATGTGAATCTCAAGTCACGTTCGGAAACCATAGCGGTAAAGACTTTTTCTACTCCTGTACTGTTATCTGTCTTTTACTTGGTCACGAACACTAATATAAGAACATACATAATATGAGTTCAGAGAAGTCTATACTCTATTCCCCATAACAGCACTAGTGTCGTTATAGTCACTTTACGTTATTGCTAGCATCCACAGACTTCTAAATCTAGGTCAAACTTAGGTCAAGGATTAAGCGCTCAATTCTAACTTCACGATAAAAATTCACAACTACCAACTTAACAAACAATTAAATTCCTACGATTCATAAGAAAAACAAAACTTTCCGAATTAAATTAATTGATGCCAACATAAAAAAAAAGTATTTTAATTATCGTCACATCGTGTCACCAGCCATATCAAAAAAAAGTTTACCATAGACACAACTGTCATGCCGGCTGTACACACTCGGAGAGACCGGACGAGACACGCGTGACGTCCATGTATTTTATATTTTAACCTAGTCGTAGAAAAAGTATTGTATGCAACGTTGTATAATTAAGTCAAAAAACGCTCATTGCGTCTCTATTTGCGATACTCGCCGCATTCGCGGCTCGTATCGCAACTCACGCAATTCGCATTTTTTGAACCTTCTTATACAACTGTTGCATAAAATACTATAAAATGGTTGATTTTATTTTTTGCAAAATACCGAAATGCACTATTTAAACATTTAATTAATGTTACAGAAATATGTGTTTACATTATTGGCAATAACAGTTCTCTTTAAATAAATATTTCAGTAATAAAAGTTAAAAAAGTACGTTGGCGTTTCCTTTGAACATGACAAATAAGAGTAAAACAGAACCAGCGTTTCAAATTTAAAAAGAAAACCATTACGCCCTAGGGCGTAATAGGTCATTTACGGCCCGCAAAACCTACGTGTAATGACACCATTTTCGAGCAAGTGTGATGAAAAGGACAAGGCTAGAGTGAAATTTCATCGGGAATACGGCTAGTTAAGTAACAAAACTTAAACACCGTAGTTCTTATCTTACTGACACGGTAAGTAAATAAATTCGGGCATAAATTGTTACAATATTAAAACATTTAAGCCTGTTTTGTGTTTGCGCTGAAATTGCGCTCAACTTTGGGTAATAAATTATAGTAATATAATATATTAAGGGTGAGCTAATTTATTTTGGTTCAAAGTTTCTTATAGAATTTCTGGCATCAAGTTATGATATTCAATAAACACGGATGGTGTTTAATTGAATAACTTTAATGTTATGTAGTTACGTTGTGAATAACCGAAAATTTCTCGACACGGTAGTTTTTTAATTTAAATTATGATGTTATGATGTAATTTTGTATGTTTGTGGGTTGAAAATGTGGTAAGATCTTCATTTAATCTTTAAATAGGATTTATATCCTTTTTTCTGCTTATCGCCTGCTTGTGTACGATTTAGTTAGGCACTGCATTTGCATAGATCTTGGCCAGTTTAGGTATCTCACATCAATCCTATGTTGCTCGTCTCTTCCTTATACTGAGTGGTATCAACTTGTTTTGCGGTGACACTTACATATTTTACTGTAGATCTTCCTTGGCGGATCAACACCTTCGAAAGAAGTGTATCAGGTTTCCAGAGAATATGTCTAATAATTTTTTGTACGCTTTAATCTTTATAATAATATACTTTTTTTTTTCATTTTTGGCGAAGCGATATTGATTAATTCTAATCTCATTAATCAGTGTCTCAAATCCCAAACATCATTTGTTATATATTATTTGTAATAAGAATTCTGTGCTAATGTGACTTTGATTGTGAACAACCGACGTCACATAGAATAGAGTGATAAAATTATCCGTACGCTATTGCATAACTATTACATAACTTCTTTATTGATTACGTTTAATTCTTCTGTTTTCAGGTATTCGTCAGTTTTACGTAGAAACGATGATTTAATTTAATAAGTGAAAAATAATCTTACATTTCTCACTGCTTTGAGTTAAGTCTCAATAATTATCTTATTGAGTTAGTACACTACTCGTCATTTTCCCTGATTCGCCATTTTCGTTAATTCGTCAGTTTCCCTAATTCGTCAATGCCATCAAAATCTTTAATTCGTCAATTTCCCTAATTGGTCATTTTCTTCGACTCTGTGTCATTGTCGGTATCATTTATTATTTGGACGGCGCTGTCACACCGTTCACGGCACCGTTCACGGCGCCGTCACACCGTCCACGGCACCGTTCACGGCGCCGTCCACGGCGCCGTCCGACGGCACGACGCCGTACTGTCGCACGGTGACGGCGCCGTGCCGTTCCACGGCGGACGGCGCCGTGCCGTCGACATGGGGCCGCGCCCTTACGTTTTCCTCCTGTTTTTTTTTAGTACATTATTCAGACTATTATGTTCTAATACTAATGTTAAAAATATGTTAAAAATATTTCATTCATTGATATTGGTCCCAAAGACTCGATAATATCATAATATCATTCGCTTAAAAATATCAGGTTAAAAAATTATCTAAATATCTACTGCGACTGTACTTGACCAGTTAGTGAAAGTGACTTAATGAATAAAATGGCGAATTAGAAATTGACGAATTAAAGATTTTGATGGCATTGACGAATTAGGGAAACTGACGAATTAACGAAAATGGCGAATCAGGGAAAATGACGAGTAGTGCACTAACTCATCTTATTGTAGGTAGCTATATCTGCTAGGTTCTGTTTTTTTTATATTTGGCTTAAGCTTCGAACTAAACAGCGAAGCTATATTTTCTATCCTTCCATGTTTTTGGAGATCTCATTTATTAGTCAATATGAATGTGAAAAAAAGACGAAATGTACCTACTCCATTATTGATTCAATAACTTTCAAACTTGAGCCGAAGGAAAGTATCGACTTTATTGTATCCGATATTGTTTATTTGTATTTGAAGAGAATTTCCCAGCTTTTGCTTTCTTTGTTGGTAAGTTTAATTAATCTAATTGTAACGTTTTAACTGTTCTTAGTCATACCACAGAATTTTAAATTAGTTTTATTCGCCCTCAATATTCTTGAGACGATCGACGCCAGGCAGTGATTTTTAAGAATCCACTAAAACCCGCAAAATTAATATTTTCTTTTAAGAGACCCACTAAAATGCAAAAACTCCAAGAGTTATAAAACCGTAAGAAGGTTTATAAATACATATTATGTACTGTTCGTGGACTTCATATCCTCCGAACACCGAAGCTTTATTATATACGCTTCCGCAGTCGCGTTAGCGGGTAATCTCCCGAAGGAAGAAAGCAATCGTACCCTCAGGAACTTGTGTTCAGCTTTGTTCGTAATTATGTTCAATGTTCTTGGTAAGTAAACGTTAAATAATATTTAACTCCAATACTAGAAAGGGTCGTGTTTGACACTATTTAACACGTCTAAAAAGCAGTAGACTAATAGGTACTCTCAGTCAAAATGTGTAATTTTGAAGTCGTAATTTAATTTGAGCATGATAAGCGTTGCGTACCTATGTTAATTTGTGTGCGTGTGGATTGAGTGAACACCCTTCTGAAAAAAAAAAACAAAATGCTGTTCATTTAGTAAAAGTTCTAAAACAATTGTAAAACTAATCTCTGTATTTGTAAACAGGTCAAACACAAAAGATAAATCAAAAGATACAACATTTAACGTGCGCTCACTCAGTTCTCACAAACTACCAACGAAATCAGGGAATGTATTCATTTTCATTTAACATATAATATTTATATACGAATCTTTAGTAAAACCTATGCTAACTTACCTTTATAATTTGTAGATCACCTAGTAACGTATTTAAGATTTTACAAATAATTTCTTATGCTCACTTAATCCGCACACTTTCGAAAACCCGATTTCTGATGAAAAACTGAAGATTTAAACTGCTATATATGTGTATAGTTTGGTAAAATTAATGTGGGAATTTGTAAAATACAAAACGAACCACTAACGTGGCAGGTTTTTGGATAATAAATTTTTGTGAATGCTCACTCAGTCCACACGATACAAGTTAAAAATGTAAATATCTCAATATTTGTAGTATTACATAAACTATAAATTACTTCAACTTTTAGTAAAAAAATTAACTAAATATCCACCATCTAATATTTTATATTCGTTGTCTGTTTTTACAGAAATTCAATTGCAATTTTTGTAATGTAAGTAGATGGATTAGGTTTTTTTTTTCAAAACTTTGCACAGGTGCAGTTATAATGTTGAAACTCGTGATATAAGTCAATTCCTTCTTCTTTTTTTTAATATATAAAAAAACATAAATACCAATCTTGTACTGAGGACCATCTTGCTGAAGCAATTTAGAAAACATTATTTCCTGTACCGTTCAGTTTCCTATTAATATTCAAAACTCTTCCGCACAGGAAATGTAATCGTTCACGAACTTAGGGCGATTTTATCGTCGTTTGCCTTGCACACATTCGAACTTTCCCGCGCGTTGATCGAATTACCAATAAAGGAAAGTAGCGATCGATCGGTACATTCGCAAGCTCACATATCATTCTATTAATCTTTAGCAAAGTCGACCGTACTCTTACTGGCTTAAATTCAAATTTCGAACGAATTGTTGAAGCATGGGAGCCTGTAACTTGGTTCAAGGAAAGCCTGATAAATGACAATCGTGTGATAATATTGGGAATCTCGTATCTCCTCCAATGATGCTACTGGAAACGCAACCTCATTTTTAGCATCATAAGCAGGGACCGCAACTTTGGTGCCGATGACAGACGTACGACGTCAAGCTAAATACAGAGTGTTGTTATCTAGATTATATACACTTAATCAAATAACAACTTATTAGCCTCTTTAGTTTACTGATATTAAAACTTGAGTTAAGAGTTTTCCACGTACTGGCCACGTATAAAAACATAATTGTCTTTGTCATGTTAAAACCAAGATTGTGGGAAATGACAACCAATTTCTGTTTAATTATTTTTCATTGGTAAAATATAACCGAAATATTATTGCTTCGCTATGGAATCGTATTTGCAGAAATTTCCTTTTCTTATTTTACAAAATGAAAAAATGTACTGCTCCTGCTGTGACCAATATTTAACAGGAAAAGCAAGTAAAATAGAGAAACATTTGAAAACAAAAAAGCATATAGAACGAGAAGGAGGAAAAATGACACAGCATGATTTCAATATGGATTTAACAAAATTTATGATAGCTTCGAATATACCCTGGAATCAATTAAAGAATAAGAACTTTTCCAATTTTATTGAAAAATGCATTAGCGGAAAATATGCAAATAATGTGAGTATACCGTCAGAATCGAACTTAAGGTGTAATTTTTTACCAAAAACATTTCAAAAGACTTACGCTTCTATACGGCAAGATATAGGTAATTCATATATTTACGTAAGTGTGGATGAGACACAAGACAGACTTCAGCAAAAAATTGCAAATGTGATTGTCGGAGCTCTTAAGGAAACCAACGCGAGCAAACCACACCTTATCGCTTGTCAAGTTCTGGTCAAAACCAATAATGTTACTATTAAAGAATTAGTGATTAACTCGTTAAACAAACTGTTTGAAAGTGATACTTATCATGAAAGAGTGGCATTGTTTCTCACTGATGGAGCTCCGTATATGTTAAAAGCAGGCCGCTCACTAAACGACATTTTCCCAAATTTAACACACGTAACATGTGTAGCCCACGGGCTAAACCGTGTTGCAGAGAAAATTAGAGAATTATACGATGATGGTAATGAATTAATAGCAAGTGTAAAATTAGCATTTTTAAAATCGCCCTCAAGAATGTCAGTATTGAGACAACTTTACCCTGACATACCTCAGCCACCCCGTCCCGTTATAACACGCTGGAATACGTGGATTGAGGCGTGCATGTACTACAGGAAGTATTTTGATGAAATCACTAATGTTATTAATGCTTTAAATGAACAAAATGCAGCCCAAGTGAGAAGAGCAAAGTTAGCAATTCGTAAACCTAACGTAAAAGAGAACATATTTTTCATAACAGAACATTGCAGCATCTTGGTTGATTCTACTAGACATATACAAAATTCATCTTTGGCATTGAGCGAGTCGTTGCGTGTGGTTAAAACTGTTACCGCAAAATTATCTAAGATTATGCTACATGAAAAGGGAAAAAACATATACAGAAAACATAGAACACTATTAAAAAAAAATTGTGGATTACAGATTATGGAAAATATGGCTGATCTGAACAACCACAGGGAAATTAGTCTCTATGAACCCTCAGAAAAAATGAACTTGTGGCGTTTATTCAAATATGCTCCTATTACGTCCGTAGAGGTAGAAAGATCTTTCTCAATATTGAAGTGGATTTTTACTAGCACGCGATGTAACATGACTCCTAGTAGTTTGGAACAGATTTTGATTATAAATTTTGAATCGAAGTATAATAACTAAAGGATATCAGACTGGTACGTTGTGCTTATTAAACTCATATAAACGCTGTATGTGCAAGCGTCCATAGGCTACGGTGACCATTTATCATCAGACTGGGCGTGTACTTGTTTACCACGGACGATATTTTTTTTGACAACCCTGACCCTACCGGGTTGGTCGCGTATTTTGTATGAAGCTTCCCGCTACGCTGTGGTATTAGGGTTATATGTGGACTATATGGTGATTTTTCTCCTAACTGGCAGTTAAGAGAACAATCTTTAATCTATACAAAAAAAATACATACCATATTAATTGTCACTTTTCTGAAGTTTTGGTAGATATTGTCGTTAAGGACGTAAAATATGGGTGGAAGTAATTCGATTCCCAAGTCATTACGAGAACTTACAATGGAGTGCATTGCTAGAATATTAAGTAGAAATCTTAATTCTTACTTAGATGAAAATAATGAATACGATTTTGATGATAAAGTAAGTTTTTCACCGCCTATCATTTGTTACCAAATTTGAGATGATATAGTTGCAGCGTGATGTCAAATTGGTGTCATCAGAATGAAAAGCACGGGCCCCATATTATAATACTTATTATACCGATATTGTTAATTTTATTTCTTGACACTTATTGTTTTAGATGTTAAATTTTCGAGGATGGGTTCGGAATCTTGGATTGCCAGAAGTTTTGCGGAAAGAGCTATTTTTAAAGTCATTGGCGTCATTTCCATCAAAAGAAATTAATTTAGATGAAGAATGGTTGATCGTCACAAACATTTGCTCCAGGTGCGGTTATAGGAATTATGACCAGTGCGACGCTAATTTTGGTAATTGGCGAGAGGTTCAAGAACTATTTTGCCCTGAATGTACGTGTGAAATGTATAAAAAAAAATCCTTCCGTTAATATGTTGTTTTATTTACACGAAGAATAATATTTTTTGTTACAATTACATTACTGTAAAAAAACGAATAAAAATAATACTTGCATCGTTTTTTAATGTGAACATTATTTTTTATGCAAATAATTCTCAATATTTCATTATAAAGAATTGAGGTATTGCAATGTTATTAAAAGAACATCCTATATCGGACTAAACGTCATACGTCAGTCATCGGCACCAAAGTTGCGGTCCCTGATCATAAGGTTAACTTTCAAGTATATATCAAAGGGTCTTACGAGTTCATTATTTCGCTGTCCCCTTATATATTATGCGGTTAGATTTCGCTTGACTGTGGTCGGGCGATATAGGATATAAAATTGGCACGCAAATAAATTGACTTTGTATCGATTAAACTGTTTGATTTATCATAATAATATCTTTTTTAATTATGGTAGAGATAAGGTTTTCTAAAGTTATTCATTACAAATCGTCGGGTGACAACCAAAAGTCATAAATTACCAAAAGATTCTAGAAGGAAAATCAATCGTGTTGGAAGAGTAATAAGGTGACTGCCTTTGTGATTTGTTTAGTGTATTGAGTTTTGGTTGTCATCTGACGAAATATCACTAGGTATCACTTGCGTGGTGTCCAAAGAACTCGATTTCTACCGGCTTGCCTAATAGCAGGCATTTGAGCACCTTATTCGACAGCTAATCTAATGCACGTCAAATCTGCACCGGCTTGCCCAAGGATATCTTTCACGCCACGCCACTGCTAGGTAATAGGATTTTTTCATGTTACCGAAATGAATCTAATAGCATTACGTAACTTAGGATCATAAATGAGGTCAATCAGATGAATAAATCCTCGATAATTCGAAATGTAGCTTTGTCAATAAAGTCACATCATTAATGTCACAATAAAAGATGTCCAGATATTATCTCATGACATGACAATGATAGTGCTCGGTGGAAAGCGAAAATGACATTTTAAACCATCACCACGAATAATTATCACGCGAGGCTAAATATTGTCGTGAGAGAGTAAACCTCTTTGTTTTCAAGAAACGCTATTTCTTATTAAACTAGACGTATCGAGCATCTTTGAATGCACAACACGTGCCCTCTCGAACTAAGGCTCGCAGCGCGCCCAATCCTAATCCTGTTCCCTCTACTCGTTGACTCTTCCACGCCCGATATGGTTCAGAATTCGGTTCGCTTATTCGGACACTATCCCGGTCCTTATGTCTCTATCCGAGGGTGGTTCGGAAAGCTTATTATAGCTAGGGATGTAACGACACCGATACCGATATATCGGTATCGCCGATTATATACAACCGATAGATAATTCAAGAGCGCGAAAAGAATTTGCTATATGAAAAAAATCTGCAAAAAGTAATTTCTATTTCTGACTTAATTTATGATTGGTCTATTAACTTGTGCAATGATAATTACTATGTTAAATCACTTTGGTTCTTAATAAAAAAAATTGAATTTTGAGTTGACAATTTATTTATTTTTACTTTACACTTTCAAGGTTGACTCTTTGTTAAATATAGCCAAGTTTTAGTTATAATAAGGACATACAAATATCTGTTCATGCTTCATTATTTAGCTAAGATATCGGTATTATTAGAAAAGGATTTAATTACACACTGATTTTACAACAATTATTTATTAATAATATTTCATGGGCACACAAGTATGTCACGCTTCATAGATCGATGCAGACTGTCTTTAAAACAATGCTGCCTAGCTTTAGGGACGTGCGCGCCCTGTAGGGTCGTAGACACAATATCGATTCATGAAATCATCGAGTCGACTATTTTCTATCTAACAGTTCGGCTGTCCTGACACTGTCGGCGTCCTCGTCGATGAGTCGTTATGCTGCTGCCCTTCCTCGTTGCATCGCAATGTAGATCACCAATAAGCAAGGCATCGGCCGCAGCAGATGTTCTCCATTTCGGAAATTACACCGTCGTTGTATTCACACTCTCAGTCACACGTACCTCTATCAAGTAGGCATCCGCCGAAGCAGGTATCCAAGCATATTTCTGCCGGAGCAGGCATCTGCCGGAGCAGGTATTCACACATATCTCTGCCGGAGCAGGCATCTGCCGGAGCAGGCATCCACACGCATCTCTGCCGGAGCAGGCATCTGCCGGAGCAGGCATCTGCCGGAGCAGGTATCCACACATATCTCTGCCGGAGCAGGCATCTGCCGGAGTAGGCATCTACACATATCTCTGCCGGAGCAGGCATCTGCCGGAGCAGGTATCCACACGCATCTCTGCCGGAGCAGGCATCTGCCGGAGCAGGTATTCACACGCATCTCTGCCGAAGCAGGCATCCGCCGGAGCAGGTATCCACACGCATCTCTGCCGGAGCAGGCATCTGCCGGAGCAGGTATTCACACGCATCTCTGCCGAAGCAGGCATCCGCCGAAGCAGGTATTCACACGCATCTCTACCGAAGCAGGCATCCGCCGAAGTAGGTATTCACACGCATCTCTACCGAAGCAGGCATCCGCCGAAGCAGGTATTCACACGCATCTCTACCGAAGCAGGCATCCGCCGAAGCAGGTATTCACACGCATCTCTACCGAAGCAGGCATCCGCCGAAGCAGGTATTCACACGCATCTCTACCGAAGCAGGCATCCGCCGAAGCAGGTATTCACACATATCTCTATTCATGAAAATCTTCGTCGCTTTCAGTAAGCGTCTCATTGTGCCACAGTTTCAGGTGGTCTGCAGCCACGGTATTCTGGTAGGCTCGCCTCCCTTTAGCGAACGACCTCACCGTATAACGATCATGTGGGAGAGCTGCAATCACCCTATATGGCCCAGCGTAGCGATCCATCAGCTTTCCGCTAGTTATGCCCTTTCTAAAGAGCCTCCTTTCAACCATCACTAGGTCCCCAACCTGGTACTGATGAGCACTTTTGCGCTTCTCATCGAACTTGCGTTTCATAGAGATTGCATTACGCTCTATCGCCGCTGCTGCTTCAGACCTTACTTCCGTTAACGCCGGGTCAACGCTTGGTCCCACCAAATCTCCCGGCATTCGTGGATGTAGTCCGCACACCAGTTCCAATGGAGTCTTTCCGGTCCCTTTGCAAATGGTAGAGTTCAGTCCCAGTTGAACATTGGGTAGACATTTCACCCATCCTTTTTCATCGTCGCTTATACTTGCAATCAGGGAGTCTAAGATAGTCCGGTTAAATCTTTCCACCTGGCCATTGGCTCGTGGCGATGCTACAGCATTCAGAACTTGTTTTATGCCACTGTCCTCGCAGAACGCCCTGAACTTTTTGCATGTGAAAGCAGTGCCTTGATCTCCGATTATCCTTGATGGATAACCAAACGTCTTTATGAACATTCTAAGGGCAACCAAAGCACCTTGAGCATTGGCGCTAGCCACGGCTTCCAACCAAATGAACTTTGTGGCAGCGTCTATGATTGCAAATACATAGTTCTTACCATGATCTCGGCAAAAGGCCCGAGATGCTCCACATGCAGCGCATGGAACGGTGTGGTTGGCTTAGGAATGGGATGTAGGAATCCGGGTTGCTTTCCTGTAGGTTTTTTAGTAAATTGGCATGGAATGCACCCTTTCACGTATCTGTCGACGGTCTGTCGCATACGTGGGAACCAGTATTTTTTCCTTAGCGAACTGAAGCACTTTTCAGATCCGACGTGTCCCTTCTCATCATGGTACAATCTCAGCACATGTCTCCGTGCTAATTTAGGTAGTACCGGAATGAGTGCATCATCGACTACTCGACATAACCGGTGTCCATCTAGTCGGTAGTCCTTCGATAACCCACATTCCTTGCCCTTGTTTGCGTTAATCTCTCTCTTGATGTTCATTATCAGGTCCTGGATACCCGGGTCGCAGGCCTGTATTGCATCAATGTACTCCTCTTCCACTATTCGGTTCACTTCAATTATTGGGTTACGGCTCAGAGCATCCACATGCCCCATTTTCGTTCCTGGACGATATTTTACATCAAAGTCATAGTCCTGTAGCATGAGCCACCATCTACCAATCCTGGGTGACATGTCTCTTTTCACCCAAACGGAACGCAGAACGTTACAATCAGTTACCACAGTAAACCGTAATCACAGCAGTACCGACAGTCATTTCGGTGGTATTACTTAGAACAATTGCCTCACAGCCTGGTTTCTGGTACTCCGATTCGTGAACATCCAACATTGCGCATATTGGCTCATCAGTATACACCTCAATAATGTTTATTCCTGGGGTCAAAGCCACTCCATCCACAGAGTTGAGAGCAATCTTCTTCGTGACACCAAAGATGCTTTCCAAGTTCACGCCATAATCATCCATTATGTGTAAATTTGTTGCTGATTTTACCACCATTATGTTGGTTGCCTCCGTAAAAGGCTGTCCCACTAAAATATCCACATTTAGCAGTTTGTCCGGGACAACAAGCACTGATGTGTCTCGCACAACTCCATCAATACTCAATTGCACACTCGCTCTTCCTAGTGGAGAGGTTAGTGCTCCCCCGAATCCCTTTATCATAAAATTTTTCTCCACTTCATCCAGCTTTAGGCTTAGCCGCTCTTGCACCGACTTCTTTATTGTGTTACAAGCACTGCCGAAGTCCACGTATGCTGTGCATTCTTTTCCGTTGACCTTAACCGTCTTGTAATACTTTGCATCAGTCTCACTGATGCATAAAGTCAAAACGTTCTTGACTGTGGACTCGCTATATTTTTTCTTCCTGCAAACATCTACGGTGTGTCCGAGCAGTTTGCAGAAAGTGCACTTCTTGACCGCGCTACCCTCCCTTGGGCAATTTTTTGCTATGTGTCCAACCTCCTGGCAGTCATGACATCGTCGTTCCTCTGTTGTTTTCGAGTCTGTTGAATGCATACTTTTCTTGAATCTGCACGCTCTGGCTTTATGGCCCGTACGCCCACATGTAAAGCATTTTGACATGTCCGTAGCTCTTACAACATTGTCCTTATGCTTTCGCAAATGAAGATCGGAATGACATTGCGGTATACCGGCTAAGTACTTCAATAATCCCGCAGTACTTTTGCATCCAGCTGATATGGCTCCAACTTCTATTATTTTGTCCCCAATGGTGCCCACGATGGCCTCGGCGATTATATCATCTGATAGGCCGCATGACATACCAAGACCCAGTTTTTCATAGTAAAACTGGATTGGATCTTCTTCAGGCCTCCTGGTAGTACTTACTAGAGTTCTAAGCATGGCTAACCTGTTCCTTGCGACGGGAAATGCCTTGACCAATCGAGTCTTCCACTCCAACCAAGAAGCATCAAAAATTTCGAGACGTTCATACCACCTTTTCGCGTAGCCTCTCAATTTCGATGTACAATTACATATAGTCGTCTTCTCATCCCACCCATACAGGGTAGCTATAGATTCGACCGTTCGAATCCACTGATCGACCGGTATTGTAGTGGTCTGCGGATCAAACTCCGGCAAGGCATCATTACGTCCTACGTATCGAACGTGATCCTGACGATTTTCCCGCCGTGGTGATGTGGTAGATTGCTGGGATGACGACGCCGCTCTAGCATTTTCCTGCCTGAGCTGGCGTACGAGTTCCTCAAGCGTACCTATCTTTAAATCTTTTTCCTTTTGAGCACGTTTCCTTCTTTTCCTCCGCTTATCATCACTACTCGAAGACGAAGACGAAGATCTAGAATCTTTCTTGCTCTTCTTATGTTTCCCCATTGTTAGATATATACACTTTACAGAACAGCCAATATAGTACTACACAAGTAAAGAGGTCTCACAAACATAAGCCAAGTCCAAATACAAGTTAGGAGTCAGTTAACTAATAAATATCCCACACAATAATAATTGAGCTGGTTCCTCAAAGTCACAATAACCTAATTATTATACCCATAAAAGTTCATAAAAGTTCAATTGTCGCACACAAAAATATTGTTCACACACTTAAGTTAAGCACGCTCGCAAGTTCAAATTGTATATTGGAACGGACTCACCAAACATTGAAACATTGTTCCCAACTATGCAGTAGTTTTGAAGTTTCGACGCACCAATAGCCTATAGTTAGAGTCTATCTACTCCCGCGCAACAACAATTCCTCCCGCCGCGTTACCGCGTGTCGCCTTTCAAACAATGATGTCCTTGTTTACGCCCGTCAAACAATAACATCCATGCTTATCGCGTTGCCACCACCGGCCGCCAGGTGATGTCACCATAGAACACACTCTTTTGTTCGTCACGGGAAAGTTATTTAATAAGTTATGCTTCTATTTTTAGAACAAGCTCCAATACAGAAATAAAAACTATTTAAAAAAAACAACTATTCGTGAAGTTAATCTTAATTTGCCGCGGAGCACTGTGTCCTTTGTCACTCACTCGTAGGAGCCGGGACGTAAGTCCGTTTCACTCGCGCCTCGCTTTTCCGTTGAAACGCACTTTTCACTTGCAATTCACATGAGTTCAGATCCCACTTCTGACTATTAGAAAAGGATTTAATTACACACTGATTTTACAACAATTATTTATTAATAATATTTCATGGGCACACAAGTATGTCACGCTTCATAGATCGATGCAGACTGTCTTTAAAACAATGCTGCCTAGCTTTAGGGACGTGCGCGCCCTGTAGGGTCGTAGACACAATATCGATTCATGAAATCATCGAGTCGACTATTTTCTATCTAACAGTATCGCCGATTATTAACTACAATATATCGGTATCGTTATCGTATCGGCAAAACTATGTATCGTTACATCCCTAATCGTCCACAATCTCAACTTGTCATTCCGAGTTTGTCAGTATTTTGATATACATAGATCTTTGTCCCTGCTCCATGAAAAGCAGCCTCAAAAATTCTAGGCTCCATATAAAATCCCTCGAGATTTTTCTCTCACAAGTCTCAGTTTTGGATATGACGATTAATCGGGAAAGGAACTAAAAATGTGAAGAAACTGATAATATTGAGTATGGACGAAATGGGAATATGGATGAATTGGTTTGTGGACGAAGTGGGTATGATGATGATATAGAAAGTGGATGAAATGGTACTGTGGTGTAAGTAAACTAATCTATCATCCGAAATTGTCCAGTCGTATATCGAAAAGAGGCTGAAAGCTTTTTGTCAAGATCTTCACAGACAAGTGATTCAGCATAAATCTTGTATTGATGTTTTTTTGCATTATTATTTCAAGGGATCGTTTCGGTATACTAACCGAAAAGTACAGGAAAAGAGATTCACATTTCCGTTTCCGCGTTTATTAGCCTCGTATGTATGAACCCGAGTCTAATAAATGCATGCATGCAAGGACCGTGCTTAAGATCATAACATCTCGACTTGGTAAGGTTTTGACTGCTGCGTCTGTTTTTCGATCTGTCAATCCACATTAATATTGTAATTCGACACCCGTAATTCTAACCGTCGCGCTGACCGCATAGAATAGATTGACTGTTACTTGTGACACTGGTCTATCTCTAGAGACTGCCTCCTTAGATTAATAAATTGTATTCATATTATTTAGTTTAATTAATATAATAACTATGTATAATAAATTAAGGCGCACCACAGTTAAGCAACGCCAAGTTTACTTTGTCACCTGATGTTTTCTTAAAAGTTATTCGTATTGAAGGATTGATTCGTGTTTTCGTAGTTGAACAACGATATACGATATAGTAGTGTCAAATAAATGTATAAATTTAACGATTTGCAATTCTTTTTTTTTTTCAGAAATTAGTTGGCCAAGAAAATTTGTTTTCTCAAACATGGCATGAAATGTTGACATCACGTGTACCTCGTTTCCGGTGCGGCTTGACACTTGGCACGTAATGGAATTTCATACTTACATTGCCGGCCTAAGGTATTTTTTTTTTAATTTCCATTCCACATTTATTTGGGCCACAGCATCACGGCATTCAGCCATTAAAAAAACAAAAACGATGTTTGCTATATTTTGCAGTTTTATTTATTTCAAATTGACATGAACATAACAAATAACACATTATAATTATAAACAATTTTAAATTGCAATTTTAACTACACGAATACACATTTAAAATATTTCATCTAAATATTCGCGGTAAAAGTGTGAAACAGCTTTTGCATTGTCTATGGATATAATATGTCACCTCCTGACAGAAAGTTTGTGTGGTTTGTGTTATAAAATATGGGTATCATTTAATCGATCAGCAAAATATTCATATTTTGGTCAGCAGAAATATGTATTTGGTCAGCCAAAATAGCTAGTTGGTAAGCAACTTATGGTAAGCAAACATTTATAAATCAGGCTGCAATTAATGATATACTGATCTGCTCTAAATTATTTTGGTCAGCAAATTAAATATTTGAGCTGCATTAAGCGATCTACGGTAAATCAAATTTTGGTAAGCAATCAGTAGGTAAGCAAAATATTTCATTTTGTTCATCAAAAAAAAGGGGGCAATAAAACCTAACTGGGCGCAACTATTCTGCCGCCAATCGTGTGCGCATTTTGTCATTCGGTAATTGTCAGCTGTCAAGTAGCAGGTGTCACTGTGATATAAACAGGGTGTCACTGTGTTATATACAGGGTGTAACTGTGATAGATACAGGATGTAACTGTGATATATACAGGGTGTCACTGTGATAGATACAGAGTGATACTGTGATATATACAGGGTGTCACTGTGATAGATACAGAGTGATACTGTGATATATACAGGGTGTCACTGTGATAGATACAGGACAGGATGTCACTGTGATATATACAGGGTGTCACTGTGATATATACATAGTGTCACTGTGTTATATACAGGGTGTCACTATAATGTATACAGGGTGTCACTGTGATGGGCTCATATAAAATTGGTATTTCGATTTTTTATACATCTCATAATGTTTAGAAGTTATATTATTTATTCACAACGTGTATCGTTTCGTTTTTAGGGTCAGCAAAAAAAATAACCCTAACCTACCTATTTTTGAGAGCCGTTTCGTTTTTAGGGTCATCAAAAAGAAAATAACCCTAACCTACCTATTTTTGGGAGCCGTTTCGTTTTAGGGTCATCAAAAAAAAAAGAACCCTAACCTACCTATTTTTGGGAGCTGTTTCGTTTTTAGAGTGACACCCTGTATACATTACAGTGACACCCTGTATATAACACAGTGACATCCTGTATATATCACAGTGACATCCTGTATCTATCACAGTGACACCCTGTATATAACATAGTGACACCCTGTATATATCACAGTGACACCCAGTATATATCACAGTGACACCCTGTATATTTCAATTATACTGCTTACAGACATGTTTTCTCTGCTGACAGTGACATCCTGTATCTATCACAGTAACACCCTGTATATAACACAATGGCACCCTGTATATATCACAGTAACATCCTGTATACATTACAGTGACACCCTGTATACATATAACACAGTGACACCCTGTATATATCACATTGACATCCTGTATCTATCACAGTGACACCCTGTATACATTACAGTGACACCCTGTATATAACACAGTGACACCCTGTATATATCACAGTGACATCCTGTATCTATCACAGCGACACCCTGTATATACAGTGACACCCTGTATATATCACAGTGACACCCAGTATATATCACAGTGACACCCTGTATATCTCAATTAATTTCTCTGCTGACCAATTGTAAAATCTTGCTACCCAAGTAATTATTTTGCAGCTCGACTGTTTATTAGGCAGCCAAATGATAAAAAAAGCAGATTAATATTGGTTAAAATGCTAACCGTTTTTAAACTGTTTGCTGAACAAGAGTTGCCGCCCAATTTTATTTATTGCCAGCCAAATCTTTGTATGCTGCCCAAATGATTTAACTGCTTATTTTTTTTTGCGGATCAATTTTAATAACGGCTGACCAAAAATTTACTTTCCATAAAATATTAAGTAAGGTATTTATTTCATTGCATATTTGAGAAAAGCACTATACATACCTCGGCGGGAAATGGGGTTGCCAGCCTCGTAACGTAACTATCTGGCCTCGCTTCGCTTGTACTCGGCCGGCAACCCCTCACTTCCCGGTCTCTGCAGTAATGTACTATTTCAATCCTACCCCTTTTGGCCGGGTTCCTCGTTAATATTCATTCGTTAAGCAGCAATAAAAGATCAAAAGGCGAAAAGGGAAATATGTAGCGGTGATGTTTAATATCGAATACATTTTTTTGGTTAATATCTAAAAATGCGACATTTTGAAGAAAATCGTCTTATACACTAAAAATATGGTAAGTAATGCCAAGGAAAAGAATAAAAACGTATGTGATGACTCGAAGAGCTCCAAATGGATACATAATTTATTTTTTATTACACTTGCTCGAAAATGGTGTTGTTAAACGTAGGTTTTGCGGGCCGTAAATGACCTATTACGCCCTAGGGCGTAATGGTTTTTTTTTAATTTGAATACGCTGGTTCTGATTTACCGTTATTTGTCATGTTCAAAGGAAATGCCAACTTACTTTTTTAACTTTTATCACTGAAATATTTATTTAAAGAGAACTATTTTTGCAAATACATGTAAACACATATTTCGGTAACATTAATTAAATGTTTAAATAGTGTATTTCAGTATTTTGCAAGTATAAAATCAACTAAAATGGCCGTTTTGGTTCTTTACTGCTATGGTTTCCGAACGTGACTTGACAGAACTTGCATTGTCTATGGATATCTGTCACTTTCTGTTTTAAAGTTTTCTTCTGATACTGGGTGGATTAGTAAGGTTATTTTTATTTAGATTTTCTCACAAGTGTGATGAAAAACATTGTGTCAGCCACGGGCGGTAAAGGAATTAAAAACTCGTGTTATTAAAGTCCTCGGCTTCGCCTCGGACTTGTAACAAACACTCGTTTGTAATTCCTTACTTACCGCCCTTGATACACAATGTACTATCAATGGGTCATCGTTCATTCCTCTTTTCATATTTATTGCGAGAATAGGGATGATGACTGGGTTAAAAATATGTAATTCTATTTAGTCCGTCAGTTAGATTATGGAAAAATATGGGACACGTATTTTTTGGTTTATCAAAATATTAAAAATCGACATAGTTATAGATCATCAAACTTCTGGAGTGGGGGCTTGTGACGTCACTCTTGAGTACAATTTGTACTCAAGAGTGACGTCACTCGAAACTTCTAAGCACTCTATCCTCGTCAGTTTTTGTTTGTCAAAGAAAACAAAAAATACGTGTACAATTTTTTTTCATAATGTCACAGATGGACTAAACAGTTTTTTTTAGTCATCTAGCCCCTATTACTTATAGTTTCTGATACGTCTTCAACGGAATATTTTCGAGAGTAATAACTTAATACACAATTAAGAATTTATGAAGTTTGTTAAAATCGAATCGATGACATATATACCAGAACAATTTATTGAGTTTTTAATCCGGAATACCTATCAAAACTTTCCCCTAGAAACCCCCCACACGCAGTCAACAAACAAGAGCCGAACGCGCCGTATACATTCCGGACGTTTATAGCTCCATCCACAAACAATACGTGACTTCAATTAAAACATTATTTTTGGGTGTTACGATTCGGTGAAAACATTCTGTCAAAAAAAATTAAGACAAGCTTTTATCTATTTTTCTTTTTTTAGGACTGTCCCTATTTTGTATAATCGCAATCTGCAGTGCAAAACTAATCAAATGATCACAAACACTGTGGATATAATATTGTCTTCGATTTCCGCGATTATTACTCATTGTAAAAAAACAACTTAAACAGATTAAATCGCGTATCGACGTTACCCTTTTAAGTCCCGACGTTACCTTTTTCAGCGTTCGTGGTCGCGGGTTGTCTACTCGCGACCACGAACGCTCAAAAGGGTTACGAAACGTCGGGACTTAAAATAAAATAAATAAATAAATAAATAAATATTAGGGGACAATCTTACACAAATCGAACTAGTCCCATAGTAAGCTCAATAAGGCTTGTGTTATGGATACTAGACGACGATATATTTAATAGATACATACATACAAATGCTTAAATACATAGAAAACATCCATGACTCAGGAACAAATATTCGTGCTCATCACACAAATAAATGCCCTTACCGCCCTTGACCTTGCCTTAAAAATTTAGTAATATACGCGAATTAATCCGTTTAAGTGGTTTTATTACTGCGGATTTATCTTTTGTAATTTCGATGATCCTACGGCCATCATCCGGGTCCATGCATCAGATCAGCTTTATGTTATAATAATAATAATATTGCATTGTTATCTGATTTCAATATCCTTGCAAATTTTCAACTCAAACGAAACCCGGAAAGTAGGTCAAATTTAAGTTTTAACTTGCAAGATATGATTACAGGCAGACAGACAGCGGGACAGGTGAAACTAAATAAAAGCTTCTAAAAAGGAGTAGGACTGAGTTTCTCAGCATTCGGTTTTTTTGTGGTCGATGAGCGTATCTAATAAAAGGAGACCGTCGATGCACGTTATTATTATGCAAAAAATAATCTAATTGGAACTCACTGAAGACCTTAGTTGAAAAGAAAAATGTATTCGTTCCTATAAGTGAGTTATTAACATTTGGTGGAGCATTCCACGAAATCGTCTTCTTTGTCCCGCACGAGACGACTATGGCAGCTACCTTAAAAATATATAGAAAGTCCTAAATTACATTATCAATTTAGAAACCAAGTTATAAAATATTGACATGCCAAAAATTTACTTCCTAGTTTTGTTAGAAGTATAAAATAACTGGCCAAGAGCATGTCGGACCATGCTCAGTGTAGGGTTCCATAGCCGTAACTATAAGGTAAAAAATACGATGTAAAAAAAGTACAACAACAAAAGAGCGTATCTTCATAGCAATTACGTCCTTTTGTTGAGAAGCGCAGTTTATCGGCAATAACTCAAAAACGGTTAATTCGATCTTGTTGAAAATAATTTTCATTGAAAGTATTAATTAAGCGTTACCTTCGTGATTTTTTTCATATTTTTCGGACGCACGGTTTAGAAAATAGAGGGGGGGGGGGACACAATTTACACAACTTTCGGAGCGATTATTTCCAAATACATTCACTTAATCAAAAACATTACTTAGGAACCTTATAGTGTTTTTTAAAGAGCTGTCGAACTATGTACCACACGTTGATATTTGCTGAAAAAAATTTTTTTACTGTCTTTAACATATATGGAGTACCCCCCCTAAAAATATTTATTTCAATTATTTATATACCAAACTAAGTAGCGGCTCATAAAACACACCTATATTCCAAATTTCATCAATATCCATCATGTAGTTTCTGAGTAAAATGCCTGTGACATACGGACAGACAGACAGACAGACAGACAGACAGACGGACGGACATGACGAAACTATAAGGGTTCCGTTTTTGCCATTTTGGCTACGGAACCCTAAAAATGGCGTCTTGCGCAGGACATTCTGGTGGAATGCGCCTGGTGTAGAAATATGTCTCACTCTCACTTGCACCGTTTTTGAGAAATTTGCAAAAATCATAACACATACTTATTTGCTCCTAATAAACTAATCGCCATACAGTTTTTCTTGAACTATTCATGTATCTACTTATTAGGATTATTATTATTATTAGGAAGACCGTTATATTTTCTCTTCCTAACTGGAATATTTTTTTTTAAATTTACAAAAATCTTAACATATTACTTCTCCTACGAGAGCCACCTAGCGGAGAGTAGCAAAACTAAGCGATAGTTTATATCAGATTACATAAAAAAATGTCTATTAAATACAATGATCACTCATCAGGAATCGGGAAAAAAAACAAAGTAACAATAATTATTAAAAACTCTATAATAGGAGTATGTTAGGAAATTTGACACTAGTAAATACCATAAAAATGAAATACCACTAGCGCCATCTAGGGACACAAATCTAAAATAAAGTGTGCTTCAAAACATGATTCCTTCATGAAAAATGATACATGAGAACTAACTTAGTTGACAAACAATTATTTCAATCAGCCAATAACAAAAAGTAACGTTTAAATTTAAATTACAAGTAAAATTTACGCGCTATTTAGTATCAATAGATGTCGCTGTAGCATACGCTGCATCGCGCTGTTAAGATTTTTGCTGGTTTAATAGGGCTAAAGTGGGTTTAAGGCAGGGTTGCTGTTAGTCGTAAGGTTGGTCTACTTATGAGTTAATACGGAACCCTCGGTGCGCGAGTCCGACTCGCACTTGACCGGTTTTTATTTTTTTGTTGTACCCCTCGTTTTTATGATGTACCTCGAATTCAAATATTTATTCCTACAATAAGGATAAATTTCTCCTTATTTCAACGATTCAGACATCTAACGTGTTTATTAATCTAATGATTTTAATAAATACTTGTATGTGAGATATGCATATTGTACTTTTTGATATAAGTGCGGAAAGTATGTCATTTCACACTTTCGCACGTGTATCAAACGACGTTTTTTAAAACATTTGCGAAAAAATGTCTATGAAACAAAAACATGGCACCGGCTGTCATCATTCAGCCTAATCAAAAGAAGTTATTTTGAAAAGAAACATACAGAATTTAATTAAATTTAAACATGAAAAAGCAAGAAATATATATTACTTTGTACTTTACGTATTTGCAAATGCAAATGTGTTATTTAGTGTTCAAAAATTTGCTGGAAAGTAAAAAGCACTAGTGCGCAAAATACAACTTTGCGCACGATTAACAGCTACGAAAAGTACCACTTTTTGAGCAAGTGTATTAAAAATGAAATTTACATGTATCAGTTTTTAAGGCGGTAGATGTAGCACTTTTTTGTGTCCTTCCGCAATATCGACATATAAAAAGTGGAATTTAATAGTACATTGTGTATCTAGGGCGGTAAGTAAGGAATTGCAAACGAGTGTTTATTATAAGCCCGAGGTGAAACCGAGGGCTTTAATAACACGAGTTTGTAATTCCTTTACCGCCCGTGGCACACACAATGTTTTTCATCACACTTGTGAGGAAATCTTAATAATATAACCTTACTAATCGCCCCAGTATGACAAGAAAATATTAAAACAGACAGTGACATTAGTGACATTTAAGTCCATAGACAATGCGAAGTCAAGTCACGTTCGGAAACCATAGCGGTAAGCGGCATTTTATAGTTGCAAAATAAAGAAATACATTATTTAAACATTTAATTAATGTTACCGAAATATGTGTTTACATGTATTTGCAATAACAGTTATCTTTAACTAAATATTTCAGTGATAAAAGTTAAAAAAGTAAGTTGGCGTTTCCTTTGAACATGACAAATAAGAGTGAAACAGAACCAGCGTTTCAAATTTAAAAAGAAAACCATTACGCCCTAGGGCGTAATAGGCCATTTACGGCCCGCAGAACCTACGTGTAATAACACCATTTTCGAGCAAGTGTGATGAAAAAAATATTTACTAAGAAACGTCTTGAATTTTAATGGATTCCCATAAACTGGACTCTTTTGCGCAACATATGAACGAATTGTTTACCTATATTAAATCTTATCAATTTCTGATTAAAAATACATTAAATCATGCTGCCTGAAATTGATGCCGCGTGACATGTCCACTTTGTGACGATCGAAATTACATCGAAAATTCTACCAAGTCATATTACATTTCTGGAAATGCCCAAAATAATATCGTGTAATCAGTCAGCTATTCGTTTGAAAAGATCAGTGTTTGAAATTGCGGTGTTAAATAAGATTATTTCAGTGAACTGGAGACCAATATATTTCATCATTCAGGTTTGTGACCACATTTCTATAATAAATTGTCGCTATTTTGTAAAGTTCAAATATTCTGAGATCAAAATAATAATCTCTATGGCGTTTTATATAAAAACTATAGTGACATACTGAAAAATGTATTTATGCTTATATTTCAATTACAATTTAGCAGAAAACGTGACGTTAATTTTGTGACATTTTGTCTCGTCACATATAGGCTGACTGTCAGAGTCACTAAACTGGCATCATGCAGGTGGTGTTACATAGGCGGATAAAAAGTATCTCAGCTGTATTCGTTTTCAGACCCCTCCTACTAAATGAAAAGTTAGAACTACCCATGGGACTTATACTGACTTTAATTATACCGTCTACTAAATTTACAAATTCTACGTGATCGAGGTCACTCGCAAAGGTAAACGAGTGACATAAAGTACTTAGAAATTTGAAAGAAATTCTTACAACGAATTCTGCCACAAAATTACATTTATTTTAATACATTCTCGGTCACTCTTTTTTTTTCAGGTGCGACTTTGAAACTTTTCGTAGTTGCACTTTTAACCTTTCTTGAACTAAACTTGTTACAGTAACCCATGTCGTGGGAAGGTCTCCGTGACTCGACTTATTGCGACTATTGATCCGTTTGGGACTGATTGTCGTCGTATCTGTATCACGGACAGACCTTGGCTGAATGAATACAAAGTACAAACCTGAAAACTAAACACGTCAATTGGAAGGAATGAATCACTATACTTTCATTAATAAGATATCACTAGGGCTTGCAAATATTCGACTTTTTCAAATATTCGAATATTCGAATATGATTTTGTAGATATTCGAATAATTCGAATATTATTCGAATACTACCAAAAACTATTAAAAAATCGTTTTTCTTAGTATTTTTTGTGAAAAAAATGTTAGAAGAGATATTTTTTACGCTGCGATTACCTTAAGACTAATCAAACTTAATTAGTGTTACTCAAAACCTATTTATTACATTAAAAAAAAGGCGATCGCTCAAACCCATCCAACTACAGGCCGATATCCATAACCTCTCTGTTCTCGAAGATAATGGGAGTCCATTATCAACTGCCAGCTCCTTCGGTACCTAGAGGACCACCAGTTGCTTAGTGACCCCCAATACGGTTTCCGTAAAGGCCGCTCAGCTGGTGATCTTCTGGTCTACCTAACACATCGTCGGGCACAGGCGATCGAGACTAAGGTTGAAGCATTGGCCGTTAGTTTGGACATGGCGAAGGCTTTTGATTGGGTTTGGCACAAAGCACTTCTTTCGAAGTTTCCATCTTATGGGCTTTCCGAGAAATTATGCGAATGGGTCAGTAGCTTTCTAGCAGCCAGATACATAAAGGTCGTAGTTGATCGCCTACGTTGTTCCTTCTGCATATCAACGACATGCTGCAAATCTGTGGCATTCACTGTTATGCAGATGACAGCACGGGTGATGCCTCCTACACCGGCTACGCCAATATTTCTCAGGATAACGTCATCGAGAGCCGTAACAGACTTGTGTCTGAAATTGAAACTTCCCTAATAGAAGTTTCAGAATGGGGTCCACTTAATCTAGTCCGTTTTAACCCTACAAAGACAGGTTTGCCTTGCACGACTGAACTGTGGAATAAATTGTCGCCTGCAGTGTTTCCGTTTTCTCGTTTGCCCCCTATTTCATAAAAAAATCCTTAGAGGGAGTTATGTCCGACTCACCCCCTCAGAAGGAGAAGACATACCCACTAAAACCACCTGGACCCGAGTTACCTGAGAATAGCAATCTGTCTAAGAGTTCCCCACACATGCTCTGAAGGTCATACTCTGGTGGCATGGACGTTAATCAGGTGGGGCGACACGGCCTTTCATGCAACAGAAGCGCCGGCCACATGGAAGCTCCGTAGAGCCCTGGTGCACATGCTGGTGCAACGTGTCCACAAGCCCTGGTGGTTATAGTTAGTTGGCTGCATTCCGCATTCAGGCAACCTTTAACAGGCCGGTTCAGCGTATAACCAGTCCCAAATCATAAAGCTGTCTCGTCACCGCTTTTTTGTACTTTAGCTAAATTGATAGGTTTATCCTCGTAAAACCCGTTTCCTAAAATTAGGATATTTTGCTGAAGTAATTTTCGAGTTTATTAAGATAAGAATAGAATTCTAATTTCATAAATGCTCCCCTGCTCATCACCCCCTCATGGGCCTCACGAGGATATTAGTTTTAGAAATTTTAACTAACTGGTCCATGCTTCGAGAGATCCCAGAGCTGGCGCATACTTCTCCCAAAATATTGTCCTTGCGATTAAGAAAATAATGACGCATGCAAAAAGAACACCATACCACAGGCTGCAGCTCAGCCTAGAGAGGATATTCTATTTTTTAATTTAATCAGTGTTGTTTATAGCGTAAAAAGTTACGCTGCGCCATTTTAGGTATATTTAGTTTGAAAAAATTTAATTGATTACTTTATCCTTCTTTATTATGTCCTTTGTTAGCATTTTAATTTAAATTCAATTTAATTTAAATAGGTAGTAAAATTATTCGAATATTCGAATACCTTACCAGGTATTATTCGAATAGCAAAATTAGCCGAATATTCGAAGTATTCGAATATTCGAATTGCAAGCCCTAGATATCACATGCACTTCGGAAATAATTTCCTCGTTATTTTTATTGATTGTTCGCTCTTAGTTACCTCTACATACACCTTTATTGGCGATAAATTCTAGTTAGTAAAAACAGGAGTTTAGTTTGTCTTTGTCCACGCAATTTTCATGTTCAATGTTCAATGCCTCATCTCTTATCCATACAAATGACGTATCTCCATACCCGTCATTGTCATCGGCCTATTCTTTCGAAGAAAGTGATTAGAAAGTGTTCACACAATTAAATGGGAAGACAAAGAAGGCCTATTTGTCAATTTTGCCTTGGGGTTTAATGAGCATCCATATGCTATCTGAATTTGCTGTTCTTAAGATATCGCAATAGGAATAAATGATAATACCTCCCTTCAGCTCATTGCATAGAGCTAGGACTGTTTATAATAGAAATTAGGGGGGCACTTTCTAAAAGGTGAGTTTAAATAATATGTAGAGTACAAGACAAGTGTGAGTTGACGAATGCTGCATCACAACAGTTGACAGGAAGCAAAAAGCTGAGCCCAGCGGGGTCAACGCACCGTAGTGCGGAATAGTGTCGTCCTCTGCTATCGACATAACCGAAAACACACAGTGTAAAAAATATTAGATTATCTTTGGGTATATTATCCGATGAAATGAAATGAAATAATTTGAAATGAAATAATTTATTTCTGCAAGTAGGCCTCAAGGGCTCTTTCACATGTCTGATTCTTTTGGCGCTTCGGCAAATGACATTCTGGTGAGAAGAAGCGCCGGAAGAAACTCACCAGTTTCTCTTTTCAAAAACGTTGAGCATTACAATAATTGTGATGGTTTTGTAAGCTTTTGCCTCAACAGGTAAAGGAAAGCGCTGGTGACATTTTCGCCATGTTCATTCGTATCCGAGTTAAATAAGTAGCTGTTTAATCGTCTTATCCTTGCTTTATCGTTTTTAAAATAGATCAAACCACTTTAAATAGATATGGCATTAGATGCCGTCAGAAATTATGAAGCTTTTCGTTCGCAATAGGAATATATTGACCTGTGACTGTGACAGATGACATGTTAGCAAATATAATTTTGATGCTATTCACATATCTCTGAGCCTGCACAGCTATCAGGCAAATTCTGAATGCTAAACCTAGTCATGTTTCTGGGATTATCGACATGATCTCTATCTATTTCCCGTCACTATAAGCACGCGCGTGACGACGCATCTCGCGATCTGCACTATCTTTCTAAGTACTTACACATGTTCACGCTTCTATGCCCAAGAGGGTAGATAGAGACTGGAACTCACGATCTCCATTATGTCATTAGTACTATTTATGTTACTTTTTAGAGCTCCTTAACTCCAAAAAATCACTGAACTTATATATAGACAAGATTCTTGCATCATATTAATTGGCTTTGCTTCTTACTGACAGGTTAGTCGGTGACAATTTAAGCTTTAGTCGTAGAACAAGATCAAATCGGTCGGTATTTTAATAGTAGTAGTCTTTATTTGCAATACTCTATATATATATTGTATAAGAACTGTATGTAAACCATGACATACAGTTCTTATACATTTTAATTTTGAGTTTCACATGGACCCTGACGGGTATAGCAATTGACATAAAATAGTATTAAATTTTAAAAATAACGGCAAAAATGTTAGATTAATACTTACATATAATATTTTTTATATTTGTGCGATATTGGATATTATTCGCCAATTTTTTTTTTGCAATATTAAGAGGTCACTGGCATCAGTGCTGTTGCCCTACAGCAAGACGCCATATCGCAACCACATTTGCCCATATGCGTGATACGCGGACAAAGCGCATTCTACGTGCGTGTTAGATTTTAAAACTCTCAGCGCATTTGTTTTAATTTTGGCCACGTATGTTTTCCAATTCAGATGCGAGTCTAATAGGGTAAATTCTGTTATTCTTCTAAGTATATTTAAGTTTTTTTGCCTAAAGTCAGTCCTAATAGGGTGAATTCTGTTATTCTTCTAAGTATATTTAAGTTTTTTTGCAGTGAGGTTAAGTCAATTGGCTGTTTCTGGTGAGGTCTAAATTGGATAAGTTTAGTCTTTATTAATATTTACTTGGAGGTTGTGGTCTAGCAGCCATTCCTTGATTTTAAGAAAACTATCTGTAATTATCGAGTTGTAACTGTAATTTTAACTGTCGGTAGGTAGATTTAAATTGTGAATCTTCGATATTGATTTGGAACCTACTTCTGATTCTACTTGATTTTATTTTCACGCGTGATCTGATGTCAACGTATTTTTGGCAAACAAGCTTAAATTGTCTCCTGTACCCCTAGCACAACTGTGACACGCGACTCTTTCTCGCGCGAGAAATGCTACCCATCTCTTTCAAATCAATATAGTGTGACAGTGACAGGTGATGCTCTGTCGCGCGAGAAACGAAGTCGCGGCCAGTTATGCTAGACGTACTGAATTCCATGGTAGTGTACCTACCTACCATATAGGTACTGGGGAGTGCCCACTTTTAAAATCAAAGGGAGTGCACACAGCACACACAAAGCGCAATGCATGGGAGTGCATCTTTTGTGTGCATGCATTGGTCTGTACAGGCCTTTGTTTAAAAAAAAACCTTTTTGTTCGTTCCGTATGTTTTTGAGTATTGAATTCACATTTTCGTCTGGTTCGATGGGCACAATTGTGCGATATTTTGTTCATTTCTTTTCAGAGTTGAAATTTATAATCCCATCTGGTTTCAGGTAATTCTCTTGATTACTATCTCCCGGCGATGGTTAAGTAATATAATATATTCGATCAAAAACATTATTATGTAAAAAGATGCAAGTCTCGCAACGCAGTTTTTCTACAACAAAAATGTTTTAGGTCAAATGTCAAACCAAGTCAGTACCGGGGGGGTGCCCACTGTCCACAAAACTCGGTTTCCACCGAGTTGCCTATTATTTAACCGTGAAGGAACACATTTTATAGTTTTACGTTGGTTTTACATGTAATGTTTTTTATGGGATCTCATTTATTTTTGTGCACTTACAAACGTCTTCCTTTATTTATTTACTTTCCAATCCATTCTATTTCCCATTTGAACTACAAAAGTACCTTTGTAATCGCATGCATTTATATAGGATTACAAACTTATATATGCAGTTCATATTGCAATTGCAATACATATTTTTAGGTTTTGCATGACTTGATAGGTTAAAAACTAATTATGCTGCCAGAAGTACCTTAGAATTGTGATGATCAGTGACAAAACTAAGGAACTTTGATGTGCTTCTTGTGTCTCGTGCGTAAACTACAAGTTAAAAGTTAAATTGAATGTTATTGAGAATATATCTAAGTCATATTATGCCTTATATATATATATATATATATATATACCTGAAAACCTGAAAATTCCCCTTAAAATTATGTTTAAAATTTGGAACTTGTGGGTCTGCTAGCAGTAAGTACCTTAGAATTATGATGATCATCAGTCAGTGAGTCAGTGACAAAACTAATTTAATGTTATTGAGAATATATCTAAGTCATATTATACCCTGTATATCCCTGAAAATTCAGCAGCTTTCGCCAGCACAAAATTACAGGAGGCTCTCGAGAAAAGGATGGTACGGCCGTGTCTTTGTTTTGCTCGACTTGGCGGGGGCACTGCCGTGATCCCAGAAGGCGAGGTGAGACCAGAATCGGGCACGGAAGCCTAGTTTCCAAATCATTTTTAGAGCACTTATTTGACTCTTAGGTCACTGTAAAACATATATAATAATATTCAGAACTGTATCTAGGGCTTCCTCTCACTTAGAACACGATAGCGAACACTTCGCTCGATAGAAAAGTAGCGCGAAAACACTATAAAATAAAGTATTTTTTTCATTTTGTTCATCACCAGTTACCTTTTCTGACAAAATTAATACCTGACAATCATGATTTCACAGTCATGCAGGGCATCCTCTCATGTTTGGGTTGATAACGTATACTTTTATGTTAGAAATCGAAGATAATCTGCAATAATCTGCATTCCGCCCGACCCTAGTTTGTATGTGAAATGCGAGCCAGGTCCTACCGCGCCTTAACCATATTAGCATTTACTGAAGACAGTCAGAGAAGAATCTAGCGGAGGTTAATAGATGCACCTTCCGATCTGTCATCCTCTATTAATGTTCAACGTTTAATGTAAATGTATTGAACGGTCAATTGGAATCATGCATCGCGAATTAATGCCCATATGCATGTGGTTATGCGTGTACGTAGGTATAAGCTGCCCTTTATTGGAATTGTACTAGTGTGTAGGTCTACAATGAATAAATCAAACGAAACAATCGCTGATTGATGACTATAATGCTCCTGGCGGCCGTTAGTTGAGACACAAAACCTATTTCAGATATTAATGAACTGTTTGTTCCTTTGTACGACTACAGGTTTATAAGTTAAAGATAATAATGATATCTATGTTTGTCTTAGAATAATAAAGCACAGAAGACCAGTATACTAATACTGTAAAGCAATGGTGTAACGTCAAACTTTTACGAAGCTAAGCCGGAATCATTTTGGCATAGGTACTTCTTCAGTAGCAGCATAAAGGATAAAGTGTTTCAATACCTTAAACTAGGTAAGCCGGTAGGGAACGAGTTATATGGACGCCACGACACTGCTGTAAACGCATACCTTTTGATAAGGTGATACGAGCCTGAAAGCGCCACGACGAATATTGCTATAGCATCAGTTGTACCTATGTCACGTAAGTATGCCCCACTAAAACGACTGCACTGTGGGCAGTGTATAAGTACACTAAGCGCTAGTCTAGTGTGACGCCGTAATAGTTGGCAGCGAGACAAATGTGGGTGAACGCGCTGGCGAGACCCTTGGTTCGCTCTTGACATGTGTTTCCATGTGACGTAACTCTGTTTTAGTCTAGTTTTCAACTCGGGGCACTATCCTTGACTTTAATAACTACTAGTATGTACTAAGGCGTATAAGGAGTCTGTTTTGTTTAGCACACTACATTTTAGGCTTCAGTCACTCCTCAAGTAGTACTTACTGCCTATGCCATATTGAGGTAGGTGAACAGGTAGTTCCAAGTATAATTGCTACTGACGGGAGGGGTAAAGGAGATAAAATATTCACGGATATGACGTCACTTAACTTGGCCATTGTTAAGAATCGGCATTGGCAATTATATTTTCTGTCACCAAATAATACAGGTATCACTAAACACATATGTTGCAAACAGATAGGTTAGATCATAGGTTCCCAAAGTGGTCCGTACCGCCCGGATATCGCTGGGCGCGGGGCCCAAATCACGCGTCGTTTAACGCCGGCAGGGGCTTTTCCAGACTGCGACGCCCCCCCCCCCCCCGTTAAAAAAATCACTACAATATAGTTGTTTTTTTGTCGTGGGGGGCGCTAAAAGTTTTCATCTTGCCGCCCAAGTCGAAAAAGTTTGGGAACCTATGGATTAGATTAATAGTGACACTACTTCTGACATTTTATTTATATTATTATTTAGGGACAAAACTTTTTAATTAAATTAGGTATTGAACGTGCATTTATTTGGAGACCTTTAAAATAGTACCATTACGTCTGTTACATTTTAATAAGTGGGTATATAATGTGACGTTATGAAAGAAAACAAACTATGCTACCCCATCATAACATACATCTGTCAACATTATTTTTTTATGAAGTCTAAGTAAGGCCTCCTCAGCCAGAAAATTCCGGTTCGAAGGACTAATTTTATATCCCGGACAATATTTTTCTGGCTACCGTGCCCGGGACTAAGACAACTCAGTTTAACACGTTCACTGTCCGACAGTAGCGTGGCGTAAAAGATATCCTTGGGCAAGCCGATGCGGATTTGGTGTACATTTTCCTTAAGAGCTATAGAATAAGGTGCTCAAGTTAGAATAAGCTGATATTAGGCAAGCCGGTAGGAATCGAGTTCTTTGGACGCCACGCCACTGCTGTCCGAATCTAAATTGTAAACCTTACGGCTTTGTAATAGAGGTTTGCCCTGACCCATATACGGGACACGGACAGTGAATGCGTTAACTCACAAAATATAGTTGTCGAATCGTGATAAAATAACAACGTTACATTAGTTAAAATAGCTGTTCTTGGCTTAGATAAGGTCGCAAAAAGGGCGCTAGTTATTACTTAACATCTAGTACCAATCCAAAAATCCAGGTAGTTGTAAATTAAAAAGAGGAAATATGAAGTTGAAAGATGGAATGCCGGCCAGTCTTCCTTGTAAAACGTAAGGAATTGTGCTGGTCTCTGCGAATTTATCATGTAAGGCTCATAGTTTATTATCAACGCGATATTTAGTGCAATACACCAGTAATCAAACTGGTGCGGATATTGGATAACCACTAAGGTGACCAAGCCTCCCTCGTCATATTTATAAAAACTCCACAACTAACTACTACGTTAGTTTAACTTAACGTCGATTTACCTACATTCAAAAATGTATCTTGAAAAGAGTTTATACCAAAAGTATGTAAATACTCCTATTGTTCTATTTAGAACAGTACACGTCAAAGTTTTTATGGTAATAAGTGTAACCTTCCACCAATAAAAAGGTGATGTGATCGTTACTGTCGATGCTGGAGGCCAATTTGTGTCCGATGTTACCGTCACCCCAATTTAACCAGCACACAGTGCTCAGCAGTAAGAAATCGTGTTATTTCAAAGGGTCTACAATAAATAAGGGCCTTGAAATCACAAGGTTGGATAGCCAGGCATTACTCAAGACCAATTGTTATCATTATCACGTGGCCTAAAAAGCTAACCCACTAGTTTTCCTAGTAGCGAATTGAGCATAGTGAATGAATATTAAAAGAACAAAATAAAAAAAAAACATGATCTTTATATTTTATCAAGAAACTTTTAAGATGACGAATCGGAAATTTTGGTGGCAGGGATTTCGATTTTTCTCAGGAATCATAAAACATATGAAAGTAACATTTGATAACCTGATTATTGGGATCATCTACTCCATTTTTTGAGACGCAGAAACACGATTTGCTAACTTTTGTAACAGACTTTTGTATGTCAAAGATACCTCTTTCAAAAGCGGAATTTGCACTGTACAGGCAAACCAGACCTATTTAAGCCCCTAAATTCTCTGAGTAACATAGTTTTAACCTATACTTTAATATCTGAGACCAGATTCTTGAAAATTAATTGTAGTTTGTAATTGAAACGAAAAAAACCGTTTCTACGTATACGACCTTTTCATATAAGCTAGCACAAGCGCGTATTTGTATGAAATCAGTCTCCCCTCAGTCCGCCGACGGCCGTTGCCAACGACAGGTCTGTGACAGTTGACTGGCCGCGCCGTAAACAAAACCTGTGAGAAATCTTATTTAATAATGGGAAAAAAGCGTGTTGGTTTTTCCAAAAGGAAAAGGAAAGCACTATTACTTGAAAAATGTAACTATATGACTAAGAGAAAGTAAGTAATCGTCATATTTATACCACAAATAAGTCTAGTTTACGCTGCGGGAAAATGACAACAAATGTTGACATTGGAACAGCGGCGTCGTCGAGACTTTCAATTGTACAATTAAATATTATTTTGGTGTACGTAAATAGAAACATTTGTAATATACCCATTGTATTAAATTAAAATAAGGAAAACTATAATAGTGTAAATATACAGGATGGCTCATAAGTCGGTTTTTCTTGAATGCATTAGTGAGTAGCCAATACTTAGTAGGTAATGTATAATACATATCACTCTCTAGTATATTAAATCAATGTTTGCCTCATAAAACCTCAACAGTTTAACCACGTCTGTGATGGATTCGTAAAACAATATGAGAACTATCCGCTTACAAAATGTAAATATGTAAGAAGGGTATACTACTGATACATAGCGAGAGGTCTTAAAACACGATAGCAACATAACCATTATAAGATCACACGAGTATTTAAGGCTTAATTATGTAAAGTTGCATACATCTACTATCTACACATGTTATTATAAACACTCAAAGGCCAACTAGATTGTCATTATATCTAGTATCGATAAAGATGTTTTAATAACTTTTTAAACATTTTTTAACACTGGCACAGACAACGCACTGACCTTAGGTACATATATGGCTAATGGTGGTCATGTTATACTGTTTCCAAACGCATGACAGAGGTTTTTTGACATGGACGTAGATTGAAATATAAATACTCGTATGTCGCAATTTCATTCTGCAAGTCCGATATTTCGTCATCTGTGGGCATTTTGATGGGTAAATCGCCAGTGGGTTCCCCGCTTCCCCGAGATGATAAAAACAGTCAAATTAGTCCAATACACGATTTAATTAGGTTAGACAATATTACAGGTCGATTGTCCTTAATAAATCTCTAACACTAGGTAATTAGTCCAATTATCAAATCAATCACTCGTCAACACGCATGTGCGTCCGCGCACGACAAGGGCTCGCCCAATCTCTGCCTCCCGGTCTTTCCTCCCGCAACCCGCGCCCCGAAGTACTTGAGAGTGCTTCTACGAATTCCCGACAAATATGTAAAAATGTAAATATATTGTAAATTTAAAATGTAAAAATTGTTCAATATATTGCCCGTAAAAACACCATGCTCGAATTAATTTTTGTTTGTGCTATAATTTGCAGTAGTACCTATCTATACATTACCAGTTCTTAACCAAAGATTAGCATTATTGGAATAATATTTTGTCCTAATAATTATCCGAGTACAAAAGATTATTCGGATAATTATCAGGACTTATAATTATTCGACTAAACAATAACACGATATTTTTATTGCTGAATACTTACATGCCAAATTTCAGATCAATCCATTCAGTTGTTACACCGTATTTAGTAACAGACATCCAAACATCTTCACAAATTTTCACATTTATAATATTAGTAGGATTGTATTCGGAAAATCCACGAAAATTATTTAAAGTTTTTTGATTATTCCATTCAAATAAATAACACAAATAATATTTAGAATTACTCGTTTTTACGGTACATATATTTATCAATTTCACTTTACTTTTTCCCATACAAACAGTACAGAAAACAAGGTAGTGTTTTATTGATTTGAGTAGATCTGTAGAATACATTATCATTACTAAGTTTTGTGTATCGATTTAACAAATAAAAAATTTAAAAATATAGGAAGCGACTCCATTTATTTTCTGTTCACTTTTGACATAAACAATGTAGGCACTTTTCGATAGGTAATATTAATGTAAAGTTTTCAATGTGCGTTTTCAAATTTGACATATAGGGTTATGGAATTGAGTTCTTTTTAGAATGACAGTTTTTATAGACACAGGTTATAAGTGAGCGATATTAGCATCGATTATAATGTAACTTGAAATGTCATTTTTGCGACTGATTGTGTGTGATATACGGTATACCGCGTAAAAATATAGGGGGGTGAGCGGGTTGCGGGGCGCAAATGCTCCGAAAACGGATTCATTGTTTAGCGATGCGTCACCTTAACACGTTTAGTATTAGTTTCAACTTACTGAGGAATAATTTCATAAGACTATTGTCCCTCAAATTCTAACATATTCTGGTCTAAATTGCCTGCCGGCCTAAACTGCCTGTCGTTGTTTACTGTGGCCAAATCGACGCCGGCAATGTTATCAATTCTAATGTTTATTGTTATTCGCCTCACGTCAACCCTTGCCGTTGGCACAAAACATGGGTTCTGGCTTTATGAGGGAAATTTCTTTACGCCTGAATCTTTAAAACTTAGTAAATTACTGAGTTAAGTAAATTCAATAAAATGTAGGGAAACGATGAAAGGTGGACGAAAATTACTGTTAAAAATCTAATCTAAAAAAACCTTCATAGTGAAGTCATCTATGATCTATTGATGACGATATAGTGACTCCATGACCCGACTTAAAGTCTATAATAAAATGCAAATCGAATCGATCGGATCGATGGTTGCATTTAAAATTTCCGATAGATTGCATGATACGAATGAAATGTAGCTCAACATTATCGTTACGGTGAATCGTCGGTTTTTTTGTGCCACCGGCCAGCGATGAATGCGGTCGAATGTGGAAGCTGCGTAATTAATAAGTAAAGCAAAAGAAATATGTCAATAGTCCTATATAATAAAGAATTGCGTAAGCTATTATTCATTGTGGCAACATGCAGAAAGCGGAGTGCCGGCTCCAGCGCGGCTAGCGTAGCGGTACCCTGACCCTTAGGGCTTGGCCCAAGAAAGTAACTCACAACTTCTGTTTTCGACCTCAATATTGATGTGTTTAACAAAACTCTTATGGTGAGTGTACATTGTAAGGAAATCTATATCTTGACATGTAATCGTGATTCCGTCGGTCTCGTTTCCCTGTCGTAAGGGTTACGGAGGTCAGATGGCGTCGTTCAAGGTAATGATAACATGCTACATTTAGGATTACTTTCAAAGCTTACCCCGAATAAAAAAATAGATAAAGCGCTAGAGTACTATGGTGATGTATTTGAGTCATTCTCATTTAGTGATTCCCATGTGCAACAAGTTAACGTTTCTAAATACTTAATTTTTCCTTTTTTTATATACCTTGACAGCGGGGCTAATTTAAGTATAAGTATTAGAATATTTAACTTCCTGAAAACCCATAACTTTTGCACATGGTTGTAACACATTTGTCAAACTATATGAGAATGGCCCATTTGGTTCCCGGCATTCATATGGCTTTACCATTGTATACCCATTAGGGTGGTCCACAAAAACCCCTTTTTTTTATTTTTTGATAGGCCACCCCCTTATTTTGTTACACATATTATGTTGATAAAATATACCAAGTTTTGTAAATTTATCTCAAGTCTAAAGGGGTGCTCAACGACTTTCAAATTTTTAATGTTGTATGAAACCTAAAAAAATAAAATAATTATTTCTCTGATTTTTATTACAGTTATTGTTTTTACACTGATTGGGCATGTGATTAATAAAATGTGAATTCTAAAAATATTTTTATTTCTATTTTTTATAAATTTTTACAAACTTAATATTCGCTGTACACTTTTAACTTCCACCGCAACGGTAAGTAACATAATGTTACGAAGCGGGTAATGAGTGCTGTTGATTTTATTTGGCCTGCGAGGCGAAACTGCTTTATTGTTCGTGTATTTGCAGATATAACTGTTATTTAAGCTAAACTGGTTTTGACATCCCACTGATTGGCTAAGCGGTGGATGGTGGGTATATGCCCATAACTCGGTTCTTGGCTAGTTTCATTTAAGAATTGTATCAATAGCTTTCTATTACGGGATCAATAATACAATGTAGTAAAAAAAGAAGCACGACCCAGGTAGCTCTTCATTGTATGTAAAGACGTAGACCGGTCACAACTGTAGAGCACCAAACAACACATATTATTCTTGTATGAGTACAGATAATATTTATTGTGATATATCTCGTGTAAGTCTGACCGCCAATTCCGATTGTTCGACCCATAAGGCGCGGTTAATCTATGCATTTCGTCATACCCCTCGCGGACGCACGTAGCTCTCTTCAATTATAATCTGTTTCCTTCGTTGCACCAGACGCAAGCGATCGAAACTTCCTCTGTTGTTGCTTTAATTTGTTTAATACTGAAGTGATCAATTATTGTATTAAGTATAGGTATTTGAACAGCGATAATCGGAATGAGTACACAGAAAAGTAATCAAGACCATTATTTTTGCGCTTTAGTTAGGAAATTAAAAGTAAATAGAAGTAGGCACTTCTATCTAACATTGAGTTTAGTAGTTTAGTGACATCATAAAACTTGTTCTCTTCAAAGCTTTTTCTTATTACCTGACCTAAGTAGAGCTTTGATACTTCATAAAAACGAATTATTTGAATTGGTGTGTATTAAGAGAGCAGCCTATGTTAAGGATAACCATTTTTTTGGGATACTGAAAAATTCTTTAATATGATTGATCGATTTTACGATGTCCCATTTAACGTAAGTAATGTAAATAAGCGCATTTATTAATTTTTACATTATATCGTTTCAGGTACTTTTCTGTTTGCTGTCTGGCTGAAATCTTCGGTTTTTTGAGTAAGAATGTAACAACCTCTGTTAATCCAACAAAATCTCGTTAAAGTATGCGTAGCATGGTTTAACCGAATGTTTGCCTATTCTTGGTGTGACTGTGAATGTCAGTATTTGTACAAAAAAAAAACTCTTACTCCTAGGTGTCACAGAAATCCAACGCGCGCATAGAACAACTGTATCAATAGTAAGAGCTATATTGTTGAACAAAAGGTTAAAGAAAAATGCGGCACTGCATGGACAGCTTGTGTTGTTTACAGCTGACGAAGTCGTGACGGTGTCACGACTGTAAAAGTCTATTTAGACTTGACTCTAGTGTGCTAAATGAGTAATACTTTGGATTTAGACATCTAAAATCCTTTCAGGCAAATCTAACAAAATAACTTTAATTAATCATGTCAGTCCAATAATTTTCTAAAGCAATCCGATAAGAGTTTGCTTGCTGTTAATTTATTTCAATCATCAGGGTCAAAGCCTGTTAAAAATAGTCATCCCCACGATATGATATTCATTCCTCTAGGCTTTTGAGTTAGTTCCCTGCCGTGTCGTAGGTTTGTAAATAGCTCTCGCCAAGGCAGCCGCCAGGACATGTGTTTGCATATTCATACCTTTTTTGTTTTGCTTGCACACAAAATATTCAGCTTTACTCCAACAATAATGGCTAAAAAGTCGAGTATTTAGAAAATATTTGAGGAACGGTAGAATATTGTTCCTTTGGAAATTTTGAATTACCCAGGAGCTTATAGTTTGTATAATATTACCCAAGGTAATAAATAATACATATCATCTGCCTTCATATTTATAGTCTTCTCACAATACGCTAACCGCTCAGCTCTATAATTCGGCTCAGGCTCGTTCAGCCCTTTTCTTAAAATGTCTGTTTCTTAAAATGGCCTTCTTCCAACGAACGTCTCTTTCCTGTAATGTCTGCTATTTGTTTCCTATGATGACACTTTTCTAAAATGTTCGCTTCCTAATACATATATCCACTTTTAAAAATGGCCTGCTTCCTATAATGTCCGCTTATTTTGATGTCTATTTCCTACACTGTATGTTTCCTATAATGTCCACTATTTGTGTTCTACAAACCCGTTTCCTACAATGTCCGCTTCTCACAATGTGCAACGCTCTCTTCTTGTTCCCGACGCCTGTACCGTAAAGGTGTATGAAATTTCCCAACAAATATATAAAAAGATCCCGCCGAATTGAGAAACAGACACTTTAAGAAGTAGACATCATCAGAAACTGACAATGTGGGAGGAAGAAAACAGACAGTATAGGAAGTAGAAATCATATACAGTGACAATGTGGGGTGGGAAGAAGGTCATTGGCAGAAGGCAGACAGTTTAGTAAACAAACAGTATAAGAAGTAGGTGTCGTAGTAAATTGACAATGTAGGAAGAAGGCTATTTTGAGAAACACACTGTTTAGGAAACGGACTGAACAAGTCTGAGCCAATTTCATGCTTCCAATAAACGAGCGACTTCAATCACGTCAAGCTGCTATTTACAAAAGTAAAATATGTAATATCATTATTCGGTGGAGGTCAGTCAGGTATTACCATTTATTTAAAATCAAATATTTGTCCCATCTACTCGAAATCTTTTCACTCTTCTTCACAACGACAAATCCTAAAAGGAAAAGTACTGAAACATTTTGTCGAAAGCACATTTCTTTAAAAGAATTTTTAATCTTCGTAAAATATCCTCACGTTTCCTACTACATTCGAAACCTTCCAAATGCCTCGAATTCCGAAAGAAACGTCAGTTTATGGTTTGTCGAAATATTTTCAGCCAGTCGAGTCGTGCGTCTCGGATTTGCCGAATGTTCCCGACGGTATCGGACGTATTTAAGGATTCCCTTTGTAAAGAAGTGTAAAAAATATCCTTAGTTTAGGTTTATTGAATTGAAATTGAACTAGATATTTAATATTCGAGCAACATATTCAATTAGTCCAAACTCCAAAAGTACGTAAATTAAATGCTGCCTTTAGATTCGTCCATCACCAAAAAGTTATTTTTGTTACCTAATAATCAGATCATTTGGCTTGGCGCCAGCCCTTTTGGACACAAGGTCCGCCGGAAGCACTGATTTGGCTGGCCCTAATATTGGTCCCTTAATTGAACTTCTTTGACCTGTTTTAGGGTTCTTGTGTAAGGTAAAAGTACAGCTATTCCATGTATGATGGAATTTGAATATGCAAGCAGTAATCAGCGTGCCTGCATGGGTGGTACTATAGAATAGATATCAGTTGTTATTTTTTTTTTAGTTTTGAATGTGCTTTTACTCGAGAATGCAACGGACATGTACATAATCGTATAACCTTTAAATCAATTTGGGTTGGGTAGGCTATCATTTTTGTTGTTCAAAGATGGCTTTGAGGTCACGGAAATGGCTTAACCTATATATTTAACAACCCAATTATTCCCATCCTTGTCCCTGCGCCCCCATAAAATAGAGTTTAATGTGACGTTATTCTTTATGGCTGTCATGTCACGCATGGGGCGCCTTTGTATCACGTGAGTATTACCTTCATCGTGTGCCACCACACTTTGGTACAGAGATAAGGCAAACAGAACAAACGTGGATGTGACATGGATCATAATACAATAGGCTTGTGTCCTGATTTTTGTTACATAGTCCGTCAGTTAGATTATCAAAAAATATTGGACATGTATTTTTTCTTTTGTGAAGTAAACAAAAAATAATGAAGATATAGCCCGTTAAAGATCCGCGTGACGTCACGACGTGGCTCGATTTTTACCACGTGGTAGCGCCACGAGCTCCCGCTCCCGAAATTGAACTCACTTTATCTTGGTAATTTATTGTCTGATTGACAAAAGAAAAAATACGTATTTAATATTTTTTGATAATTAAAATTACGCACTATAATTATGTTTTATTTACCCAGGAAACAAGCCTATTCACGGTGAGAAATATTTGCCTGTGTGATATGTTTAACAAACTCATACAAGGTCAAGAAATTCCTAAAAGCTGGAGAACCCCCGTTTCGTTATCTGCTATACACTTTATAGTCTTAGCTTAGAGCTTGCTACGGAAATAACTTTGCAATTTATAGAGCAACGAAATCCCTCTAGTTAGTATGCCATACTATCATTATTAATTGATCCGGCTATATGCCGTATAATGCGTTTCAATTATATATAAAGAGTGACAATTGTTGCGCCCTTTAATCCCGGTTTCGTTAAGTTTACACCTAATTTGTAAGTGATGCCAAGGAAACTAGATGCAAACTTAGCTCAATCGGTTGGTATGCGAAAGTTAGGATGATGTCTGCACTGGTTCCCGTTCACAGAATGAACAGATTTTTGGTTTGGGGACATTTTAGTACATAATAAACATAATTAGAGGGCATGCGTTACACAGTTTGGATTTTTACACCAAATCCAGAGCTCTATAAATTGCACACCTTTATGAATTGCTTTCACAACCTCTTTGATGCCCAACCAAACTCCCTCCCCCACCGCTGAACCTGAATAGCTGGCAGGCAGTAAATCGTTTGTACTATTGCCACTTATATACGAAGAAATGTGTACTAACATTTCTGTTCCAGATCGTCACAATTTTTTATTCCTATGAACGTTACGCACTGGAAACATAAAGCGTGTCACACACTAAGCAGATACGATAAGATATCTGTATCTGAACGCATATCTGTCAATATCGCTCCCTATACAATTCAATGAGCTAACACACACAGCGCAGATAACTTATATTTTATCGTGAAGTATCTGTGGGCACCGACATATATCGAAAGATGGCAAAGATACTATCTATACGTATATAAATTGATCTGTGTATAATATCTGCCGATATAAATATGGTGAAGTATTTTATCTGCAGATCATCAGTTCAGTTTGAAGGATTTAGACTGAATGTATCGTCTCGTATTAATATACGATCGTATCTGCGTAGTGTGTGATAGTTTCAGATCATTGAGGTATCATACGCAGATAAAATATTATCGTATCTGCGTAGTGTGTGACACGCTTAATAGTATGTTTCCATAAAAACATTTGGGATGGCAACCATATAAGTACCTACCAAAACCTTGCAGTATATATGGAACGAGACAATAAGGCCATGCATATCTCGAAGTAAAAGTGCATGTCAAGGTCTCCGTCTAGGCTCTATTTGTACGATGTCGTCATCTAATTGGGCATCTTGTTTAGATGTGGCGTAGTGTGCTAATTGTTCTTTATTGCCTGTTGGATGCTAATGTGATGCACTTTATCTTACTATGTCTCTATAAATAGCGTAGTGTAGTCAATCTTAAGAATAAATGCTGGTACCTTTTACTTTTCTTTTTTTTTTAGGTTTGCGTACCCAAAGGGTGCAACGGAATTACTAAGCCTCCGCTATCCATCTGTCTGTCTGTCCGTCTGGTCGTTTATCCGCCTGTCACAGGGTTGTATCTTTTGAGCCAATATACCTATTACGAAACTAATAGTTAAGGTATAAGAATTGAGTAACTTGTTTCGAATACGTATACCTATCTATTTTTATTGTAGACCGTCCTAGACGTTACAAAAATATTGATTTTGTAATTGAAGGAAAATGTGATTTCATCAGGAAAATGCAAATCGTGGCCCAACTGAGAAAGCTAAAAAGCCTAAGAAAAAGTCGTGAGGTGTGTCTGAATTCCGCTTGATATTATTAGGACGAGTAGGTATGCCGTTATGTCCGGTAGTAGTATGTAGTGCCCTATGCCCGCGACTTCGTCTGCGGTGTAAATTATAATGAGACAATTAGTCTTCATAAATAAATAGTTGATATTTGTTGATAAACTTGGTTGTAAGTAATTAAACAAAACCCTCAAATATTGAACCCGAAAACTGAACATTTACCGCGAAAATCAATTCTTTAGTCCATTTTAGGATTATTTCCAAAAATATAAATGCGCTTCATAAACCACCTGTTACTTACATAAAATCAATCTACTAACTGAAGAGTACAAAGTTTCGAATCATCGTCATTACTTTTCTAATACTTAAATACTACGTATGGAGTTTCAACTTTAAAAGTGTTGCGGTCCCTAAATAAACTTTTCCCCCACCCTACTCAACCCGTTTTGAAGATAAATTTTAATAAATGTTGAAATTATTTCAGTAGCATTCAGTTTTAGATCTCCTACTTCAAAAACCGTTTGTATCCTTTACAAAGTTTCAACTCCCATAAAACCCTTTTGGGGATGAATTTCGAAAAAAGGTGAAATCAATTTTCTCTACTCTTATTGAAGGGTCGATGTACGAAGTCTCAGATCTCATTCTCAAACTTCAAAAAATGGTCTTTTTTCAAGTTTTATTAAACCCCACGATCCCAATTTGGGGAATGAATTTCACAGTGAAATTGTTTTTCTCAATTTTTATTAAAATGTCTTTGTTCGAATTCTCCTATCTCACTTGAAATGCCGTGTGGTCCCCATGTAAACTTTCAACCCCAATTTAACCCCCTTTGGGGAGGAAATTCGAAAAATCCCTTCTTATTCCTTACTTACGTTATACAACTACGCTACTGTTAAAATTTCAAGTTCCTAGCTTTAGTAGTTTCGGCTGTGCGTTCTTGAGTCAGTTAGTCAGGACTTCTTTTATAATCTATAGATAGATATATATATTATTGTCTCAATCTATCTTAATATCATCAAAGCGGGCAGGCAGTAATAGATTACATTAAACGTTGTGCCGTTTCCTATATAAGGCCTATCGGATCAGGGTTCGGCCAAATTTCGCAACGCGCCCACGCCCTGTGTCTGAGGCCAGGTTAGATGGAGTATCGAATTCGATACTAATATTTACTAGGTACTTCTTATACTATATTTCTTATATTAAGGTGAATCAAGTCGGTCGGTTCTTGATACTGAACAAAAATACAGAAAAAATCCATCGTGGTTGAAATGTGTATCAATTTAGTTTAGAGCTTGATACATTTTGTCTGCGCAAAATAACATGCGAAGTCTAAAAAACAGAATAAACGGGCAATCTGTTGTTTAAGGTCAGCGCCATCTATTGACAATATTGTCATCATTAGAAAACAAACGTTTCTTGTTAAAAAAGGATATTTTTTGCTGGTTTTTTGCGAGTTCTCATCTCATTTTGCGCAGACAAAATATATTAAGCTATAAAATAAAAAAAACAATTCAAATATAAGTGATGCCGTGGAAACAAACGATGACCCTCCTTATGTTTATATGGAAAACCGACTCGAACCAACTTAACATTATTTCTAGACTTGTTCAGCTCGAATGATCCTACTTAGGGCATGCTCCCGGTACTGAGTTTGTATGGCGAGAACCGGGAATTCCCGCTTCCGGCACCGTATTTGTATGGAAATCCAGTACCGGGAGCATGCCGTAATCCTACTATTGACTGAACTTTCCATGACATCTATAAGCGACATGTTAGTGGTAAAATTGCAAGTGGTATAGAGATACAGGCCATTAGAGCCCTAAGAAGATTTCAAAATCCAAACACAAATCGACATGTCGTCCACGTAAATAAACCGCACGAGCGAAAAACTAGCACATTTTAAACCCGGCATTATGGAATCAGGTAAACAAAATTACATTCAGATCAAAATCTTCCTGTTGCCATATTTAATTTTCTCCTGTAGATACAAACTAGATCTTACGAACCGGAAATAAAGTTTAAATTGATTTTGGAGGTGGAAACGTGATGTGAGGTTGCGAGAATCGTCACTGTATCCCCAATTCCGGACACGAAATACAAGCCATGGCTGTTGGAATTCTAAATCGACATCGACATGGCAGTCACGTCCCATCACTATCCACACAAACTTGTCTATACCGCTGAATAAAATCGGAAATAACATTTATACGTTGTATCTTGAGTCGTTTGTTTGGCGGTGCCGCCTCATTCTGTTGAATGAGGCGTAATACTGTTATCCCACCAAAAACATTACATGTAAAAAGATGCAAGTCTCGCAACGCAGTTCTCCTACAACAAAAAAGTTTTGAGATGTAAAGTTAAACCAAGTCAGTACCGGGGGTTATCAACAGAACTCGATTTCCACCGACTTGCCTATTATTTAACCGTGGAGCAACACATTTTATAGATCTAATAATGCATCTTTTTACATGTAATGTTTTTGATGGAATCTTATTTCTTTTTGTAAGTGGTCTTCCTTTAATTATTACATTCCAATCCATTCTTTTCAATTTGAACCGCAAACTAACTTTGTAATACAAACAAAACTTATGTGTGCAGTTGTGACTGAAATTACAACATATTTAGGTTTTTAAGGAGCTTGTAGGTCTGCTAGAAGTACCTTAGAATTATGATGATCAGTGAGTCAGTGAATGAATCAGTGAGTGAGTCAGTGACAAAACTAAGGGACTTTGACATGCAATAGTTCTTAAAGCACACGTTCAAATTGAATGATATTGAGAATATACATAGGTCTTATTGAGCCCTATATATCCCTGAAATTTCAGGGTTCTAGCTTTAGCCAGTACAAAATTACGGGAGGCTGAAAATCGCCTGAATGGCTTCGAGAAAAGGATGGTACAGCCGTGCCTTTGTTTTGCTCGACTTGGCGGGGGCACTGCCGTGCCCCCAGATATTACTATTACTACTTAAATTGGTTATAACAATTACATACTTACATAGCGCAATCAAAGTTAGATTTTCCACGTTCGAGATAACTTATTTTTTCTGGAAAATTGGTTGAATCTTCGTCTGATTTGTAAGGCTATCTTAGATATACGGAATAATAATATTCCAATTTTATTTTCCCTTTGCGCCTCCGTAAATATCTGGGGGCACGGTAGTGCCCCCGCCAAGTCGAGCAAAACAAAGGCACGGCCGTACCATCCTTTTCTCAAAGCCATTTAGGCCATTTTCAGCCTCCCGTAATTTTGTGCTGACTAAAGCTAGAACCCTGAATTTTCGGGGATATATAGGGCATAATAAGGATTAAATATATTCTCAATAACATTCAATTTCAACATGTAGTTTAAGAACTATTGCATATCAAAGTTCCTTTGTTTTATCACTGACTCACTCACGGATCATCATAATTCTAAGGTACTTCTAGCAGACCCACAAGCTCCAAATTTTAAACATGATTAGCTGGTAGCCTATCATGTCATGCAAAACCAAAAAATATTGCATTTTCAATAGAAACTGCCTTGTTGCCGGGCGGGGTGACAACAGAACTCGATTTCCACCGACTTGCCTATTATACCGTATATAACCGTGGAGGAACACATTTTATAGTTCTCAAATAAAGAATCCTCCATGGGTAAATACTATTATTTACCCCTATGCAAGCCTGACTGACTTGCCTATGCAAGTCGGTGGAAATCGAGTCTGTTGACTTGACACCCCGCCCGGTACTGACTTGGTTTAACATTACATCTCAAAACTTTTTTGTTGTAGGAGAACTGTGTTGCGAGATTAAAAATTATGATTTCACGGATATACACCGTGTGGGCCCGTACAACCTGACCAACTTTAACCACGTATTCCTGATGGTATTACAAGTAAATAACGTTATATCAACATAGGTCGAATTTTGTCATTTTACATTAATAGTCTTATGAAACATAACAAATCAATAAATTCAGTCCCTCGTTATAAACATGTCCTTACTGGAGGAAAAGTTATTAAAAAGGAAAAAAAAGCTAAAATGGAAACGAAAGGTCAATATTTTGGCTTTGTAATCGCTTACCATCCAATACTGGTAAGGTTAATTGCAGTTTAGTTAAAGGATTTTAAAAAATCAGTAAAAGTATCTTAGTCACATTTATTAGGGCTTGTTACGCACTTGGGAGTTTTTATTTTAAAAATTATGAATATCTCGGAAAGTAAGCGTTAATCGACTATACGTCACATAACTTTTTTTTACTTCTAATAGTTGTTAGAATCTATGGTTAAAGTTGGTCGGGTTATACGGGCCCACGGTGTATACAGGGTGAAATTAAAATCACTGGCCAAATTTTTTCCTGACACTAGGTTACACTTAAGGAATCTATTTAGCGAAAAAAAAAGAATTTTTATTTTTCAATTTTCATTTTTCAATTTTTTTATATTTTCCACGAGTCGTGGTCACCCTATTACTACAAATGTAAACATACCTAGTAGTATGTTTTAATAACAACATCAACAAAACCCTTATCTAACCTACACTAAACCTTATATCGTAGCAATAGGGTCCACTATAGCACAACACTATTGCTATGGTAGGCAATTTTATCAATCTTATAAACGAGGGTAGTCTTAAACCATGCTAGAGGTAAACATAGCAAATGATTAGTCACTCGTCACTCGCCAACCGTAAAATAATAGTCGCGCGCGTACTAAGATTTAAAAAATGTATTCGAACCGGGAATATTACGAAATGGTGCGGTGTTATTTATTAAGTGGTGAATGTTTACGTGGTGCACAAAGATTATACCAGTTGGGTTGGTTGGTTGGTGAAATAAAAAGACGCGTCTACGTGAACGAAGCCGAAAGTATGGACGATTTAAAGCGTAAAATTGTGCGTGCCTTTGACGAAGTGCGTAACAACGTTGTAGTGCTTCGCAAATTAAAAAACAATGTGCATAAGCGTGCCGAACTTTGTTTGGAGGTGCGTGGATTACAGTTTGAACATCTATTGCAGTATAACTAATACTTGCTTCAGTAAGTACCGAGGGTGATTATGTAAATAGTTTAATTGTGTCGATTTTTAATCAAATGTACATAAGTTGATTCAATTTTTTAAATACGCCTGAATGCAAAGATTCCCGACTTAAAATTTACTCATTGTTTTAAACCACGGACCTTTTGTTAATTATCTATTAGTCAGATTTATCATTTTAGATTTAAAAAATGCCTTTGCATTTTGACGGTCCTAAGCCCGTTAAAGTATGAAGGAAAAATTAGCAACTTATGTAGGTAAGCGTCTTATCTCGCTGCAATAGGGTTCATAATATGGTGGCATGATTGCAAGCTGTGGGAGGGGCGGGTTGTCAATGACCTTAACTGATAAGGAAAGCGGGTGTAGTGGGTAGTTTGACGGTTCACCATAACGTACGAGATTTTAAGGACAACTTGATGATGATTTTTTTCAAAAAAAATGTACTGAGCGGTATTAAAACAAAAAACACGTGTTTAATATTTTTTCGAGTTCTTTCGGGTGTTTCAATTTGGCCAGTGAATTTAATTTCACCCTGTATGACGGCGCACGGCGGCGACGGTTTTTTAATGTTCACGATTTAGGTTACCCGGGGCGAAAGCAACTACGAGACCAAGGTCCAACAAATGCTCTTTTTCAAAAACCATTGGATTGAGCAAAACTATGTTACTATTTAAATTATAATGCCAATGATGATGGCCTAGTTACGCAAGTGTCAATACCTAAGGAGTCTTTGACTTATCTAAGCGCCGAAATCTTGCGGATACATCCAGTGGTGGATAGTGCTTTGCAATTTATACCTAAAGCATGCTACCAATTTTGTAAAAAAAAACACTTAACCAAACCGTACCGTAGGTACCGCATAGCAGCCTATTAATATAAAGTTTTCTAATAACATTTTCAAACCGAAGAACCGGGAAAGGAAACCCTTTGTCTTAAAAACTAATTAGATCGTTCGAGGCATCGAGGCGCTTGGAAAGTTCGAGCTTTTATCTGGTGCTCCCGATAAAGTCGCTGTCTCGTGACCTGTAAATTTACAAAGTATCTGCTTATTTGCATCGACAGGTACTGTAATATTGAACACTACTGAAAGTCCATCATTGGCCTCTTTCATCTGTGTTGATTCTATTAGCTATGGAGGCCATTACGGAAGCGGCAACGCCGATCACATATAAGCGACACACAGATGTTGGGGGAAGAGCAGCGTGCTGGTGTCTCAAGTAACATTTATAGGACAGGGTGTCGATATTTCCCCTCTTTGATTACGTAATCCTAAATATCTAATTCGTTATACCGTTTATTATTAAGCTAGTAGGTATCAGTAGCGTGGCGTCCAAAGAACTCGATTCCTACCGGCTTGCCTAATATCAGGCATTTAGTACCTTATTCTACAGCTCTTAAGGAAAATGAACACTATATCTGCATCGGTTTGCCCAAGGATATCTTTTACGCAACACCACTGGTAGGTACGGGTATGTTGTGTACTCGTACTTCATTATTTCTCAGTGTTTAGCAGTATCTCTTTTGACAGTAATGTTTTAGGTATATATATTATACATCACAGATCATGTTGATATACACACAGGATGTCTCCTGTAAATATATCAAAATGGCACGTAAATTCACTTTGCATGCGCGATCGCGGATCTAAGTGGTGGCGTCGTAAGTTCGTTACGACGCGATATTCAGTATTAAATACACGACGGCCCTAACATGAAATACATCAGATATGGCATAAACAATAGAAAAATGCTTCCTATCTATACACAAACTTTCACATTTATAATATTAGTGTGATATGTGATATTGTTTCGGATTGTTTCAAAATTTCTGTTTTAGCCACAGATTTTCCTGTGTAAACATCTGCACGGATTATCTGCGAGCGTCCGTGTGAGCATGCTAGGGACGCCTCAGTGATTGCGCCTCGGGTCCGGAAAACAGAGCAAATACTCACGCCCTTAGCCCCAGCCCCGGCTTGTTGAGTTTTGTCGATAAATCCAACTTTAAACGATTTGGACATTGATATAGGACCTCTATTAAATTATTAAAAATATAAATCCACACCAGGAATCACACCCTCAAGCAGATAGCAAAATGCCTTAAATTTTGCAATTTCTTGTTCAACCTAAAGGCTATTCATAAGAATACGCATATCTGTTACGCTACCTACGCGCATATTGATATTCTGTCTCCTTTACTGCTTTGTCAATTAAACAGTAGAATCTAGGCGAAGCATCAAGATGCTACTCCGTATGCGTAAATTCCTAGTTGCCGTTTAGTATAAAAATTTAAAAATACATTAAATAAGAATTATTCAGAAGTTAAAGTGGTAAAATAGAACGCATTTGCTAACTGCTCCGCCGGTCGAATGGTTTAGACGCTATACCCTGTTCTTTTAGGTATTTAAAAAAAGGTAAACGAAAAACCTTACCTTTTTTAAGTACCTAACAGACCAGAGTACCTATAGGCTTGAAAACCAGAGGTGTCAGTGCAGACGACCATGGCATGGGTGAGCACAATTTCAGCATTCTACGTACTTTCCTTGTATCTATATAACATAAAAGTGTTGTGTACTTTTCCCTCATTAAGAACAAATAAAAACCATTATATTTCTTTCGTATAGTAACATTTAGAAGGTCGTAGACAATTACGTTCAAATAAGTTTTGCTGAGACCTTCAAAGTGAGAAAGTGCTCGACCTAATGGGGGGAGAAAAGTTATTGTTTATTACCCTCATTTGCCAAAGCTGACTTGAGAAGTTTGCCTTTTTTGTTATCAAAACAGGCATGTGTATGTTAGGAAAACCTTAAATATGTTGAAAGTGAGTTTATTTTGGAAAATGTTTAATTGGCACTTTTACAAGAACTATTAGGTAATCTGTGCTTTTACCTAGTAATTTCTCGTAGTTTCCGATTCGATTTGATACGCATACTCAAATATAGGTAGGTATACAATTTCGTGAAAATGTTAAATGTTTTGACATAAAATACATAATTACCTACTTTCTTGATCGACTCAGAAGTATGTTCTTTCCCATCAATTCTTTCATCAAAACAACCCACATCTGCCCACATCTGTGCACTGGCACGGCACAGCCTGTTGAGCTGAAGTCCTCTCCGTTATCAGCCGTCTATCTTACATCACATTATTCGCCCACTTACACCCACTTCTGAGTCGAGTGGCTTTCTTTTCGCTTTGAAATGTGATGCGGGCTCATATCGCAATGTGACCCGTTTCCTACGGCGCCTTGTCCTAGAAATGTCGATATAATGTTATTTTAGTTCCATACTTTAAGACAACAAAACGTAATACGTACCGTAGTTTATAAATATTGAATACTGCGTATTTTTTCGCATTATAAATTGTTAAGAGTCAGATCCAAAGGCTAGGATGCAGTGAGACGCAGTGGGGAGGTCACTTGGATCTCCTGCATTTGGGAATCGGTACTCGGACGACGTGGTGGTGTCGTGACGTTAAATACGTCTTTAATTAATCGAAACATTGTTTGTTAAGTACCTACTTAATATGGTTGTGAAATTGGTGGACCGTAGGTTCAATTAGCGTAATGGCTGGTTTACACCTAATAAGTTGTCAAATAGTTAAGTCAATTTAAACTTGATTTTAATCTTCGAGTTGGACTGTAAACAATGAATTTATGCGACAAGTAAAAATTTTGCGTGCCAGTAATAGAATTCTGTATAAAAACATGTATGATAGAATTCTGTCTATTTTTCGGTTTACATTGGACAAGACAGGTAACTTGTCGTGAAGTTGAATGTTAGAAGTTTGCCAAACCGGTCGCGTTTGTAATTATTGTGTTTCAAGTTGTTTTTTTTTTAATGTCGAAGTGGACGGAAATTAAGTTAGTGGTTGACTTGAATGCGCTGTTGATGGCCCATCTTGAGATTACTAAATAACTTAACTAATTCGAATGTGTAAACATTACTTAAAATTATGTCGCTTAAAATTAAGTTCAAATTCAGTTAATTACTTGACAAATTAATAAATCTAAACCAGCCTTTTATGTACGTCGTTTTGCCTGTCCATTACTGACCGTAACATCCTTTTCTCGAAGCCATCCAAGCCATTTTTAACCTCCTGTAATTTTGTGCTGGCTAAAGCTAGAATAGAACCCTGAATTTTCAGGTACAATCGAACACACTGTTAACTGTACATTTGTAAACGAATGTCACCTTTATTCCAACGTGTTAAAGTCTATAGGTGGTCAGTTTCTTCTTTGTATATATAAGGTGCTAACAAATTAGATACCGATATTTTTAGGGTTGATAGTACTAAAATAAAATTAGGGAAGTAAGTTTGCTACGTAAAGCATCCTGTTAGAGTCTGTGCGGAAAGAGTATAGGCGTGGCGAAAAACTGAACTAACCTAACCAGTATGGCCACAGAACAGAAAATACGGCACATACGGTAGAAAAGCTTTACAGCGCCCCCCAAAATTAATCCTATTCTCTTTCCGCACAGACTCTAATGAGGTAAACATAATCAGTGATTAAGACCTCTTTGACTATCTTATGGTTACTAATTTTTAGGGTTCCGTACCAAAATGGTAAAAAAGGAACCCTTATGGTGCGACTCTGTCTGTCTGTCTGTTCGTCTGTCACAGCCAGATATCCCAGGAACTACTGCTGCTATCAATTTGAAATTTGGAATAGTGTTAAAATAACCCGAATAGCTAACCCGAACTTACTGGACATAAAAAAATATTTTTTTTAAAGGGGTCCGAAATGGGACGTCTTAAATTAAAAGTAGGCCTACTGTATCAAGTGGGATATCAAACGAAAGGGCTTAAGTTGTAGATTCCAAAACTAATTCTATTTTTTTCTTATAAGTAGTTTTTGATTTATGACAATAAACGTTACAAAAAATATCATTCCCCCTATTATCTCCGAAGTTACTGATCAGAAAAATGTGTCATAATTACTAATTATCAAAATCAACCTAAATATTACAGGAAAAATATAACGGTATTCCTAACTTTAATATTTTTTTAGAAATTTACAAAAAAGTACTAGCGCCATCTAGCGGAGAGTAGCAAAACTAAGCGATGGCCTGTTTCAGATACCAGATAAAATATCTATTAAATACAATCATTACTCATCAGGTATCGGGAAAAAACCATAAAGTAGGTAACAATGATTATTAATAACTCTAAAATAGTACTATGTTAGGAAATCTGACATTAGTATTACCATAAAAATAAAATAACACTAGCGCCATCTAGGGACACAAATCTAAAATAAGGTCTTGTAAGGCCAGGTAAGAACATGTAAATGAATAATTATATAGATATGAAATGCGTGCTAAATACATACTACAAGTTTGTACGGAATCCTCGGTGGGCGAGTCCGACTCGCACTTGACAAGCCTTTTCAATATGAATGAACTGGCCACTTAACAGAAAACGACGTCCACTTGACAGAGAATGTTCTTGTCAGTTAAATTAACATTATGATTAAGTTTGGGTACAATTTCAATGTATTTATTTTATTCGGTAAATGAAAACCAAAAAGTTATATGAAAAGTTTTCTTAATTTGTAGTTAATGTTAATTATTATAACGTAAAGTATCTTCTCTTAAAATATCGGTAGCTAATTTGATAGCACCTTATATAGGGCATAATATAATGACTTAGATATTATATTCTCAATAACATTCAATTTTAACTTTTAGTGGATCGGACAGGTGGGGGCCGGGGGCGCCTGGGGTCGAACCAGGTCGCTAGTCCCGGACCACCTTGATAGATTCGGACTAGGTGGGGGCCTAAACGCCTGGGGTCGAACCAGGACGTTTGGACAGGAATTGCTCAGAGTGAGCAGCGGACCAGCGGGAAGGATGAAGCGGATCAATCTGTCCTTATGTGAGTGTGTGAATCAAACGAAGTTTTAGTTGCCGGTTCGGTAAACCTAGCCCAGATAAAAAGACTACGGCAAGAAACTTAGCTGAGCCGAGCAAGGTCGGAGTGAAGTTAAACCAGGACATTCGGGTCCTGGGGCAAGTCGGGACGCGGCAGTTTAAGAATGCACGAGACACAAGAAGCACGTCAAAGTCCCTAAGTTTTGTTACTGGCTCACTGATCATCACAATTCTAAGGTTTTTCTGGCAGCATAATTAGTTTTTAGCCTATCAAGTCATACACAACCTAAAAATATTGCAATTTCAGTCACAGCTGCACAAATAAGTAATATGTTATCCTATACAAATACATGCGATTACAAAGTTACTTTTGTAGTTTAATTAGAAATAGAATGGACTGGAATGTAATAAATAAAGGAAGACCACTTACAAAAAGAAATGAGATCCCATACACAACCTAAAAATATTGCAATTTCAGTCACAGCTGCATAAATAAGTAATATGTTATCCTATACAAATACATGCGATTACAAAGTTACTTTTGTAGTTTAATTAGAAACAGAATGGACTGGAATGTAATAAATAAAGGAAGACCACTTACAAAAAGAAATGAGATCCCATACACAACCTAAAAATATTGCAATTTCAGTCACAGCTGCATAAATAAGTAATATGTTATCCTATACAAATACATGCGATTACAAAGTTACTTTTGTAGTTTAATTAGAAACAGAATGGACTGGAATGTAATAAATAAAGGAAGACCACTTACAAAAAGAAATGAGATCCCATACACAACCTAAAAATATTGCAATTTCAGTCACAGCTGCATAAATAAGTAATATGTTATCCTATACAAATACATGCGATTACAAAGTTACTTTTGTAGTTTAATTAGAAACAGAATGGACTGGAATGTAATAAATAAAGGAAGACCACTTACAAAAAGAAATGAGATCCCATCAAAAACATTTCATGTAAAAAGGTACAAGTCTCGCAACGCAGTTCTTCTACAACAAAACAGTTCAGAGATGTAATGTTACACCAAGTCAGTACCGGATGGGTGTCCACAGAACTCGATTTCCACCGACTTGCCTATTATTTAACCGTGGAGGATTCTTTATTTAGTGTGTACTATTTAGTGTGAACTATAAAGTGTGTTCCGTGTAATGTTTTTGATGGGATCTATTTTTACTTACAAAACAGAGCCTCTGTGCTTTTATTATTTCCCTGTTTGCTTATTGTTAAGTGTATTTTATCGATTATGAAACAAAAAGCGAGAGCGTCGCCATCGGTTCGAAAATTGGTTTTTATATAGATCGTTAAGAAGAATCTTCAGCGACTGATGTGAGACAGATCCGTCTACCGTTTCCCGTCATCTATAAATACTTGAACACCGCGTTATTGGGTTAGTTATGGGAGTATTCGGGTCACTCGACAGGCGATCTATCTCATTGTCTTCAATACAAAGCATTTCAGGGTTTAGATATAATGACACTAATCGTACTTGCTGCGGCCAAAAGAGAAAATATAAACGCTGAGCGACTTGTATATTTTAAATGCCCCTAAATGCCCCTACTTAATGCAGAAGACAACGGAAGACTGTACATGGCGTGTACAAAAAAAGTAAAGGTCGGATAAGAAATCAAACCATACTCTTATTAACTGGTTCTAACCGTTCCCTAGCTCTCAATATAAATTTTAGGCAGCCCCTTATACAGGGTGGGAGGGACTATACCGACATACTTTAGCCATGAATTCCTGGTAGTGTGACGAGTAAATAATGTTATCTTACCAAAAACATAAATTAAAAAAAAGGAGAGCCAAGTTCAATAAAAAAATTATGCTAGGCTGTGGGCTTCGCCGCAAAAAGAATGGAGATCTAAATGAGTGCCAAGTCCTATGCAAAATCCAAATATGTATTTATATGAACAAAATAACATTATGAACAAGTATTAAACTCTATTTCTTTGCTTTATTGGATACCTATAACAATTGCTGTTATTTAAAAATGTGAGATCTTAAAGTAGGTCAAAATTAGTTGTTACTCATTGTACTTCATTGGTCAAAATAACTGCACTGTACTGTATGAGACTGCATAGTCAAAATCGCATAATACATGCTATGTGTGTAATGTGTGGAATGTAATGTAACATTCGATATCTACGAATATGATAACGCTATGAGAAAGTTCATGACGATTTTTCTCTTTTTTGTTGAATTTTTCTTTGCCTTTGTCAAAGGTCGAAACATGTAGGTATGTACTTGCTTACTTAAGTATGCTCATTAAATATCATGCCTCCTATTTATTTAAAAAACAACATTGGTCCCTTACAAAGTCAGCAAATATCTGAATTGTAAATAACAGCGGAGGGTTGCCACTGTAACGCAATATCCGACGTTTTCCTTGTTTCATTAATTCCCTTATTGGGTTTATTTACGCTTTTTAAGGCTGTTTACATTTATTCTAACTTTTTAAGAGATTAAGAACAATGGCTTCGATAAACCAAACCATTAGTTAGTTGAATTTGTTTGTTGTTGCTCATATTGAGTATAGTGTGTCATGTAACTGAAATAAGTCGTGTAAAAAGGTCTTCATCGTCACCTATGAAGAAATGTATCAACAATTCAACAGCAATTAAAGGGAGCATCCTTTATTTACGAATATAGCACAGCGCTTAATGTTTTCTTCTTTCCTTTATAAAGTAGAATATATTATAAGCACAAGTTGTTAAAAAGTAATCCGCCGTCTATTTTAGTAATTAAAATCAAGACGTAAATTGAAATAGTAACGAATCGTTTTAAAGATACGGTCTTACGAGCACACACAATCTACACAGTGGGACCAGGGGCTCCTATTATCTTCGAAGTTACTGAACAGAAAAATCTGTAATAATTACCAATTATTAATATCATTCTAAATATTACAGAAAAATATAACGGTTTTCCTAAATTGCATAGATTTTTAGAAATTTTCAAAAATCGTAACACATCCTTATTTGCTCCTACTAAGCTAACCACCATACAGTTTTTCTAGGACTATTCACGTTTCTACTTACTATTTTGTACAGAACCCTCGGTGCGCGAGTCCGACTCGCATTTGACCGGTTTTTTTTATTGCATTTGCAATATTTGCGCTGTCATTTGACATTGTACCTTAGTTTGTATACGTAAGAAATCACTCTTTCTATAATAGATAACCAATTAGCTCATTTTTATGACTCTTTACTCTTAAGCCGGCGGACAAACTAATAAACAAGTAAGTATGGAAATTATATGGATAGCGCTTGAATTGTTAAACCGTGAAAGCGAAACAAAGGCTTTCATTGGCATTTAGGGCCAGCGCCCATTTACGGATTTTTATGAGGAGCTTGACAGATATCAGTATGACTTGCTGAAATCGATGTTATATGTCATATAAAAAAATATAGTTATTTAGTCAATTAATTAATATTTTAAATTCTTCATAATGTATAGGTAACTCGGCAGCCCTGATACTCTAATATAATCGATTTAAATAGTTTCCTCTATAGACATTCTAACCCTAATCAAGGAAAAGGGGAATCAACACCCTCCGCATGAGGAATACGACGCGAGGAGGGGGGCATAGACATTCTAATTAGGTCCAAATACCTTTTTTTAAAATTTCTAATTAATTTTTTTTGTTGTTTCAGGTTAGTTTGGGTAGCCAGCACAGGAAGTATCATAAATTAAACAAACAACGGAGTAGATTATTTTTATCCGTCTAATGGACAGCTGTTTCTGGTCGTGCATGAACTTTTAACGAATGTCTTTGGTTTTTATGCGACACTCCGTCATATTTTACCGTGAAAGTTTTCAAAAGTATGTTGAGAACTTCTTGAAAATCGGCTGTATACGTAACACATCGGTAGAGAAATAACATGTAATTTTTCATATTATTTCTTCTCTAATTCAAATAAAATAAAGAAGTGTTTGTTTTCCTGATATTTTTTTCCTTAATATAATATGCAATTTCGTAGTTCTGAAAAATAAAGTAAAATTTTAAGATTATGATGATCCGAGTCGGTCGGTTCTCCATAAAAATTTAAAGAGGGTCATCATTTGTGCCTCGACATCAATCGTGATTTAAATGTGTGTAATTTTATAGCTTGATACATTGTGTCTGCGCGAATTGACACGAAAAAAAAAACAATTAACGTGCAATTTTCCGTTTAAGGTCAGCGCCATCTATTATCATCATTTGGAATCAAACTTTTTTTTTAAATGTATATTTTTTTATCAATCTATAAAATAAAACACAATTCAAACATGTTTCATGCCGTGGAAGCAAACGATGTCGATATTTATGCTTGTATCGAAAACCGACCGAATCCTATAGGTAATAGTAATTTTATTGTATCAGACAGATTAGCTAGATAGAAATCAACCTAATGCTTTTAGCTGTTTTTAGCGTCTCGTTGGTAAATATCAAGTTACCTCATTGAAGTAATGGCTTGATGTATGTGTTGAACAATCTGATACTAATTGCGCTCAATTGCACTCAGGGCTGCCACATGTATAGTGCTACTATATTCAGAACATCTTAAGGCTGGGTTGAATATTACTTTGTGGGTTAATCAAATCGTAGTCTGTATTTATATGTAATTTTCTTATTTTGGGATCTCACACATATTAATGAAAACCTAACGAATGCATACTTTTTTAATTTAGTCTTCATTTAGTACTAGTAATTTTGGCAGTTTTTACAACCCTAGCTCGGGTATTGAACCCTAGGCGTCCTACATCGCTACTACGACGCCTAATTGTTATTGCGATTGAAATTACTTTGACATCTCAAGGGCACTACGTTTGGCTGGATAGTTAAGGCTTTTATTGCTTGCAACTACGAACTACTTTAAAGACAGGGTGAAATCCACCGTGGTTTTAATAAGTTTGGCTAAGGTCGGTATTTCTATTGTTTTCTATTCGCCGTATTCCAGACATACCAGGGGTTTATTTTTTTTGTAGCTTCCTTTCCAATTCATGTTAACATTTCAATAACATATCACATATAGATCACTAAATCTAACATAGCTACCCTACCCTACCTATTGAGCTCGAGCCTCGTAGTCGCTTACCATCAGCTGCTACGTACTGAGGTCAATCGAAGGTCGCCGTAGTAATAACTGCCGGAAATCAATCGATAAACACTTTATTGTGGGCATAGGTACCCCTACTAGGCTCCGTTAGTTATGTCACGTAATTACCGGGACATCCTAATTATCCAGGCATAGATAATTATACATCTTACCGGAAGCACAGGCGCAGAAACAGGCTAACCTTAACCAGTAATCACAGTGAAACTGTAATAGATTATGTACTTTTAAATATTTTACAGTAGGGCTGGCGTTTTGACCTCACCAATGAGCTGATTTTCGGGTAAAATTTTGACACCTATCTGTGCTTGTAATGACAGCGGACCATACTTGAAGGCGCTCATACGCAAAATACCAGATTTTTTTAAATACCAGATTCTCGATTTCTCAGATTCCTGTCTTACCACATTCCCGATACACTAGATCAGCGGTCGGCAATCAGCGGCCCGCGGGCCGCATGCGGCCCGTGAACCGCTCACTTGCGGCCCGCGAGCCTCCCCGGCTATTTTGTATGTAAAGGTCGATATATTCAGAATTGTATAAAATCACCAATTATTAACATAGTGCGGCCCGCGTCAATTTCGTAAGCTACTATGTGGCCCTTGGCTGCTAAAAGGTTGCCGACCGCTGCACTAGATCATGAAATGGTACGGAGTATTTGATAAATCGAGAATCTGGTATTTTGGGAATGCGGTATTTTGGGCACGAAGGCTTGAAGGTAATACGAGGATATTTAGCTCAAAACACTGCTCATTTATTCATCACTCGCTTGTCCTTATCCCTTTACTTGGGGACAGCGCAGCAAGTATTTTTTCATCACACTTGCTCGAAAATGATGTCATTACACGTAGGTTTTGCGGGCCGTAAATGACCTATTACACCCTAGGGCCTAATGGTTTTCTTTTTAAATTTGAAACGCTGGTTCTGTTTTACTCTTATTTGTCATGTTCAAAGAAAACGCCAACTTACTTTTTTAACTTTTATATATTTATTTAAAGAGAACTGTTATTGCAAATACATGTAAACACATATTTCTGTAACATTAATTAAATGTTTAAATAGTGTAAGTATTTCAGTATATTGCAAATATAAAATCAACCATTTTAAGTCTTTACCGCTATGGTTTCCGAACGGGACTTGACATTCGCATTGTCTATGGATATGTCACTAATGTCACTGTCAGTTTTACAATTTTATTTAGGTTAAAGTAAGGTTATTTTAATCAGATTTCCTCACAAGTGTGATGAAAAACATTGTGTGTGCCACGGGCGGTAAAGGAATTACAAACTCGTGTTATTAAAGCCCTCGGCTTCGTCTCGGCCTTGTAACAAACACTCGTTTGTAATTCCTTATTTACCGCCCTTGATACACAATGTACTATTCTTCCATACCTGTGCGTCACTGGTCATCTCATTGATTATTAATATTATTATTTGAAAATAGTTACTCGTATCTTTGAAATTCCAGCGCAAAAAACTGCCGGGAAAGCTATTACTATTTAAACTTATGCGGTATCTCACTCTCATTTCGACTACAAAAAAGGGAGCAACCCTGTTTTAAATCGAGTTCGATGAGTTGTTGAAAGACATGTTCCTTAACGCTAACGTTTATATTTTTATCTCGCAGGTGAATGAACATGGGTTGTTTACTAAACCGATTTTTGTAATTTTCCACAGGCTCGTACAGGTATCTCATCTGATTAATTTGTAAATGTAAGCTTAAAATTATTTGAAACTAGCATTTACACCCGCGGCTCCGCTTGCGCAATTCCTGTTTTTGTCCCCGGGGAACTCTTTACCGGGATATAAAGTAGTCTATGTTTCAATCCTGGACTTGGTTTACTTGCATGTCAAATTTTATATCAATCTATTTAATTGTTGCCGTGTTATTTATTATCAAACATCCAAACATCTTCACAAACTTTCACATTTATAATATTAGTTAGAGTAGTATTATGACGATACTTTGTTATTAAGTAGGTAAGTAGTTTATACCAAATCAATACTATCATAAACGATATTGTAAGCGCCTCCCGTTTTAAACCGTAATTACAAAATCTAATTTTATATATATCGTTTGCATAATATAGCACTCGGAACGTTTATAGGACTGCTGTTTATAAAGTAATGAAATCTGTTTGTGGTTACATAATAAAATAGCAGACGGTGTTCAAAGCTAACCCACTGAGGTGTTTACAGCGAATGGTGTTAACGTCTACCGTGTACGTTGGTTTCAAATTCAAGCTGGTTTTGCAAGGGTTATCATTTTCATATGGTTGTTGCATCTGGAGAGCCTTGGTGGCCTAGTGGCATAGGTGGCAGAAACTGGATCGTGAGGTCTCGGGCTCGAATCATAGCGGTCGCCATGTGCCTACCTATCTGAAACACTAAAAATGTTAGTCCGAATATCGTTTCGGCAAAAACTATTCGACAAATAGCGTTTCAATTTTTTTTCGTTTGGCCGAAAGTTAATTTCGAATTCTTACGATTAGGCGTTTATTGGTTCGCTTTTTTAATCATTCGACTGATTATGGTTTGCCCTAAATCTCATTCCACCGTAATATCGGTTATCCGATGTAACGTTTCGGTTTATTAACCATTCGACTTTTTTTGATTCACTTTGATTTCATTTGTCCGATGTAACGATTCGGCTTTTCTCAATTGGACTTTATAATTTGCGATAGGTTACCGTCGCCATTAGGGTTTCTGCTCGAGCTTTCTCGAACTCGAGAAAACTCGAGAAATTTGTCGAGATTCGAGACGAGAAAAAAATGATCGGGACTCGAGAATTCTCGAGTCTCAAGTCAGTAGAATATGTAATTACTATTTCACGTAATTTTCTTTGATAAATGGTTTTTTGGTTTATTTTAGTGTTCAGTTATTGTAGTTGCTGGCTTTAACTGTTACTTATCCTAAAAAGCACGGTGTTCATGGCTTTTGGGGAGTTATTGACTGATGCTTTTGCTAAGTTATAAGTAAAGATTTTATTTCTGTTTCCTTTCTTAACTGAATAAAAGGTACTAAATACAACATTATAACGATTATAGTGCCATAAAAATAACACAAAACGAAAAATTGTTACCAGTTCACTACAAGCAAATATCATGATATCCTATTACCGATACTTACGTTCAAATCTGTAAACAGCTTTGTATCAAAATGCCTAAATTACGAAATTACTGTTTTTTTACTAATAATAACATATTAGCAATGCGATTGAATTGAACATTTGTTTTTCTCGCAAAATATCTTCTAATCAAAATTATCTCAAAAAGTGTAAAATTGTTTGTCTAGCACTCACATTGTTTATTTATTACAAAACGACCATGGATATATTTCTGTTGCACAAAATTTACTTTTTCTTTACTTTAGGCATTTTGAAACAGAGAGATTATGAACCATAAGTATTTCTTTTAAGTCGTAATCATTCTAAATTTTAGTCTTATCGGTACATGGGAATTTTGGGAGTCAGGCGTTTTGGATTAAGTCATTATAAAATTACGTCACAGGGAAGGTTGTTTTTAGGATGAGAAAATTCGAAATTTAGGAATTTAATCAAATTAATGAGTAAGACATTATGCAGTTACGTCGTAACGAACTGTTAACGAAAAATAATGCTTTGTTGAACAAACCTAGCCCTATTTATAAAAAGACTCGAGACCCGAGAAAACTCGAGAAATTGGCTGCGAGTCTTCTCGAAACACGAGAAAAAAATAGGGTCGAGAAATATGAAACCCTAGTTGCCATGTACCTACCTACCAGTGGCGTGGCGTCCATAGAACCCGATTCTCACCGGCTTGCCTATTTTAAAGCATATGGCTAGCATCTGGGCGATTCCATTATCGCGGGTGCAACATTTTGACTCATTCAAGGCCTCCTCCTAATAAAACGAAAAACATTTATTATAAAAATATTGTTCTAAGGATTACATTTTAACCTCTTTTCTACAGATTTGTGTATAAGAATTAAAATAAATGTTTAAATAGCCACAAGAGAGGGTTAAAGTGCTATTGGTGCTATCGCGGGTGCAACCAAATCGGCCCACCTCTCCGGATCATAGTATAAAAACAGAAATATCTTTTAATTGATAAATACCTATTTAAATTGTTTTGCCTATTTATATTGAAAGACAATAAACAATCAACTATAGAAACATAAAAAAAGTATTAAAAACTGAAACTATCAATAAATTATTCACTGTTAAAACGATCGCGGGTGCAACATCGTATGATTCGCAGTTGGTCCTAAATCTTAGAATGCTAAGGTTTTCAAGCGCTTTAACATCCTGAATATGAAGTTAAGTCCATAACAATTAATTTAAGACTTCACCCTACACGATGGTATCAAAAAAAGTAATAAATATTGGGACTTGAAAATTGATGTCAAGGTTCGTCTCTAGCGGAATCGCCCATCTACTACTCCTGAAGAAAAAGTCATCCAAATTTGCTCCGGCTTTACTAAGAATATATTTAACGCCACGCCCACTGCTTGCTACCTACCAATAAATTTTTCACACTTACATTACCGGAATATTGCTGTGGTAAACAACGCTCTTAATGCGAGGGAAAACGTCGCCAGAAAACCTACGCTTTCATGTAATTAAATGTGTCATTATGATCCCGACGGTCTTGATTAAAATATTATAGTCCGAATGCGTTGATAACATGATAACTATGTGAATATAGCTTTGTTGATGTTTTAACATTTACGAGTATTGTCTCTACCTCGCCCCATATATTGCAGTATTGCAGAAGTAGGGCAAATAGTTAAGAATTATCCATGAGCATTCGTTAACCCACTAACGAGTTGAGTTCGATGAAGTCGGAACTTGTTGTGAGAACGTAGTTTGTATTTTCTTAATTGGGATTACACTTTGTTTAAAATGTGCATACAGTTTAAATAATATAATTTTAATTCAAATGCAAGCTATGAGCATACTTGACGGACCTATTTGGATTTAACCGTCATTTCGAATCGTCAGTTAGTCCTGCTACAAATCTGCCATAATTGGGCCTCGAGGGCTCTTCATAAACCCCTTTATGTTTCGACCCTTGGAAAATGCCGGCTTGCGCGAGAGCGCAGCGAGAGGCGGGTAGAATTGAAGGCTTACTGTAAAACCTACTTCGTTGTTACGGTTAGTTTGCGCACGAAAATGATATTTCTCGCACAACAGTTAGTCTCTTGGTATTGCATACATTAGGGTCATGTCAGTTTTTCCTCAAGACTTTATTTCTTCGATTGTGTATCTAATTATGTGCAACTAGGGACCCGTCTCGGCTTCCCACGGGAGCAATGCTGATACTAAATGCATGTATTATACATATAAAAACCGCATCCGTTACGTAATTTTAAAGATCTAAGCAAAAATAGGGACAGACAGACAGCGGGAAGCGACTTTGTTTTATACTATGTAGTGATGAGCATGCAATAGAACAACGTATAAAAGTTAGAACTTATTCGAATAAAATAATTGACTAATTTCACAAAATAGTTTAGCAATACGTAGTAACATTTATAATCACCTTTTTTTCATTTGTATATTCATTAAGGATCAACAAACCAACTTCTCTAGACACCCTGGGGTAGTTAACGTACATACATCGTTTTGAAAATGATTACCAAAACATTCTGAAATACTTTGAACCTCAATCTTTCCACCATTCTCCGTCCACAGTCAGCTCAACCCTTAATTCGGAGATGGACCTAATCGCAACCCTTTGTGAACACTTCAGTTGCCTCGTCGGATCAATGACTTTCTAGGAGACTTTACATATAACGGAGCGTATACTGCCGTGGTGGGCCGTGATGAACACGAGAATAGTACTTTATGCCACACCTGGCCATAAAGTGGCTTTTTCCGCTTTCTGGCCAAGTGTAGACATAAAATGATGTACACAACACGGGAGGTAATAAAGAAAGCGCTCGATCGCATATTTACGTCCCTCGCTTGCAGCTCGGGCCGCGAACTTCTGCGATCTCGGCCTTTCTTTGTATTACCAACCTAGTTGTGTAATGTACTATTATGCCACTCCTGGCCATAAAGTGGCTTTTACCGCACGTACGTAATAAAATGGAGGTAATAAAGAAAGCCCTCGATCGCATATTTGGGTCGTTATTTGAGCGTTTCACCCGCCTCACTTTCGTGTACACAGTACTGTCGAAGTTCCCTCAAATTTTAGTCTCATTTCGAGCTATTTGGTACATATCCGGGACTACAAACGAATACCTTAAAATTACATTAAAATCTGCCAGAATCTCAACAATAATGTGTCCACGAAAGTGAGGCGGGTGAAACGCTCAAATAATGACCCATTTACCTTTATCTGCGATCTCGGCCTTTCTTTGTTTTACCACCCTAGTTGTGTAATGTACTATTTTGATATAAGTGCGGAAAGTATGTCATTTCTCACGAGTCCCGTGGTGTATTGACCCGAGCCGCCAGGTGAGGGACAAGTGGAAATGACACTCCCGCGTTTGTATCAAACGACGTTTTTTAATAAATTTGCGAAAAAATGTCGATGAAACAAAAATATAGCACTGGCTGTGTCACATTCAGCCAAATCAAAAGAAATTATTTTGGGAAGAAACATATAGAATTTAATTAAATTTAAACATAAAAAGACAAGAAATATATTTATTATTACTTTGCAGTTTACTTACTTGTGAATAAATGCGTTATTTAGTGTTCAAAAATTAGCTGAAAAGTAAAAAGCACTAGTGCGCAAAATATAACTTTCTGCACGATTTACAGCTACGAAAGTGCCACTGTTTTAACAAGTGTATTAAAAAGATTTATATTCTTATAGTCCTAGTAAAACTACTCTGTGGAAATGATTGTGTCTAATCTCAATTGAACACTAAATGGGAAACAAAAACAATAACTTTGCAAACTATTACTCCCATATCATAGTACCTAGAACTGTTAGGAACTTAGGACATGACGGTTGAATCTAAAACGACCCCAGTATAAGATTTTGGTAACCTCTGAAGTATCGTTCCCGTTAATTCCACAGTAATTATGCAGACTTGTCCGTTGTAATTAGGGATGTAACGATACCGATACCGATACCGATATATCGGCCGATATATCGGTATCGCCGATATTATACAACCGATATTTGAAGAGCGCGAAAAGAATTTGCTGTATGAAAAAAAATCTGCAAAAAGTAATTTCAATTTCTGACTTAATTTATGTATTGGTCTATTACCTTGTGCAATGATAGTTACTATGTTAATTAAATCTTTGGTTCTTAATAAAAAAAAAATGAATTTTGAGTTGACAATTTATTTATTTTTACTTTACACTTTCAAGGTTGACTCTCTGGTAAATATAGCCAGTAGTCATTGCCATTAGTTATAATAAGGACATACAAATATCTGAAGTTCATACTTTATTATTTAGCTAAGATATCGGTATCGGTATCGCCGATATTAACTACTATACAGTGCGTTACCAGCAAGCAGGCTTTTTTTAAAGTAGGGTAAAGTAACGTTGTTTCTTAACCTAACCATGACCTTCATTTAATTCATCGACTAAAATTCCGATTTCATAAATTTTCTAACAAAATTTTAATTGCAAGCAATGTACAGCAAAGTACTAAATTGACAATTAGATGTAAATGCCAGCCCTTCATTCTATGTTTATAACGAAGACATCAAGATAAATGCCTGCATCTACCTATTTCAACAATTAGAGATACCAGGATTGCTACACTTAAGAAAACTACGGAAAAACAACACTAATAAAATAAAACTTAAAAAGCAATACGAGTACTAGACATTTGGACCTGTTTGAAGTGATCGAGAATCCTTTCTTCAAGTTGTATGTGCACAATTCCGTTTATAGGCCTTTCAGACTAACCAGATAGGACCATGCATTCTCTGGACCTCGCTGGACAGCCATTGTTATCAAACGAAGTCTCAAGGCTTGAGGAACATTTCCAGGTGTCGCACAAATCATGTCAGATAATTCACATGTGTCTTTAGCCATTTTAACGCAAAAAAATATCAGTTTTGCAAATAAATGTTTGTTTTGTAATTTGACAAGCCAATGTCAATAATTTTGTAATTGTCATGTCAAATTTTAGAAAAAACTCTTTAAACTGTGTAAAAAACTCCATACATAAACGTAATGATAAGGACGGCATTAATTGTGGGATTCTTTTTCTCAACTTTTCACCTCCGTACCACGACATGCCTTGTACCAAGTGCATCAGCGATATGAATAACGATAATTACGTAGTACACCTACTACATTTAAAGTGCGGATTTAGGAAATTGAATTGTGCAGTTAATTGGCATAATTAGGATTTCCTAATACTTGCAAGCGATTGCTAATGAAGCATATTATTATCAGTTTTAATAAAAGCCCGCATACCGGTAACACACTGTATATCGGTATCGGTATCGTATCGGCAAAACTGTGTATCGTTACATCCCTAGTTGTAATCATAATGTAGATTATTTAGTATCCTCATTCATCCTTTCGTTTTGCTAAATGTATCAAATAATTGTCTTGAAGTTTTATTTATAGTACAACAAGAAAAAATAGACCAAAATTGTAACCGCATTACCGCAGTAATAGTATAAATAAGCAGTAAACTTTGATTGCACTCTTTTTTTGGTAGAGCGAAACACGACATTGCTACGCGTTGTGACTGTCGTATGCGTGATATATCGTACTCGCACCGTACTCGCGTCGTACGGTGTAACGCAACTGGTCCAAGTTTAACGCTTGAGTACTCTTACTGCACGGTCGCAGGTTTCAAACTGCGTTTTGTCGTCAAGGGTTTAACGATACGTATAACATACGCTACTTACGTAAATTGAAGGGTTGGCGATGTATGCTTTAAACCGGTATGTATAATGCTGTAAGGGCTTAAGATTGCTCACTAAGTATGTGATCAAGCTTTGTGCCTTTTTCATAAAATTATAACACAAATAAAACTAACCAGATTGAGCCACAAGCTAAATTACCTCAGAAATCTCAGAATAACTCGTGTAGGTACGTTTGGGATACCGTGATACGTTTTAAGCCTCCATTCGACTTCCGGCGACCTTAATTAGATAGGTTAGACCATCTTATTGCTGGCCTGTACGCATTATCAGCTATCAGTTCTTAGAGCTATATGCCCAGACCTTTCCCATAGCAACTTGCTAATTCTGGCATATTCCTTGTAATTTCTCTTATAATTGAAGCAAACTGTACATGTGTACAGTCGAAAGTTTAAATATAAATACAACATGATTTACGAGATTATGTCCCGTTTCGCTGGCGGTCATTGTCATAACAAGGTAGGTCATTGCTCTGTCATAGGCCGTTATGTGCAATTCGAGTTATGACGAGTAATCGTGACCTCTAAGAGAAGTTCTCAGGCTGTAAACAGCCATAAGATATCTAAAACTGTAGCAAATTTTAATTATTAGATACTTAAATTTAAGGGAAGGTATAACTCTTGCATGTCTAATTTCCTTTGTCATTTTGTAAGAGCACCTGCTCTTTCAAACTTGCGATTTCAATAGGAACGACGTGAACACATTAGTCGTACTACAAAATCTTTCTAATTTCACCATATTTAAAACTTTTAGAAATAACCATACCTAAGTAAACATTTTTACTAATTTCAACTGTCACAAAACTGTTTCAGGAATAAGAATCCACCCCCCCCCCAAACCCGTACTCGTGAGCAAGATTCTTATAGCAAGAATTTATCATCGGCAATGTCATAAACAAATACCGAACTCAAAAAAAAAGCAATTAAAATTCTTCAAGTTTTGGGAGAAAGTAACCGCCCTTGTGATGTTCACCGCTGTGTCTCTTTCACACAGCGGTGAACATCACATAGTCTATAACGAATGAGAGGGAGGATAGATACCTACTGTAAGTGGCGTTGAAGGGTTGTTCTTTGTATAGGTCCAGCCAGATGTTATTAAAGCTGTAACGAAATTAATGAACCTACAAAGGGAATAATTTTCGTTTTTATACACTCACCAAGATTTTACCCTTTCAAGAACTGGGCGACTAGCATTACATTGCGGATCTAGAAAAGTCGATCGATCACCCCGCCAGCCCGCAATAAACTGTTACTCGCCCAACTTTACTCGCTTAGTCGCCTTATAAATAGGCCGCAAAGTAGGTACCTCGTTTCCGGTGCGGTTTGACGCTTGGCATTTAATGGACTTTCATACAGCATTGCCGGTCTAGGCTTGCATTCCATATTTATTTACGGCGTTCAGCCATTAAAAAAAAACAATAAACGATGTTTGCTAGATTTTGCAGTTTTATTGATATAAAATCGACATGAACATAAGTAACACATTATAAACAATTTCCTATAATTTTAAATTGCAATCTTAACTACAAGAATACACATTTAAAATATTTCATCTAAAAAGTCGCGGTAAAAAAGTATACACTCGTACTGAAACAGTTTTTTGGAAAGGAAATTGAAAATGTTTCATTCTTAATTCTATTTTTTGTCTACTTTGTACTTTTAGTCTCTAGAAAATAAAGTTTGATTTTTGGAGTGTTTTAATTTATTTCATTGCATATTTGAGAAAAGCACTGTACATACCTCGGCGTGAAATGGGGTTGACAGCCCCGTAACGATCTCATATCAGTGATCAAATGTATCACATAATGTACTATTGTCACAATACGTAGTAGCCAGCCACCCTATAGTGAGATTCGATAGAAATGGACAAACAAGTAAACAAACGGATTTACCTTCATTACTTCGTAATCACGCACTTTTTAAGAACGAACATAGCCTTATCAACAATTTATATACATAAACCTTGTATTTTCATTCATTTTTAATTAAAATTTCCATTAATTATTCATATTTCAGTAAAAACAAACTTAGTCAATACCATTTTTCTATGTGTCAAATGATACTCAAATTTTTTTACTCATCTAAAATGTAAAAATCTATATTGTCTTTGGATTCGTAGTGATGGGAATGTCCGTTATTTAAAAATGTATTACTTTTTATTAACAATGACATTTTGATATCGATTAGTATTTCGGAAAGATTTTTTTTTAATTATAGATTTTGGCAATGAATGCCATATCCAATAAATGTATATACGAAAACCCAACTACGAAAAAGGCTAAAACAAGATCCTTGCGTCTGATTACAACCGCCAAAAGAAGTGACAAATTATGTGAGCCTGGTACAGGGCCGCGCCGCCCCTGTGTGCGAAGTGTGCAGCGCACACAGGCGCCAAGGTGATAGGGGCGGTTCACTAATGTTTGACCAAAAAATTATTGACAAATGGTCATTTGACAAACAACGTTTCACCAAATAACCATTTGGCAAACGAGACATTTGACAAAAGTATCATCTTACAAAAACTCAATTAGCAAATGATTAATTAGCAAACACTACACTTGGTAAATGTGTTAAATAATAAAATGTCAATTGACCTTTTTTCATTTCACCAAATAATATGTTTCGCAAATTAAGCATTTGTCCAAATGTCATTTAACAAGATGTTATTTCATAAAAAGTTTTTCTTTTTTCAAACATTATGATTTAGTCTGTTGGGTTATTTATTCCGCTACTCTCTTATCGCCACAAGTTACAAGATTATATAGAAGGCAAGCAATCTTGCATTATGACGCTCCGCTCGCTTCGCTCGCTCATAATAATATATTGGTGGTCATAATACAAACCAAACCTAACCGACGACCTAGGTTTTTTCCATGATTAGTCTAAATGCATCAGTTTGTTTTTGTTGGGGGCGCAGTTCAAACCCTAACCTAACCTAACAACCTAGTCTTTCTGGCAGCAGTTCGTTTTTGTTGGGGGACGCAGTTAAACCCTAAACTAAAAACCTAATTTTTCTGCCAGCAGTTCGTTTTTGTTGGGGGACGCAGTTCAAACCCTTTTTTTTTTTTTTTTTTTTGTTGACCCAGGAGAAATCCGTAACGAATCCCACCCAGCTCGGGAGAAGCTGGGAGGGTATGTCCGACTTCCACGGACTAAAACTCCTGGGGTGTTCCGCCACTCGCTGTTGGACGGGGTTCCGGGAACGCTTTCGCTCTCCACCAGTTCCCCGTCAGCGTTGCCCTTTCGGGCCCGACTTCAGGCGATGTTAGCTTTCTCCGCTTCAGGCACCCCGGAACACTGGGGGCCTTTCAGCTCACGACCTCTTGGTGCAGGTGATGGTACTCCCGACCCATTACCCGCAGGTCCTCGTTAAGGCGGCAGCATGCGGCCTGCAAAGGCCCGGCGCCGCCTGCCTGGTCTTCTCCGACGTTGTGGAGGGGCCGTAGCGTCATCCTCACGCTCTCGCTCCGCCACCTCCTTACGCGACATGACGATGTCACTGAAGACCGTGGCTGCCGCCCAGGCCTCCTCACTGCCGGCCATTCTGCTGATTAAGGTCGGCAGCGAGAGGTCCCCTCCAACGGCTGCGGACAAGGCTGCGCGTGGCTCCGCCCAAGCAGGGCACTCAGCGCGTGTGTGTTGAGCCGTGTCCACAGCTCGGCCACAGTGGTGGCACGTTGCCGTCAACTCCCTACCCACCACCTCACACAGGTACCTGCCAAAGCAGCCGTGCCCGGTGAGGAGCTGTGTGAGGCGGAAAGTGGGTGCGCCGTGTTTTCGTTCGACCCACTCTTTAAGAATGGGGCGAACAGCGGCCACCAGTTCCCGGCTAGCTCCCGGGATATCCAGTCTCTCCGACCACTTCCGGAAGAGACCGTCACGAGCCTCTTCTCGCCACTGCCGGACCTCAAGCGGATGAGGGTAGTTCTCTGCTGTTCTTGCTGCCACCAGCCGCCAGTACACCACTGAGTGGATCTCGGCTTCGAGATCCCATGGTGGGCTGCCGGCCAGCAGACAGGCTGCTACATATGAGACGGTACGGTACGCTCGAGCCGCTCTGAGCGCCATAGCCCGCTGCGGACGCCGCAGCAGGGCCACGTTACGAGTGCCCAGAGAGTCCGCCCATATTGGCGCCCCATATAGCGCCATTGAGCGCACCACCCCCATATACAGGCGTCGACACACCCCGCCCGGTCCTCCTATGTTGGGAAGGATTCGCCCAAACGCTCCGGCTGCAGCCACCAGTTTTGGGGCCAAGCGCCGGAAGTGCTCCTCAAACTTCCATCTGCCGTCGAGGACGAGTCCTAGGTACTTCATCGTCGACCCGACGGCGATGTTAGCTCCGCCCACCGTGATGCTTGTTCCCGGAGGTGGCGCATTTCGAGACCCATGAAAGACTAGGGCCTCGGATTTGTGTAGGGCCACCTCCAGGCCCAATGCCCGGATCCGGTGCACCACATGTGCCACGCCCGCAGTGGCGAGGTAGGCCACCTCCCGATGCGTACTGCCACGGGCCAATACGAGGGTGTCGTCGGCGTAACAGGTAACGCTGACCCCTCGCAGCGTGGCCCCGCGCAACACCCAGTCGTAGCCAATGTTCCACAGGAGTGGCCCTAAGACAGAACCCTGTGGAACACCGCACGACATTGCCCGCCTGCGCCAACCCTCTTTTGTCGGATAGGTGACGTCTCTTCCCGCAAAGTAGTCTGCGATGGTGTTCTGCAGGTACTCGGGCACGTTATGATACCGCAGTGCCGCCTTTATGGTCTCCCAGGGCAGGGTGTTAAAGGCATTGGAGATATCTAACGATACTGCCAACACCACCCCACCCCGGGAGGTCTCCTCCTCCGCGAGATCCCTTACTTGGGCAATCGCATCCAGCGTAGAGCGCCCAGGCCTAAAACCATATTGGCATTCGCTCAGGCCCGGCTCCATGCTCCTGACGAGACGGGCAGCGAGCACACGCTCAAAAAGCTTGCTGGTCTCGTCGAGGAGCACAATGGGACGGTAAGCCGACGGCTGATCGGGCGGACGCCCCTCCTTCCGGAGGAGCACAAGCTTGCCCGTTTTCCACCGTTGCGGGAACCGCCCTTGACTCAGGCACGCGGTGAAGAGGGCTAGGGCTTGGTCTCCAAGCTCCCCCAGCGCAATTGCCAATATGCGCCCCGGTATACCATCCAGCCCAGGGGCTGTCTTCTTTCTCCGTAATTTAAAGACAGCCGCGCCAAGTTCCGCCTCAGTTACCGGAGGCACCTCAGTTTCATCCTGGGGTCGCTCGAGACCGACCGCCATTGGGGGCGGCACAAATTCTTCCCGATCGGGAAACAGTGCTCCCACCACTCGTTCCAGGAGCTCTGGTTGGAGACTGCTAGTCAGCGGGGGGGCCCAGGGTCGGAGTTTTTGTCTCACGACACGATACGGTCTTCCCCACGGATCTCTGTCGAGAGTCTCCAGCCATTCCGTCCACGCCTCTTCTTTAGCCTGCGCTATGGCTGTCTGCAGTGTTTTGCAGGCGGATCTGTAGGTGGCGTAGAGGGCGTCCTCTTCAGCTCTATCTCGAACTTGTCTCCTCCTGCACCTCGTGTACCGGCGGCGCGCAGCCACACATTCTTTCCGCAACTGGCGGAGTTCCGGGCGCCACCAGTACACTTGGCGCTTGGGCGAAGGGAGTTTGGCCCTCGGCATTGCTGCGTCGCACACGCGCGTCAGTGAGGCGGCAAGATGTTCAGCCTCATGGTCGATACGGGCCACGGGGTTAGGTCTAGACCCCCAGGCTTCCACAATGGCTGCTTCCTTGGCGATCTGCCTATCCAGCCGTCCTAAAACCCATCGCGGTTCGTTCATAGCAGCGGGATGGGGCTCCCTCTCTGGAGCGTCGGTGTGAGCGGAGACATCGAACCGGATGTACCGATGGTCCGATAATGTCTCCACTCCGGTCTCCACCCTCCAATCCAGAACACGGCGGGCCAGGGCGTGGGACGCAAACGTGATATCTACGATCGATTCGCCCTGCTGCCGCACGCAGGTGCTTTCCGTCCCGCTGTTGAGGATTGCCAATCCTAGTGACACTGCCCACTCTTCAAGCACTTCGCCTCTCGCATCCGTCACCCGGGAGCCCCACGCCGTAGATTTGGCGTTGAAGTCTCCTGCGACTAATACAGGAGCGGGAGATACTTGCCCTATCAGGGCCCCTACCTCTGCTAGCATCTGCTCAAAATCAGCGAGGCTCCGGTTGGGTGAAAAATACACTCCCACGATCGTCACAGTGCCTATAGCAGCCGACACCCATCCTCTGCCCCTTACGACACCTTCGAGGGGTGAGGCGGCTGCGGATATCACCAGTGCCACAGTCCCGTCACGGTCACTAGCCCAGTCCTCTCGCGCGGGAACAAAATAAGGTTCTGAAACCACCGCCACTTTTATTTGCCACTCTGCTATGGTTTGAACCAATAGGTCCTGGGCTCTAGCAGAGTGGTTTATGTTTGACTGTAGAAACCTTTGGGCCATACTATTGCGTGATTTCCATTGTCTCCGCCGCCGTGACTTGTGGTTGGGACTGCTGGGGGGCCTTAGATGCTTCTCCCGCCTTCCTTCTCACAATTTTTCTGCCTTTCGAGGTTTTCCCCCCACAGCAGCTTTTCCCGCCAAGTGTGTGCCCTGATGGTTTCCCAGCCGTCTCGCAGATGGCACAGCTCGCATCTGCAGCAGCGCACTCCCGGGATTTGTGGCCGGGTTTTCCGCAACGGAAGCAGGCGTTGCTGCGGTCCACCCCTGTGTCGCATTTGGCTCCTACATGGCCCGTCTCCAGGCACCTGTAACAGCGTAATGGCCTTGGTTCGAGCAGCACTACCCTCGCCGAGACCCACCCCACTCTGAGCCGGCCTGCCTCGACGATCTTTTTGGCGGCCGTTACTGGGCAGCTCAACCACAGTGACCCTAAGCCTCTTAGGCCGCGAGCAATCACGCCGGGCTTGATGTTTTCCGTGGCGCAATCCGCTTCTCTAGCGACTGCGGCCACAACTTCGTTTGCCGTCACCGAGTCATCCAGTTCTGAGACCCGTATCTCTACGCATTTCACAGGTCGATGAATGTGGACGACGTCGGAGCTAAGCACCTCCCTTAGCTTACCGGCCAGGGCGTCAGCCGCCTTTTCCGGTTCTTCAATTCCTGGTGGTATTTCCAGCATTCTGGCTCCGGTTACGGCCGTTCGAAACCTTAGCTCGGTGAGGCCAATTTCTCCCAGCGATATCCGACTCCTGGCATCGGCTAAGACCGAGTCGTACTTAATGCCCTTTTCGACGGCATCCGGCTTCAGTGTGATGGTGATAGCGGCCGTGCGAGGTGGTCGAAGCTTCCGCTTTGGTGCTGCTTTCTTAGCTTCTTTGACCGCCCTGGATGGCTGCCTGCCACTGGCCGCCTTATTAGCTGTCTTCTTAGCTTTTTTGCCCACGACTTTGCTCCAGGGCTCACTTGTGGCAGTAGTCTCAGTGAGCGGCGGAGGTTTTTGCCTCTCAGATGCGGCTTCCTGTGCAGCCAGGCTTCCGCGCTTGGGGCGTTTCGACTTGCCGCTCTTCTCAGTACTTTGTACTCCAGCGGTGGCGGCAGTAGCCGGAGACTTCTTTGCAGCTGGTTTTGGTGGGGCAGCTGGAGCACCCTTGTCCTTTTGGGTGGCAGGCCCGGCTGCTGCGGTCCGAGATGCTGCTTGAGCTGCTTTGTGGTCGGCAGCTAGTGGCGGCCGTAACCGTGGCTCCGGAAGGAGTCGACACTCGATGCCCTCCAGCCGAGCGTTCAGCATCATGCTGAATTGCTCTCGGTTGGAGCGCGAGACTTCTTCAATTAAGTGTCGAAAATCTGGCTCGGCTGGGGCTGCGGGTCTGTCACGCAGTTTCACGACTTCCCGGTGTAGTTCCGCCACCTGGCGCGAGAGCTGTGCGTTCGCCGCTTCCAGACGCACCACCTCTTCTGTCACCGTCAAAGTTCTGAGCTCCGCAACAGCTCCTTTTATAGAGTCCGCGGCGGATTTAAGAGCCTTGACGAACGTTCCCTTAAGGTGTCCGGACTTTTCGGCAACCGAGACCACGACATCAAGTGCTTCTTGCACTGTAGCGTCCAGCACCGCTGACGTTTTGACCGCTTCCTTGCCTCGAGTCAGCGACAAATGACTAAGTAGCCGGGCAGCTCGTTCTTCGCGTGCCTCCTTTGCCGTGATTGTATAGGCGGCAAGCTGTTCTTCCGCTTGAAGCCGCTGCTCCTTCACTTTCTCGGCTATGAGTTCCGCCTGGTGTTTGCCGAGTCCAACGTACTGGCCGGTTGTTGGAGGCCGGCCTCTTCCCCGCTTGGGCGTTGATTTTACCCACCTGTTCGGTTGCGCCTGCGTTGGTGTTGCGGTACCTGTGGCTTCGGCTAATTTGGCGCCCTCTTCGTCATTTTCAGATTCAGAAGAGAGCGCTATGGCAGCCCTCTTCTCTCCTTTTCTCCAGTATTTTCCTCGGAGTTCGAGCTCTACGGAGCCTCCCGAGGTTACCGACTTCATACTGGACAGAGATCCTGTTCTGGATCTGGTCCGCACTGTCTCCATTACGGAGTCTGACTCCGCGTCTGTCAGGGACTTCTGGGCCGATGGGCCGCCCAGGTCCACTCTCTCCAATAGCCTTGGCTTCAACTGCGCCGTTGCCGACTTCTTCTCCTTCTCCTCTTTTTTCCCCTCGCAGCATTCCTTCCATCCTACCTGGCCGCGTTCGTTATTATTCCCCCCCGAAAATTCTAAGTTTGTTTGTAAATCTGTATCCATTGCTAGTCCCACGAGTATGGGGGAAAAACGGTCACTCCAGGCGGTGCCCCCTGCACCCGGAGAACCCTAATACCGCTGGGAGGGCGGGCGGTCTCCCAGGGTTGGCCGCTAGCGACTGAGTTGACCTACTCAGCCACTCCTCAGGGTGTCGGTCGGGGAACTGCGTTGCGCGCGGAGGTCTAGTGTCTCCCCCCCCGCAGCCGCCATTAGGAGGCCGAAAGCTCCCCGGACATGCCGCGGGTATGTGTGATAACCGATGTGTGAGCCTCTTACCCCGCTAACATCGCCAACCCGCCAAGAGATGGATCTGCGTTTGGATTTCTCAGAAATCCAATGCACAATCCTTCCAGGCAGGTAGGCAGTGTCAGGGAAGCAAAAGGCTCCTTGACCAGAGAATCACACACACCTATGGCACGCCAGGGGTCCTTTCGGCCGCCTCCGGTACCCGCGGGGGGAGAAACCCCAGAGGTCCGAGCGCAAAACAGTGCCCCGATCGACACCTCAGGAGAACCTCGACGCCACGCACCACAGCGCCGGGGCTTAGGGATTTTTTAGAGAGGTTTACTCCTCGCGGCCCGGCCGGTTAAGGCAAGGCCCTCGGCCCTAAGAAAGGGTTACGAGCGGCGGTGACATGGGCAGCAGCATGCTCCCCATGTCTGTCCGATGGCAGTGCGAGTGCACACCGGACCCGTCCCATGGCTCATCCACTGCGCCGTCTGCTATTCAGACGGACGCGCGGAGAACCCTCGCGAGGTAAGCCACCTCTATCCCTCCACCTTTGCTCTTCCGCGGCGCCCTCTGCTGATCAGAGGGACGCGCGGAGAGCCCCTCGCGGGCCGAAGCCCCCCTATTCCCCCCCCGGTGTTTGGTTCGCGGGACCATGTCCTACCCCGGCTCGACGACGGCCGGGGCATTCCCCTATCCACCACCTGGGGACGCGCCACGTCGGGGTACACCTCCCCGCCCACTCGGACAACCGAGCAGGTCCGTGGACGCAGTTCAAACCCTAACCTAACCTAACCTAACGACCTACTCTTTTTGCCAAATAGGTACTGTGTATTAATTTGACCCATACCATATCTATTATTAGATTTATTAATAAACGAAACACTTGTCAAATAATACATTGTACCAAACGTTTTTAGACCAAGCGTAGTTTTGTCTGATAACTCAGTTGCTAAATGTTCATTTTGTCAAATAATTATTTATAAAATGTAAATTTAACTGTTGATCATTTGGTAAAGTGAGTCTTTTGTAAAATGATTAGTAGTAAAATGATCAATTGGCGAAACATTTTTTTGCAAAACGTTGTTTGTCAAGTGTAATTTTGCCAAATGACTTTTGGTCAAACGGCAGGACACCGATAGGGGCGCCGGAAGTCGAAACACGACGACAATAAAGAGGTGCTGCTGCATAGGTTTCGCACAAAGGCGCTGCCCTGGCCTGGTGAAATCATACTCATCAACTTGACCATCATTTTGACATTTCGGACAAGCCGTGACGTCCATGGTCGTGAAGGGACTGGCGAGGCGGGTGTCAACATCTTCTAGCCGCGCGGGTTTTCCGAACTACCCGCACTTGGTCTTGATTTTACATACGGCGCTATAATCCTCCTTTCTGCTTCGTCGTCGTCTGGTATAAGGCCATAGCTATCTAGGGCCATTAGAAAATAACCATAACTAACAAGAAGTGACAAAGATTAAAGAAACGTTTATTCGTGTTATTACGGATATCGTGCATTGTTCTGGTCTTCCGATTTTGTAGACCCCGTTGCGAGTTTCCCGTGGACCTCTGGAGGTCACTCACTGGGTCAATCACTGATCTAAAATACCCATAGTGCCCCGCCCTAGCTTTTCATTGTTACAAAATATTTAATAATGATAAAAGTATCTGATTAATAATAGTACGATATACTTTAAGTTCCTCTCATTTACTTGTAGTTAATAATAATGCCATGAATGTCAAATGGACTGATTAATTAAATGTTATACCTTTCCCATCACTATTTCACAGTAAATCCATAGTCAATAGACGCAATTGTCAGTCAACATATTTGTTATTGTTTTTGTCCATTTCTATCGAATCTCACTATAGCTGCCCTAGTGCGGGTTGATAAATTTCACAAATATACCATTTCTGTATCACTATCCAATTGCCTTATTGACAATTGTGGAGTTAGTTTCTAAAATTTCCTTCATCGAAAATATATTTCAATATTTTGTTTAATTTTAGATTAGATAAATCGTGCTTTATACGTTTTCAATTTCAAGGAAAAGTCTTGCTATCTTTATTTAACACGGAATAAGATACTGAAGTAAGAGCACTTAGCTTATATTACCAGAGGATATCCTAGAGAATCGAAGACACGTGAACGAGAATGGCCATTAAGATACTAATCTAATATGAAACGAGGTATAATCAACTCTAACTCAAAAGACCGAATGAAGGCTTATTACATTTATAAAACCCTTTGTCTTGACATGTTGTCTGTGACAAAGAGTGTAAATGAGAGCGCCGAAGCGAGGTAGTCCCCGAGCATCCACTTGACGTTATCTGAAATTGACCCTTCACTTAAGCGCGGATGTGACGTTGATGAGGACATGAGCGATTTCATTGGAACTTGAATATTTACCAAACTATCCGTAAACTGTGCTGTGTGAGACGGTCGGTTAAATAAATAGTTATTGTTAATATAGAACAAACTTAAACTAAAACCACTGTTTAACAAAAATTCATCTCAAGATGGATTAAAATTAGAGATTATCGACCGATGAAGTCGGCCATTTGAGCGCCGACAATTGGCTATTAGGCCAGGTCCAATCTTTTTCAAATTAAGATAAGATAATTAATAATTTATTTCTTCAAATATCATGTATAAGGGTCCTTAAATACTAGAAACTCTGTTTCCTAAATGATTGAACCTGTGCTTTAGTTAGGGTAAACAGTGCTCCTCCTCTTACATACCAGCACAAACATGATGTTACACTAGCTTACATGAGAAAACCTAAGTGGTTAAACTACAAATAAAAAGACGAAACTTTAAAACAAAAAGAAAACAAACATATAACTTAAAGAAAGCTTAAAGAATAACATAATAATAATAATATCACCACCACCACCACCATAAATGTGGTTGTGCAAGAGTGACTGAAACATCTTATCTAATTGAAATATATTCGTGAGCATCGTAAAAACACATTTTATTATGATTGTGTGTCTTCTTAATAAGATATGGGAAGATATATAAATATTTTTACAGACTTACCTAGGACGTCTCATATTCGTTTTCTAAATTCGCTTGACCCTGGCTAGATAATGAAGATACGTTGCAGATGATACCCGTAATCCAATTTCCAACTGCAATGCTTTGTACATCATAAGATGCGCAAGAAAAGCACTAGTGTTTTATAGAATGGTTCTGCTATGCTTATAGAAAAGATAACTATTAATACATTAAGTCAAGTCTAAAGGCAGTTAATCTGTTAGAAAGTTAGGCTTTCAAGCGTTTTTCAGAAACACCTCAACTCAGTTTGTTGAATATTTACATATATCTGGCGATCAGTTTATGCACGCAGATCTGTAATAAACTGAACAAGATTTGTTCAGCGATATTTAAAAATAACTTTATTTGTATTTAACTTATGGCCAAGTGTAGACATAAAATTATGTACACAACACGGGAGGTAATAAAGAAAGCCCTCGATCGCATATTTACGTCCCTCGCTTGCAGCTCGGGTCGCAAACATCTGCGATCGGGCTTTCTTTGTATTACCACCCTAGTTGTGTAATATACTAACATGTTTTAATTTTTAGTACGCTTTAAAGTTTATTTGAAACCGCAATGCATTGCGATGTTTTTTATGTTTGTAGCGTGACAAGCGACGTCAAATAGACTGATGTTAACGTACATTGAAAATACAATTTAATTTGATGAAATCTAAATATTACATAATTTTTAAAAATTGTTGAACGAAAGTTTTATTGTGTTACGAGTAGAATTTACGTTTTAATTACAGGCACCACCCGGTATTACAGATACGGCATCGTAGTCATCGGGGTGACAGAGATAATTCATATTTTTTGTAATAAGTTATGTAATACAGTTTCTGCTTTGGAACTTGGTTCTGGCAAGCTGCGTGTTTGTTGTTATAAATAACATGCAGTTTTGCAGTCTCTTGTGAGGGAACAAGGGCGGGTTCGGACGCTGGACTATCTGGCGTCCGCGCCACGCCGCGTGACAAACGGAGCGCCATTTATCTAATATTGTACTGAGACGGATGACTGCAATTTTTATATGCCACTAACTGTGCTATTTTTCGCTTTGTGTACTTGACTGATTGGATCCGAGGTTTTGTCTGCTTCTGTAAAGGATTGTGTGTTCACTTACTTAAAACGTAGTAATATACAGGATGTAAGCGACGTTGTACCGAAATCTGAAAACGTAGTCTCAGACCATACACATGAATTGAATCAGAGTGTTTACTTTTTCCGGAAATTCAAGGATATGTGTTTTATGTAATTATTGCGCGTCTGTAGGTAACACAATTTTTATCACATTACCACACTATTTTCATGTGACTTATTCAAGAAAAAGAAGTTTAACATTTATAATGTTGTAAAAGTAAAGAAAAAGGGAAAACCGCGAGGAAAATTAGGAATATGATCTAACAAATCACGGTTACGGGATAATAATAGTATTTTATGCAACAGTTGTATAAGAAGGTTCAAAAAATGCGAATTGCGTGAGTTTCGAGTATCGCAAATAGAGACGCAATGAGCGTTTTTTGACTTAATTATACAACGTTGCATACAATACTTTTTCTACGACAGGTTTTAAAATATAAAATACAAACAAGGCATAACCTGCAAAGAAGGCAAATATGACGTATGACTGTCAGTATGTGTCTATGGTAAACTTTTTATTTTTTAAATGAAGTTGACACGCAGTGAATATATTAAAAATACTTTTGTTTTTATGTTGGCATCAATGAATTTAGTTCAGAAAGTTTCGTTTTTCTTAAAAGCCGTAGGATTTTAATTGTTTGTTAAGTTGGTAGTTGTGCATTTTTACCGTAAAGTTAAAATTGAGCGCTTAATCCTTGACCTAAGTTTAACCGTTTGTCCGTTAAAATGTGTCCGTTTGTTTGTCCGCAGAACAGTGCTCCGATGTGGGAGGACTTCATATCGAAGGCAACGAAACTTCACTCTGCGTTAAAGTAAGTACTTTACTAATATTATGTGTACCATGTCTTAAATTAGCATTACGCACAATTAAACATAAATATATTTTCGCATGCCCTTTTATATAATAAACTATTGTATATCACAGACCATAGGTATAGTGGTCCGTGTTGTATATGACACCGTATAATTGTGAATTCTGTTAGTTTATAATCTAACGCGCGAGATTATAAACTGACGGATGGGTTATGGTCTAGGAGGCAAGGGTGAAATTTCCAACTTATTTCCTCATGAAAATGCTCTGTTTCTCCCTTATTTCGGTCTACTTCCGGTCACAAATCTCAAAGTCTGGCACCTCGGAGCGGTTGCGTTTGCCCAGGGGAGACCCGTAAACTTGCAAAAAAAACTGGAAAAATATCTTATCGCCTAGTAGGATAGATAGTAGGATAGTTTTGGGTTTAATCTATAGTTTTTTATGCTGGTAATCTCGAGGTAACATTGCCAGACCAGTAGGGCGTTGCTAAATACCTGCCAGACTGTCCTGAAGTTGCAAGATTGGGGTCAAATTTTATCTTATAGCCTCAAGGCTGATTCTTGCATATGTTGTTGTATATTCCCAAAAACATACCCTATCCAAAATGACAGACCATTAGGACGTTGCGTTCAGCCCCCAGACGAGGTCAAAGTTGTAGGTCTCAGGTACTAAACATATGAAAAATGGTAGATTTATACGTGTTATCTGGAAGTACTCTATTTCTCCATTCTTTACGTGTACTCCGAGACACAAATATCAACGTCTGGCACCCCGGACTGGTTGCGTTCACCCAGGGCAGGATGATAAACTTGCAAAGATGCACGGAAAAATATCTGATCGCCACAAGGGTAGTTTTGGGTTTAATCTATAGTTTTTTATGCTGGTAATCTCGAGGTTACATTGCCAGACCAGTAGGGCGTCGTTAAGTACCTGCCAGACGGACGTGAAGCTCCAAAATTGGGCCCAAATTACAAATGTTATGCAGTCTCTAAATATACTCTATACAAAATGACAGATCATTTAGACGTTGCGTTCATGCCGCCAGACGAGGTGAAAATTGTAGGTTTCAGTTACTAAGCGTGTAAGAAAGTAGATAGGATTAGTGCGTTCTGGCTCAACCCGGGGGCATTTTTCAGAAAATTTGGCTGCTGACCTTTTTTTACAAAGCGACGCCTTCATTAAGAGGTCACACCCCCCCTAATTAGGCACAAACCCTTCCCACACCCCCTTCATGGGCTGTTATTGGTCAAGTCAGGATCAAGATGGTGGCTTATTTACCTATTTTTACCTATACCTGAAATGGGCTTTGCTACCTGCTTTGTATCCGACAACTAAAAACGTCAACAGGACAGCAGCGTACTTACAACATCAAAATAAGTTAAAAGTTCTGTAATATTAGCTTTCCCGTAAAACTCAATGATATTAAAAAAGTGGTATCCTTAAACAACATTAACGTTTTTGGATTAGAGTACAATAACACTACTAAAACCAATAGTGTAATAGGTCTTTTATACTTTACCAAATCACGAAAAGAACAGCATATTAACCTTTTGTACTTAAACAACGGTTATACGGGGCATTACTGTTTTATTAAAAACTTATCGCGTCTAGTAAACAAACAAATAACTGGACGACATGACACAATTTACATTTGTGATGGTTGTTGTGATGGCTGTATTTTGCGACTGAACAAAAATTAAAAGACCATAAAAAATATGACTGCGCTCACGTGGTGACAGAATTTCCAAGCAGTGAAAAACAAAACAAAAAATTGGTACAATGAGCTTCAAGCAAACGATATAATAACTATTTAATCAATTCCAACGTAAATTAAAACTACCATTGGTCATTTGCGTGCATTTAGGGATTTTGAATCGTTTCTTAAATCCGTTCAAACTTGTGAACAAAACCCCACAAAATCATCTACTAATAATTTGCGTTCTGTAATATCCTATACTGTGCTCCACCAGACATCAACGTGGCAGTAAGTATAATGTTTGAGTAACAGAATTTTTAGCATTTAGACTTGTAATCGGTTGTCTTTTTGATAAAACAAACTGCATTTCAACAATGTATAGGTTTAGTTAGATCAATAAAACATATAATTTTTGATGTTGTAAATACGCTGCTGTGCTGTTGACGGTTTTAATTATCGGATACAAAGCAGATAGCAAAGCCTATTTCAAGCATAGGTAAAAATAGGCGCCGTTATAAAGAGCGTCGGTCGTAATGGCAACGTCGCTGATCCGTAGATCAAAAGCAAACCACGTATACTTACATTAAAAAACCATTACACAATTACAAATATTACCAACTATTAGCAACTGGATAAACTACATGATTTACTAGAAAAATCTCTGATACTTTAAAAGAACATTTATAGCATTACAAAATTCGAAATATTACAAAACTTGCCTTCAAAACTAGTATTCTAAACATGAAACAAGTGAAATTATTTCATATCTAACTTTCGTATGTATAAAGTATTCTCAGACAGTTTAATTAGTGTATGTACCAAGCTACATATGTACTTAATTAGGGCGGGGCTTAGGTAAATAAGCCACCATCTTGATCCTGACTTGACCAATAACAGCCCATGAAGCGGGTGTGGGAGGGGTTTGTGCCTAATTAGGGGGGCGCCCAATTAATGAAGGCGTCGTTTTCGCTAATGAGGGCGTCGCTTTGTAAAAAAAGGGGTCGGCAGCCAAATTTTCTGAAAAATGCGCTCCAGCTCACCCCCAGGTTTGAGCCAGAACTAGGGTATGCAGTACCGGTACCATTCCGGAGAACCGGGATTTTCGGTACTGGACGATAATGGAACCGGGATTTCCCGGGATTTTCGGTACTTTCGGGACAGGTCTTCTATAACTTTGTCGGTCGATACTCGATGCTTTAGTCAGATGAGATTTCGTTGGAATTAGTACGTTTTTTAATAAAACGACTACACTTCGCAGCTAAACTACTTTTATTGATATGTTTGATATATAATTCAATTTCTAAATCAAAAGTATCCTTTGTTTCAATCCAGGACTTGTTCTACTTACATGCCAAATTTCAGCTTGATCCATCCGGTTGTTACTCCGTTATTAAGTAACAAACATCTAAACATCTTCACAAACTTTCTCATTTAAGTATAATTTTAGTGTGAAGATTTTCGAACGTTAAAAGTTAAAATATACAATTTAATATAACACGTGGTTTTAATACATAGAGTACGCTCTCCAGGACAGTAGTTGACATAGTGCATTTTAAAATAGTCCAGTTGCACGCAAATCAAAAATCCGATAGCAGTAAGCCACAATACATAGTCCAATAATATAACTAGCTTTTGCTCGCGACTTCGTCCGTGTTAAATTTGAATATCGTGTGCTGAATTTGAAGTTACCTGGAACGGCGGTAAAACTTATGATTTTGACTAATGTGAGTGGTTAGTGGTTACAGATGCACATATTTTACCGCAGGCTAATAGTAGTACGCCTATACATTGTTACCTAAGGCACGTTAAAGTGGCCGTGCGCGAGGGAGTCCCCCCTAAGCAATCACGTCTCTTAACCCCGCCTAGGGATGAAATAAAAACAGTGACGGTATTGTAATTAAGAGTCTAAACATGATATTTCAAACATCTTACTTAAAAAGATCGTAGGGTCCCGATACAAACTTTCAACCCCCATTTAAACCCCTTAGAGGATTAATTTTGAAAAACGCTGAAATTGCTTTTCTTGTATACTAATGAAGAGTCTAACCATGATATTTCAAACCACTTACTTAAAAAGATCGTAGAGTCCCAATACAAACTTTCAACCCCCGTTTAAACTACTTTAAACACCTTTTTTTTTAATTTATCCAAATAAAAAAAGGTGAAATTACTTTTCTTTTATTTTAATGAAGAGTCTGCTACCCGTGTTTGGTTAAAAATGAGCAACGCTCTTGTTCGTTTCAAATTATACGTCTTTTGTTCGCGAAAATTAATTAAAAATGCTCCTCTAATGTGTTTCCCGAAAGTCCCGAAAGTACCGGGATTTTTATTTTGACGTCCCGGTTCTTTGCTCGACTGAAAATCCCGGGAAATCCCGGTACTTTCGGTTCCGGTATTTCCCGGGAGCAAACCCTAGCCAGAACGCACTACTCCTATCTACTTTCTTACACGCTTAGTAACTGGATCCTACAACTTTGACCTCGTCTGGGGGCTGAACGCAACGTCCTAATGGTCTGTCATTTTGGATAGGGTATGTTTTTGGGAGTATACAACAACATATGCAAGAATCAGCCTTGAGGCTATAAGATAAATTTTTACCCTAATCTTGCAACTTCAGGACAGTCTGGCAGGTATTTAGCAACGCCCTACTGGTCTGGCAATGTTACCTCGAGATTACCAGCACAAAAAACTATAGATTAAACCAAAAACTACCCTTGTGGCGATCATATATTTTTCCGTGCATCTTTGCAAGTTTATCATCCTCCCCTGGGTGAACGCAACCAGTCCGGGGTGCCAGACGTTGATATTTGTGTCTCGGAGTACACGTAAAGAATGGAGAAATAGAGTACTTACAGATAACACGTATAAATCTACCATTTTTCATATGTTTAGTACCTGAGACCTACAACTTTGACCTCGTCTGGGGGCTGAACGCAACGTCCTAATGGTCTGTCATTTTGGATAGGGTATGTTTTTGGGAGTATACAACAACATATGCAAGAATCAGCCTTGAGGCTATAAGATAAATTTTGACCCCAATCTTGCAACTTCAGGACAGTCTGGCAGGTATTTAGCAACGCCCTACTGGTCTGGCAATGTTACCTCGAGATTACCAGCATAAAAAACTATAGATTAAACCCTAAAACTATCCTTGAGGCGATAAGATATTTTTCCAGATTTTTTTGCAAGTTTACGGGTCTCCCCTGGGCAAACGCAACCGCTCCGAGGTGCCAGACTTTGAGATTTGTGACCGGAAGTAGACCGAAATAAGGGAGAAACAGAGCATTTTCATGAGGTAATAAGTTGGAAATTTCACCCTTGCCTCCCATACTATTAGGTTAGATTACTTTATATTCTCGCGCGTTAGATAATAAACTAACAGTCGTTTACAATCTTACGGTGACATATATATATATCTACTCGTGAGTTTTTTTTGTGAAATTATGAATCGTATCTATTTACCCGCAGTAATATAAGAGTTCCTATTATTTTTGTCATAGCAATGTTTTAGGCATGTTAGTTTTTATTTAACTTGGCAAAATTCTACACATCAATCATTTTAAATAAAACTCTGCAGCCATTATTCTATAGGTTGCATCAATAAAAAAAAACAAGGTGGTGGTAGGTAAAGATGGGTCTTCGTAGTGAATGAGCGGCAGTAATCGGAGCGGCAAATCGGCGAGACCGAGGAAATTAATACGCCATTGTTTAAGTTGTGCAAGTGCTGAGGGGGCGAATGGGATTGCACCGAGTTCCGTCATGGATGCAAGCTTCTACAGGACCGGGTAAGAATGAACTGAACTGGGAACACTCGATCACAACGGAACAGAAAATCTAAACAAACACTCGCGAAGATCTTAATCAATGGGCACTAGTTCTAATGAACAGTGCAAAAACATGTATCGAGTAAATCGTTCCATAAAATATGGTGCGAAGTTCTTATTGCCACTGCAGAAGGTGTATCCGGGTATATTTTTGAGCATTTTTACACTTGGCTGTAAATAGCGTGTGTTCATATATTCTAGTTTGTATGCCAAAAGGAAATACGAAGATTATCTTAATTTTATGTTGTGATACCTATACCAAATACCAGACCTCATTGCACACCTCGACCAGCGTACACCGAGTAGCGTCACTACGAACAAAAGTACATCTTTAGCTACGTTCCGCTTTACCACCCGCGCCACTCATTGTTTACGGAAATTTACCGGATTTTAGTAGGGGTCGAGCCCGCGATGCGTGTGTATGATTATAGGTCAGCAATTAAGTCTCCTAAAGGGTCCTAGTGTAACTACTTGTCCTATTTTACTATGCCTCGACGGCAATGGCGAGATGATTTAGTTCTATTAGTATTCAAGGACTAGTCTAGTCGGATACAACACTAAATCGGGACTCGTGCAAAACGTGGCACATCATATGCTCAATGTACCAAATTGCAACTTGTTAAAAGTACTCGTAAACTTGTTATTCCTATACTCCAGAGTTTTGATTGGGGTATAAAGTTTTATACTAAAATTGCAGCAAACACTAATGACGAGCATTGGAAAGCAGTGAATGATTTCATTACAGGACACGAACTCCATAACCCTAACGTTTGAGTAGTTTGTTTGAAATCACTATAAATAACCCACGGGAGTTCCTTACAAAGTCAAAGGCTTTGAACAACTGTCCCAAGTCTCCAGTGGCTCGAGTGGAGCTTCTACTCATAATCATAAGGTAAATCGTGGTCGATGAGATGCACTGCACTGACTAGGCATATTTGTAGTTTCTTGTGTTCTCCAATGGGACTATATTGGATTTTTAATTAAATGTGCTTATCCTCACGGCCGTGATGTCACGGGCTATCGGAAGAATTAAATTCTTGTATGCTTTACTTCATTTTCGTTTTGTTTTTATAAATGGCGTTCACATACACAGGCGTGTATTGTAAAAAATCATTCGTTAAGTATGTACAAGTAAAAAGCCACACTCTTTTACGTAGCATAAAAAGTTTTATTCATACAAAAATAAAATTACAAATTAAATTAATAAGTAAACATCAAACTTCTAGTCTATTTAAAAAAAACTATGCCGGTATTAAAAATTATATATACTTCAGCAGTCATCTTGATGGGTACAATCACCAGCAATAATATACGATGAAACGGGGCATGCATAATAGTACATTACTTACCTAGGGCGGTAAAACAAAGAATGTCTCAGATCGCAGGTATTTGACGCCCGAGCCGAAGACAAGGGCGATAAATATGCGATCAGAGGCTTTCTTTATTACCGTGCGTGGTAAGTACAAAATTTTACGTCTTCTCCAGGTCATGAAGTGGAATTTTCCGCACGCTTAGCTGGCGGTTATTGCCATTTCATGGCCAGGTGTGACGTAAATCGTATTTTATAAATAGTATCTATATCGTCTAGTATCTATAATATACGTATACAAGCATTGCTTAGTTTGGGACTAGGTCGATTTGTGTAAGATTGTCCCCACAATATTTATTTATTTTTATATTTATGTAGCTACAAAAACACAGAGATAGGTAAAGTATTTATTTATTTATTTATTTACAGATCGGCGCTGGTTGCAATATCTGCGTTTCTGGACGCGTTTCAGAAGATTGCAGATGCAGCGACAAATGCACGAGGTAAGCACTTTCAGTGTTATTATTCTTATATCAGTACTTAAAAATAAAGGTATTGAGCAAGTTTATTCTTAGGGTGAACTGCGAACTGCATCACAACTGCACTCCGACTGCGCGTCGGCGTGCAGTTGTGATGCAGTTCCCATACAAATCGTAGGGAGTTGCAGTTGGATTGCAGTCCGTCTGTATCGGCCCTTAAATGCATAAGGATACTATTTATGCAAATAGGATTATTACACATCCTTAAATCATTTCTTTCTTTATCCAGTCCAGATACTTATAAACGTTGGTATAAACACCGGGAACATCTTTCGTTCCGCAATTGTTGTGTCCATAACTAACAATGCCGACTAATTCAAAAATGTCTCCGTATGTGTACATTAGAGGTCCGCCAGAGTCCCCTTTACACGAGTCGCGGCCTTCCTCCCCACCTGCACAAATTTGGTTTTCGTGTAGCTTGAGCTTGTAGGGGATTTGGCAGATGTTTGGTGGAACGTAGGGAAGGGAGACGTGCTGCTTGACGTCAGAGAAGACTGTCCCGTTGGAACCCCAGCCGGCTGTCAGAAAATGAAGGTATTCGCTGGGGTTTTTGGTGGCGTCCTTAGAAGGCAGGCAAATTGGGCGTATGAAATCTGAAAAATAATTGTTGTAAGAGATTTTAAATCATTGAATAGTACGGTCCTCGCGAATTTTGAATTAATCACGACAGTTCGAGTGACGCCATAATTACGACTTTGGAACAAACTATGCCATAAATGCCATATATGTAAAAGTATTACATATTTATACGTTATATTGTGTAAAATATGTGTGATCTTTAACTAACCTGTATAAGGAGCATTTTTGCTTAACTTGACGAGGCCAATGTCATGTGGTCCACCCTGGAATCGACCCTTGTATTCGGGGTGCGCTATTTGCCGCTCGATGCTTATGAGAATCACCTCGAGGATTTCGAAGCCACCGCCGTTTACTTCAACCGTGTCGGTGGGAAAGGAGGTAGTGTTGTATTCACCGAGGCGAACGCGCTTGCTGAAAGAAGAAACGTTTAATTGTCTTAAATTGGGCTCGTCTTGGCGGGGCGGAGGCACTACTGTTTTTCTACAGATTCAATCCATATTCTGATCGGAAGTTTTTGTTATTCATATATGATATTCGACTCGAAGAGTTTCTGGTAGTGATGGGTCGCTACCGGTAACTTACTAAAGGCGGGAATATTCCCAGTAACATTACCAGTAATATTACCCACGATCGGTAAGATTGGGTAATATTGAAAAAAATTTTAGAAAGTAGATGTTTTATTCGTGTTAAGTACTAACAGAGTTTACATTGCACCGATTTTTAATGATAAAAGTTACGAATCTTTTTTAAGTTAGTAAATTACCAATCTTATCAGTAACATTCTCAATGTTACTGGGTATTTTAATGCTACCGGTAATATTACCAGGTAAGATACGAAACTAAAGTTTTACTTGAGATTTATTGATCAATTACTTAGTTCAAGGAGCAATATATGAATATCTGGAGGCACGGTAGTGCCTCGCCAAGTCGAGCAAAACAAAGGCACGGCCGTACCATCTTTTTTTCAAAGCCATTCAAGCCATTTTCAGCCTCCTGTAGTTTTGTGCTGGCTAAAGCTAGAAACCTTGAATTTACAGGGATATATAGGGCATAATAAGACTTAAATATATTTTCAATAACATTTAATTTCAAAGTGCAGTTTAAGAACTATTGCACGTCAAAGTTCCTTAGTTTTGTCACAGACTGACTGACTGACTGATGATCATCACAATTCTAAGGTACTTCTAGCAGACCCACAAGCTCCAAATTTTTAGCTGTAAGGCTATCATGTCATGCAAAACCTAAAAATATTGCAATTTCATAATCATCAATATAAACTGCATAAGTAAGTTTGTAATCCTATATAAATACAGGTGATTATAAAGTTACTTTTGTAGTTCAAATAGGAAATAGAATGGATAGATTGCGTTGCAAAACTTACACCTTTTTACATGTAATGTTTTTGATGGGATTTCATTTCTTTTTGTAAGTGGTCTTCCTTTATTATTACATTCCAATCCATTCTATTCCCATATTTGAACTACAAAAGTAACTTTGTAATCGCATGTATTTGTATAGGATTACAAACTTACTTATGCAGTTTATTTTGATGATTATGAAATTAGAATATTTTTAGTTCTTGCATGACATGATAGCCTAACAGCTAAAAACTTGGAGCTTGTGTGTCTGCTAGAAGTACCTTAGAACTATGGTGATCATCGGTCAGTCAGTCAGTTAGTCAGTCAGGGACAAAACTAAAGAACTTTGACGTGCAATAGTTGTTAAACTACACGTTCAAATTAAATGTTATTGAACATATATTTAAGTCTTATTATGCCCTATATATCCTTGTAAATTCAAGGTTTCTAGCTTTAGCCAGCACAAAACTACAGGAGGCTGAAAATGGCTTGAATAGCTTTGAAAAAAAGATGGTACGGCCGTGCCTTTGTTTTGCTCGACTTGGCGGGGCACTACCGTGCCTCCAGATATTCATATATTGCTCCTTGAACTAAGTAATTGATCAATAAATCTCAAGTAAAACTGTAGTTTCGTATCTAACCTGGTAATATTACCGGTAGTATTGGGAAAATACCCAGTAACATTGAGAATGTTACTGGTAAGATTGGTAATTTACTAACTTAAAAAAGTTTCGTAACTTTTATGATTAAAAATCGGTGCAATGTAAACTCTGTTAGAACTTAACACGAATAAAACATCTACTTTCTAACATTTTTTTCAATATTACCCAATCTTACCGATCGTGGGTAACTTACCGGTAAGTTACTAGTAATATTCCAGTTGGAAACTTACTGGTAACGGGAATGTTACCGCCGACCCATCACTAGTTTCTGGTCATCGTTTTTGTCAGCTCGTCCTCCGCATTTAATCTGCAACCATTGCCACTTTTTGCTGAGAATATGTCGAGATTTGGAACTATCCAAATATTGGTTTCCTTTAATGAACATTTTTAGATTTCCGTACCCAAAGTGTCCAAATGGAACCCTATTACTAAACCTCCGTTGTCTGTCTGTCACAGGGCTTGATATTTTGAACCGTAATATGTAGAGACTTAAAATTTTCACATAATATGTATTTCTATTGCCGGTACCATATAATAAAAAAAAATTAATTAAAAATACAAGAAACGTGTTTTTAGCGGATTTTTGCTCAATACTGTACGGAACTCTTCGTGTTTGAATCCCACTCGCACTTAGCCGGTTTTTAGAAGTAAATAACCTATTCCCTATGTGATGCGCTCGGTAGCTTGTTCGATAGCCCCATTACTGCAATCCCATTTAATGTAAAAGAAATTAATTTTTTTTGCCATTTAATGTAAAAAAAAGAAAATTTACGGTATTGGTAGCAGAATCTGAAACTGAATCTTGTACTTTCTTGTATTGTGCAATAAAGTTTAAATAAATAAATAAGTAACTATTGTTAAAATGTTTATGTCATATAGTATTTTACCTGTTGGCAAACCTTATAAATAAAATAAAATAAATATATTTAAGGGGGTTAAACTTCTTCCCTTCCCTTGGGCACGTGCCTTCGTATATTCATTAGTAAAGTATCAGGCATAGTGTAAACTTACGCTTCCCCGTATCTAGTCGCTCCAACGCAATGCGCTGCCGTCAGAACGTATCTAGAGCTGATGAGACTTCCCCCACACGTGGTGTAACCTCCCGCATATTCGAGAAGCACTAGCCATGGATACTGCTCGACAGTTGCTATATCGCCACCTGCAAAACAAAAAAACTATACATTAAATCACAGAAGGGAGAAGCATTCAGTATTTTCTTAAGGTGGTTGCGTTCCCATACAAAAGTTGGTGCACCTTCACGGGCTAACGGCAGGGTATATTAAGAAACTAATTTGACAAATATCAATTAATTTACGTTTTATTTTGGGCAAATGCATAAAAAATGGTATATTTTCACGCTAAATACCATATTTCACCGATGAAAAACTTGGATATTCTATCACTGTGTGCGAATCACCTACAGGTGGGTAACACAACTCACGCAAACACAGGCAAATGGTGTATGGATGTGTGTGTGACTTATCTATTGACACTTCAAAAGCGGTCTTAATTTACGCACCGTTTGAGTGTGCATCCGTAGCCTTGTGGTCTCAAGCTTTTACTTATGGTTACGTTTGGTTGTGGGTTCTATTCCCGAAATAATTTTATTTTTTCTTTTTTTTTCGTCTTTATCGAATACTACACGCTCTAATTAATTTTGTAATTTAGCCTGTTTATCCCAAATTACTAATTAAATATTTTGACTAAATTTATATTGTGAAATATATATGTACCTACTAAATATTGTTTTGTTTTACTTTTTAAATCAGGATACTTAAATAAAGAGAAATAATAATAATACGGAGGTAAATTTTACAAAAACAATCTAAGCAATGCTTATTAGGGTAAAAAAATACCAGGATTTGAACCCGGGACCTCTAGCTTAGTAGGCGGTGTCACTCCCGCTAAGCCAAAAGTGTCGTCGATCGTTAGGCATTCATAGATGTCTGACAAACGGTGACAGATGGCAACGTCGCATGTCACGGTGACAACGCAACGTTGCAACTCTGGGCAATTTTTTGATTCACGCAAACTAAAATACGAGAGTCTAGTAGTCAGGGACGTTCAAATACTTTTCGAGAAAATTTATATTGTACCATCACCTTATAACTTTACCCATCTTATTGTTTTCTAATAAATACAAGTGATGTGAAAACACAAATGTACTATACGAGTACAAAATTAATATTTGACATTCCATATTTAGGATTCCACAAAATAAAGAAGGTTTCAGAACATTGCGCTGTCATCCATTTTGTTTGCAGTAGGTGATAAGTACGTTCTCTTTGAACTACCCTCTTTGTACACTTATGCAACCTCAAGAAGTGTCGTTATTTTAGTACTCTGTCGAACTAACCTATAACAATAGTGTGACAGTTTTATTGAGTCACAGTTTTTACAGCGACATGGCAGCAAAATTGTCAACTATAATATTTATGCATACGTTACGTTGATTTCATTTGATAAGTTCTGTATTGAATTGGTGTTCATATAAAAATCGCTACCCGTTCTTCGCGAGCCAGCTATCAAAACCACCAATATTGTGGTCCCAAAAAGAGTCGCAAGAGAGTTGATTCGCAAATCAGGATTTTTTACGACGGAGAGACATCGTAAGTGACCATCCTGATGCGAATGGTTGAACAAAATGCTTAGATCTGGACTTCACACTCATAAAGGGTATTCATATAATTTTCTGTTTATTTAATATTAGATAAATTACTACTGTTTTTCAATTGACGTATAGTAACATGAACTTTATTTATTACAGAACAAATTTGACTGTGGATTTGAAAACTTTCGCGTCCCATTGATAAAAAGTTTTTCAAGCAATGTACTCAGCCAATGCGACATTTTTACTCTGGGAACTTATGTCTAACTATGTAAAAGAGGAACTATGTCGGTTAACTTGCCTGGAAAAAAATAAGAACGTCCTCCATTACACACATAAACACACATTGAGTAAATCATACAATACGTCGCAAGTTCGTAAACTTACGGCCCCAGGAATTTGGAGATCGGCTTCGTCACGGGCAGTGCTCGTCGACATCACCACCCCCCACGACGAGAACCTCGTGAAGGCCGAGAAGGCTATATTCAGCAAGTACCTTGACTTCGCTAACAGGGTTAGCGCCATGTGGGATGTTGATTCGACGGTCATTGTTCCGATAGTCGTTTCAGCGAACGTCGGTCGGGCTTATAGCAAAGGGTCTCGATCTCAAGAGACGCTCGTTAGATGGCTGGATCAAGGGTCAGATACAGAAGGCGGTACTTTTGGACACGGCGCGCATAATCAGGCGGTTCCTCTCTCTGCAGCCCTAACCACCGGTAGCTTGGGCCCCGCCCAGCGGCATTCTAGGTTAATTTTTTTCTGTGTTATATTTTGTATTTGCATCATTGGGTCAGAGTATAGCAAAAGGGGCCCGATTTTAGGACTTAGAAAATTTTTCATCAAAAAAGTTTTAGGCGTTTTTAGGCTTAAATTATTGATTGATTAGATCGATTCGTGTAGATAACGCTAAAATAAGCATGTTTTGTTATATGAACTTTTTTTCTCCGACCAATATTTACCGAGATATTGGGGTTCAAATGTCAGTCATTTTCAAGGGCTCTGGAACTTAGAAAAATTCCGGAGGCGTGAAATTGATGTCAATATAACACCTCATTTTTGTTAATGAATCCTATAAGACATGCTAAAATAAGCATGTTTAGTTTTATAAACTTTTTTTCTTTGACCAATATTTACCGAGATATTGAGGTTCAAAGTTTCAAGGACTCTGGGACTTCGAATTTGGAAGAAATTTACAATGTCTGACATGGCCAAAACATGCCAATTTTTTTTTTTGGGAGTAGATTAAGGTATCCCAAGTGTATTTTTGAAATCGAGAAGTTGCGGAAAATCATAGGAAAAAAGTTAAAAATTTGAAAAAAAAATAATCCGAAAATGAGCATTTTTGAGGTTATTTTGGAGTCTGACCGACGCGAGGGACTGAAAATGGGCTCTGATTAGGAATTTCTATTTCTGCTCTGAGGGACGTAAGCTGACTAACGAACCTAACCGAAAAAAGGGGTTAGTTTTGTCTATCTTTTTCCATGCATTCCCCTTGTTGGGGGCTCCGCCCCCCCGTCCCCCCTTGTGAGGTCTAAGATAGATAATAACAACTGACAATATCTATTTTTTACTAGCCCTGGTTTCATATCATTTGTATGACCGAACTTACAATTTCGAATTGCTCTAGTTTCTAAGTGGTCAAGTTTATAAAAAAACTTCTATCAATAAAAGATGCTTATTTTAGCATGTTTTATAGGAATCATTAACAAAAATGAGGTGTTATATTAAAATCAATCATAAAGTCCCAGAGCCCTTGAAAATGACTGACATTTGAACCACAATATCTCGGTAAATATTGGTCGGAGAAAAAAGTTTATTTGACAAAACATGCTTATTTTAGCGTAATCTACACAAATCAATCTAAGCCTAAAAACGGCGAAAAAAAAATTTTGCTCGTAAATTTTCTAAGTCCTTTAGGATAGGATCGGGCCCCTTTTGCTATACCCCAACCCATCATTGTATTTTAAATACCTATATAATGTAAAAACCTACAAACAAAAGAAAAAAGATATACAGTTTATTAATAAAACTATTATATTTTACTTTCTTATTGATTTTATTCTTTCCAATATTCCCATACACAAAAAGCGCTGTTCATTTATCGTGAATGGACCGTTGTTTTACTACACACTGTTATCCACGCGGGGCAAAAATTAGGTAGAGGTAGGAGGGATCGGCGAATTTTATATGTTTGTTCGATGGCAACTAGAATACTGTTGCCGAACACACTTTTTTCAAATTTAGGTCATCAGATCAGAAACGCAGAAAGTGCGATGTCTCAGTTCGGGCCAAACTATGTTTTTTATCAGATTCACAATCATAATTTCAATTTATTTATAAAGTTGTTGGACATTTCTGCAACAGCTACCTAAATGCCCGCCTATACCTGCTGATACTTAGGGTACTCAATAAATGGGTTATTTTTTTAAATAATTTATCTGCTAAAAACATAACTTAGGATATAACTGATCTCATCAATGTACGGGATCACGCATTAGCTGGTGCTTTTGGTGAGTGTTTTTTTTTTACTTGAACAATCTAAGCTATTTTAGCTGTAAGCTAGCTGTAGTTGTGAAATACATTTTAATATGTGCAATATATATATATGTCTCGTATACTGTAAATAGTCCGATTACTTTGTGAATGACGAAAGGTGCTCGTAGTGAGGCAATCTTACTTGAAAGTTTGAAGCTTTGTCAATAGATGCCACTTATATCAATAATTTATGTGTGCATGTGTGTGTAAGTTGATCTGCCAAAGTGTCGCTAGAATTCGATGCACATTCATGCGGTTGGTAAGCACGCACATCAATTATTATGAATTAGAAATCATTGGCAGGGACTCAAAATATTCGGCAAATTGATTGTCATGTTGGTAGAATATGCAGGTATCATACTATAGTCTTGAACATTTGGTCACGTGACCAAGACAGCGCCATCTCTGAGCAATTCTGCCCCGGGTCACCGTGCGATACGCCCTTAAAAAAGTTTGTACAATATGTTGCATGGACACCTTAACTGACACAAAAGTCGTTAACTTTCCTATTTTGTTACCAATTTATGCTTTAACTAGCGACCCGCCCCGGCTTCGCACGGTGTTTCTCTATTATATTATGCATGTATTATACATATAAACCTTCCTCTTCAATCACTCTATCTATTAAAAAAACCGCATCAAAATCCGTTGCGTAGTTTTGAAGATTTAAACATACATAGGGACAGAGAAAGCGACTTTGTTTTATACTATGTAGTGATACTATTATGGATTATTTTTCACAATTGAGATTCTATCGGGAATATTTTTCCCTAATTATACAAATGAATCAACAAAACCTCAATCGATAATAAATAATTCCGTACCTGAGAAGCATAACCCTGTAGGTCCTATTGTTTTCCATACTTACAGTGTTATGCTTCTCAGGTACGGAATTATCAAACGTATTGGTAACAAAGTAGGAATCAAATAAGGATTCGTTATTTTATGTAAAAACTTTTTAAAAATGCTCATATATACTACAATAGATGCTTAAATTGAAATTTGGTACCTAAAAATATGCATCCAAATATCGACGTGTAACATGAATCAGTGAATTTCAAATAATTTTAACATGTACCTACCTACGATCCTATCTCCGCCGATGGTCTCAATGCCGCAGCAGCCGGTCTTGGGGTCCGGCGCCTGCAAGGTCGACGGGCAGTCGGCTGACTCGGGGTATTCCCTGTCGGCATCTGACACGTCGTCACCCTTGTCGGGGTTCAAAGGAGCTGGCCTGCGGTGAGGGAAATCTATGGGTTTTGGCCGCGAATAGGAGGACCATTCTGATTCCGGTGGACAACAGACCTGGAATATAACATTATCTTAAATATATAAAAGAAGAAACTGACTGACTGACTGACTGACTGACATATCAACGCACAGCCCAAACCGCTGGTCCTAGGAATTCCAAATTTAGCATATAGGTTCCTTATAAGGTCTAGGGGTGCACTAAGAAAGGATTTTTCAAAATTCACCCCCTAAAGGGTTCAAATAGGGGTTCAAAGTTTGTATGGAGAGTCTACGATTTTAGAAGTAAGAGGTTTGAAACTTCATGTTTAGACTCTTTATTAGATAACAAAAAAAGTAATTTCATCGTTTTTCGAAATTCATCCCCTAAGGGGTTTAAATGGGGGTTGAAAGTTTATTTATCAACGCACAGCCCAAACCGCTGGTCCTAGGTATTCCAAATTTAGCATGTAGGTTCCTTAAAAGGTCTAGAGGTGCACTAAGAAAGGATTTTTCAAAATGCATCCCCTAAGGGGTTTAAATGGAGGTTGAAAGTTTGTATATCAACGTACCGCCCAAACCGCTGGTCCTAGGAATTCCAAATTTAGCACGTAGGTTCCTTATAAAGTCTAGGGGTGCACTAAGAAAGGATTTTTCAAAATTCGTCCCCTAAGGTGTTTAAATGGGGGTTGAAAGTTTGTATATCAACGTACCGCCCAAACCGCTGGTCCTAGGAATTCCAAATTTAGCACGTAGGTTCCTTATAAGGTCTAAGGGTGCACTAAGAAAGGATTTTTCAAAATTCGTCCCCAAAGGGGTTTAAATGGGGGTTGAATGTTTGTTTATCAACGCACAGCCCAAACCCCTGGTCCTAGGAATTCCAAATTTAGCATGTAGGTTCCTTATAAGGTCTAAATGTGCACTAAGAAAGGATTTTTCAAAATTCATCCCCTAAGGGGTTCAAAGTTTGTATGGAGAGTTTAGATTTTAGAAGTAAGAGGTTTGAAACTTTATGTTTAGACTCTTTATTAGATTACAAGAAAAATGATTTCACCGTTTTTCGAAATTCATCCTGTGAGGGTTTAAATGGGGGTTGAAAGTTTGTATATCAACGCACCACCCAAACCGCTGGTCCTAGGAATTCCAAATTTAGCACGTAGGTTCCTTATAAAGTCCAATGGTGTACTAAAAAAGAATTTTTCAAAATTCATCCCCTAAGGGGTTTAAATGGGGGTTGAAAGTTTGTATATCAACATACCGCCCAAACCGCTGGTCCTAGGAATTCCAAATTTAGCACGTAGATTCCTTATAAGGTCTAGGGGTGCACTAAGAAAGGATTTTTCAAAATTTACCCCCTAAGGGGTTCAAATAGGGGTTCAAAATTTGTATGGAGAGTACGATTTTAGAAGTAAGAGGTTTGAAATCTCATGTTTAGATTTTTATTAGATTACAAGAAAAGTAATTTCACCGTTTTTCGAAATTCATCCTCTTGAGGGGTTTAAATGGGGGTTGAAAGTTGGTATATCAACGCACCGCCCAAACCGCTGGTCCTAGGAATTCCAAATTCAGCACGTAGGTTCCTTATAAGGTCTAGGGGTGCACTAAGAAAGGATTTTTCAAAATTCATCCCCTAAAGGGTTTAAATGGGGGTTGAAAGTTTGTATATCAACGCACAGCCCAAACCGCTGGTCCTAGGAATTCCAAATTTCGGACGTAGGATCCTTATAAGGTCTAAATGTGCACTAAGAAAGGATTTTTCAAAATTCATCCCCTAAGGGGTTCAAATAGGGGTTCAAAATTTGTATGGAGAGTATAAGATTTTAGAAGTAAGAGGTTTGAAACGTCAAGTTTAGACTTTTTATTAGATTCAAAGAAAAGTGATATCACCGTTTTTCGAAATTCATCCTCTAAGGGGTTTAAATAGGGGTTGAAAGTTTATATAGAGAGATAGGAATAGGTAGAGTATATTTACCTAAACTTCGAAGAACAAAGTCGAAAAGTGGAGACTCCCTTACAACTAAATTTTTTCCGGGACTTAAGTCCCGGAATCTTACTAAAAAAATATATTATTGGTATTCTTTCGCACATTTCTCGAGCATTCTCAGTATAGCTGTCTGTTTCTAATAGTGCTGTCTCTTTCACTCCTTCGAAAATTTCGCCATAACTATACTGAAGTGTAGTTCAAAGGCCCATAAGGGGTCCTGAAAACGCCTGAAAACGGGTTTTCAGGTTATTACGCCATCTTATAGAGGGTGTTCTGAAACGGACTGAAAACATGTTTCAGGCGCCTGAAAACAACGGCAACTTAGGTGAATTTTCGATCTTCTACTATGTGAAAGAGCCACCGGCGCAAAAGTAATGTGTGTATGTGTATTGCGCCGATGGTATAGGTTAAAACTTCAAACGTGATTTTCCGTGCTTTAGAAGCGTTTTCAGCAGGCTGAAAGGTGATTTCAGGCCGTTTCAGAGGTGGGCCTTTCACATAGTAGAAGATTGAAAATTAACCCAAGTTGCCTTTGTTTTCAGGCACCTGAAACATGTTTTCAGTCTGTTCCAGGACATCCTCTATCAGATGGCGCAATAACCTGAAAATCCGTTTTCAGGACCCCTTATGGGCCTTCGAACTACACTTCAGTATATGGCGAAATTTCTCGAAGGAGTGAAAGAGACAGCACTATTAGAAAGAGACAGCTAAACTGAGAATGTTCGAGAAATGTGCTTAAGAATACCAATAATATATTTTTTTAGTAAGATTCCGAGACTTAAGTCCCGGATAAAAATTTTGTTGTAAGGGACTCTCCACTTTTCGACTATGTTCTTCGAAGTTTAGGTAAATATACTCTACCTATTCCGATCTCTGGTTATATTAAATTGTATATTTAAAATTTTAACATTCGAAAATCTTCACACTAATATTATACTTAAATGTGAAAGTTTGTGAAGATGTTTGTTACTAAATAACGGGGTAACAACTGGATGGATCAAGCAGAAATTTGGCATGTAAGTAGACCAAGTCCTGGATTGAAACAAAGGATACTTTATATCCCGGTAAAGAGTTTCTTTCGGACAATAACGGGAACAACGCGGGCGAAGCCGCGGGAAATAGCTAGTTCATATATATTTTTTATATCATCTTACGTGATATTTCGAACTTTACGGATATTACCTTCGGTTTAAAATTGTAACTGATGCCGCAGGACGCTTGTCTTAGGATAGTCAAATCTTCTTCGGTCTTGGTAGGATTCTGCTCGATATCTTTTAATGGTTTGCATTTGTCCAGCAATACACACGACCCGGCTCCGCCCTTCGGTGTACGGCATTCGTTCTCTGCCACAGACGCACGGGAGGTAGGTACATTGTTAACGAATGTTATGAAGATAAATTACAGTTTCCTTTTGCATAAATACAATATCTGGTCGAAGATAACAGTATATACAGGGTGTCCCTAAAACCAACTTTTATACGATCAGGGCTGATAGACCAGCTCATAAGAACCTAAATTAAGCAAATTTGACTTCAGTAAAAATCTCTTAGTTTTCGAGATATTGACGTTTTTGTAAAACTCGTGCTAAGTGATACCCTGACTCGGTGTTTTGAGTGTCATTGCTAAAATATCAAGTATTTTACAAATCTGTTTTTTGCTATGTGTGGCCAAATAACTATGCTATTGAACGTATTTTCTATTTTTGCTAATTTATTCATGCTGTGGACACAGTACAATAACAAAAAAAAAAATCGATTTTTTTCAAATTTCACCTCTGACTTCGAACTAGCGTGGTGAAAAAAAAATGTACCAACATAACCAGGCACGCAACGTAAAAAAATTGCGCATTTATTGTAGTTTCTAAAATGGTATAAAATTTACTAAACACTGTAATAATTTTTGAAATAATGATATTTTGTTACAAAATTAACTGTCTGCCGCCTTCATCTCATACGATCCGGTTGAACTAAGTTTGCACCTGGCGTGCTCGACATCACATACAAATTAGGTGCAAACTTCACGTAATCGTCAATATCTCGAAAACTAAGAAATTTTTATGAGGTCGATTTTACTCAGTCTCGTTTATTATGAGCTGGTTTATCAGCCCTGTTCGCCATTTTGTAAAAGTCGCGAATTTTGATAGCCTGGATCAGTCTATCGAAAGTCATGACTTCAAATTTCAGTATTTTCTTAAATCTGCTTTTTGTTTTAAACATTACTTAATAATTATGCTATCATACCTTATCAAAATAAATTAGATTGTACGTGATTCAAAATATGACCTCGGATTTGAATCGCGTAATACTTAAAACAAATTTACCATGCTAAAATAAAAAAATATAATGTAGTTTAAAATAGTAAGATTTTACACACTAGACACCGTAGTTTTTAAGATAATAGCATTTTAATTCAAAAGGAGGTTATACTACAATATTCCATTGGTTAAATTTCGTACCAGAATTTGAATTTCGAACAGAAAAGGTATGATAGCATAATTATTAAGTAATGTTTAACAAAAAGCAGATTAAGAAAATACTGAAATTTGAAGTCATGACATTCGAAAGACTGATCCAGGCTATCAAAATTCGCGACTTTTACAAAATGGCGAACAGGGCTGATAAACCAGCTCATAAAAAACGAGACTGAGTAAAATCGACCTCATAAAAATTTCTTAGTTTTCGAGATATTGACGATTACGTGAAGTTTGCACCTAATTTGTATGTGATGTCAAGCACGCCAGGTGCAAACTTAGTTCAACCGGATCGTATGAGATGAAGGCGGCAGACAGTTAATTTTGTAACAAAATATCATTATTTCAAAAATTATTACAGTGTTTAGTAAATGTTATACCATTTTAGAAACTACAATAAATGCGCAATTTTTTTACGTTGAGTGCCTGGTTATGTTGGTACATTTTTTTTTCACCACGCTAGTTCGAAGTCAGAGGTGAAATTTGAAAAAAATCGAATTTTTTTTTTGTTATTGTACTGTGTCCACAGCATGAATAAATTAGCAAAAATAGAAAATACGTTCAATAGCATAGTTATTTGGCCACACATAGCAAAAAACAGATTTGTAAAATACTTGATATTTTAGCAATGACACTCAAAACACCGAGTCAGGGTATCACTTAGCACGAGTTTTACAAAAACGTCAATATCTCGAAAACTAAGAGATTTTTACTGAGGTCAAATTTGCTTAATCTAGGTTTTTATGAGCTGGTCTATCAGCCCTGATCGTATAAAAGTTGGTTTTAGGGACACCCTGTATATATTTTTTTTGTAAACATCATCTGAAGTATAGGAATTACGATCTTTTGTAATTCCTATACTTAAATTACATAATGATAATATGTGAACGATATACGTATTCAATACGTTATGATAAGGACCTTAAAATAAGTATCCAAGCGTTATGGTATAAATTGCATCTCATTACCTATATGTATGTGTGTGTGTATACGGACAGTGAACTTATAAAGGTGCAATGTGGTGAGCTCAATGTCCTGTTACCGTTTCTTGGGTAAGCTTAAATTTTTTTCTCGTGTATGAGAATCAGGTTAATTTGGAATCGTATAAATTGAGTACCAAATTGTTATGAACGTTGGTATTTTAGAAACAAAACAAACTTATTCAAATAAACCATTTTAAACGGATGAGTAATAAATACGTTTGTTTACGAGACATACGGAGTCCTAAAAACAAGAAATGAGGTTGCATAACTTAAATTGTATTAGATATTACTTACGTCCTGCAATTCCAAGTACAAAGCTAAGAGCTACACAAAAACTCACACAAAAACGCTTCATTTCGGAATCACACTGTTGAGGAAAACACGACCGTCTTGACGCAAGTCCGGCCGGTTCTTGACCATTTAAATTGCTTCAACTAGTTTTAATACTGCGTATGAGCACTAACAGCCTGTTTTAATATTTATAGGGCTAGTTAGAAGATAATTCACTAACACTTTATGTAAAATATCTATAATATTATATCTAGAATAAGTGTTCTGAATGTGTATTGTTTCAGAATAACATGATTCATTAAAGACAAAATGCCATTTACTATACGGAATGAGAGTAACGAACAATCACGGGTCTCTTTCCTTTGCCAGTTATTAATGCAAATAATGCAATAATAGTAACGACGCGACGCATGATTGCGGTTTGGCATTTTCGATTGCAGGTACTACGCTCTGAATCTTGTCGTCCCACCCTCTCAAATATCCTTAGAACAAGACAGAGAGGGACGTCACGTTAAGCATTTCGAACTTCGAACGAAGACATTCGCAGTCTATACTCGTAGTCTGGTCTGGGCCTATAGACTGGATGGAAGGGATTTGTTGCTATTCTTGTTTCGATTTCGGTAGAATAATATGTTTTTCAACACACTTGCTCATAAAGTCGCTCATATTTGGTGGTTCTTATGCGCGGAACGCAGCTTATTACACACAAGTGCTTTTTACTTTTCATTGCCACACAAGTGCTGTAATAACCGCCAATTGACCAATGAGAGCACGTGGTCGTGGGGCTCGGCGTGCGGATATGATCCCCGCGCAGCGCCGCCACCAGTCCGACACCTCGTGCCTGTTCATGAGCGCGCCCGCACTGCGCCGACACCACACGACGAGGTGACGATACACGAGGATAGATAAACCACTAAATAAATATGTGCAAAACAGAAATTCTGAATGATAAGTGTTATTTTTTTTATTCGCAAGTGTGTTGAAAAACGTCGTATGACACTCGTGGGCATTGGTTATTGTCATTACAGTCTCGGCTATACAGCCCTCGCCTGACGGCTCAGGCTATGCAACACAGCCTCGACTATAATGACCAACTTCGCCCACTCGTATCGTAATGTACTATTCTCAAACATGCAATGAAATGTTGACATTACGTGCCTTATAATAGGCTGCAAAGTACCTCGTTTCCGGTGCAGCTTGACACTTGGCATTTAATGGAATTTCATGCAACATTGCCGGCCTAGATCTGAGTGTGTTTTTTTTTATTTCCTTTCCACATTTATTTGTGCCACGACATCACGGCGTTCAGCCATAAAAAAAAAAACAATAAACGATGCTTGCTATATATTGCAATTTTATTTATATAAAATCGACATCAACATAACAATTAATAAATTATAAACAATTTCCAGTAATTTTAAATTGCAAACTTAACTACAAGAATACTCATTTAAAATATGTCATCTTATTCGCAGTAAAAATGTATACTTACTGAAACATGTTTTGGAAAGGAAATTGAAAATGTTTTATTTTGTAATTCTATTTTTTGTCTAATATGTACTTTACTTTTAGTGTCGCTAGAAAATAAAGTTTGATTTTTTGGAGTCTTTTTAATTTATTTCATTGCATATTTGAGAAAAGCACTATACATACCTCAGCGTGGAATGGGGTTGCCAGCCTCGTAACTATCTATATGTACTCGTCCGGCAACCCCTCACATCCCGGCCTCTGTAGTAATGTACTGTTTCACAAATTGTTATATATTTGTTACAGCACCATGCGTGTGCTCCATGTGTGCTCGGTGTAATTTTCACACAAAACTTAATCTTTAAAATCGTATTTATTACTCCTTCAGGAATTCATTTTATAAAATGTTTCTTATTAGGTTAAGGCTTTACATTCATCATCATTCTATCAGTCGCCGTTAAGACTGTGTTAAGTCGATTTGTAAAGCATGCATGTTGAGCATGTATGTTGTCGAAAAATATTATGAATAAGGTATCATTAGCTGCCACTCTTGGAAATAAATTAAAGAGAGCGAAGTTGACGTGGAAATCGAACATAGATAAAGATGACACGACTGGATATCATAATATGAAATCCACAAAGAAATTATATATGAGTACGCTTTGGGATTTTTACAACGTCAGGATGTCATTTTAGCTTTATTAATATGTTGGGGAAATACGATAAAACTCCTACTGCATTTTAGATTTTTCCTGTTATTTTTATTAATCTTCTGCCTATAATAGTAAAAATTTATTATCCAACGCTAATTATCTCATTCTGGTTACAAAACTTATCCCATATAAAACCATGATTCATTCAATCAATTCAAATAAGGAGAAAATTTGACATCAAGAACCAGTGACGTCATTTGTTCGTATTTTCTATAAAAACTGCTTACTATCTGAGCGTTTTGACACTTCATAAAAAGAAGCTTATTTGAACTGTTAGGAAACTAGCCTATTCTAGATTTTAAAGCATGTTGTTTACCATTTTAAACGAGATTATTCGTATATCGGTACTTACCTAATGAAAATAATTTATTAATCTAATGTAGAGAGTCCCAAATTATCCCCAATGCGAAGTGCGAACATCCTAGCTCCATATACACAGTTCAGGAAATACACTGCTATCAACTAGTATATTGTAATTACTTAATAACATGCATTGTTGATTAATTCAAATACATTTAACTAGTCCTCGTTAGTCAATAATTATCATCTCTTAATGGTCCGTTCTATTGAGGTCATGAAAAAATAACACACGAATAAAGCATTACTATTTAATCATCAATTAATCTCATTAAATTCGATTATCCTAATTGTCAAATCTAATTCATGCGTAATACTTATATTCACATCACATCACAATCTCGCGTTTATGAAGTTTACAAGAACAATATACTGACACTGGTTGACAGTTGACATTCAATAATGCCCTAAATTTGCCGCGCCTGGCAAACTCAGGGCAAAACACGCCGGTGATCGCGCTACGAGTCAACTGAGCGATGTCGCGACATTTTTATTACCGTTGCGTTGTAGTAGTGTCGCGGTACTTTATACCAGGGTCCCGGTATTATCCATAAAAATAATAGCTGTATTGGAAGTTAGAGTCCGTCATGACAGTTGATCGTGATTGTCGGTCATGATACTGGCACGAATTCATTCTTGCGGGCCATTGTAAAATTATTTAAGATGGTTCCTAACCCTTCGCATGTTCACCAATAATTCGTCAGTTATGTTGTTTTTGTCAACATATTTTTTATTACATTTATTCCTTCGTACTTTCTACGGTCATGTGCAGATATCTTCACTCTTTATATTTGACGCCAAAATATCCAACCAGATAATAGTACATTGTGTATCAAGGGCGGTAAGTAAGGAATTACAAACGAGTGTTTGTTACAAGGCCGAGGCGAAGCCGAGGGCTTTAACAACACGAGTTTGTAATTCCTTTACCGCCCGTGGCACACACAATGTTTTTCATCACACTTGTGAGGAAATCTGATTAAAATAACCTTACTTAACCTAAATAAAATTGTAAAACTGACAGTGACATTAGTGACATATATCAAGACGACAAGTCACGTTCAGAAACCATAGCGGTAAAGACTTAAAATGATTGATTTTATGTTTGCAAAATACTGAAATACACTATTTAAACATTTAATTAATGTTACAGAAATATGTGTTTACATGTATTTGCAATAACAGTTCTCTTTAAATAAATATTTCAGTAATAAAAGTTAAAAAAGTAAGTTGGCGTTTCCTTTGATCATGACAAATAAGAGTAAAACAGAACCAGCGTTTCAAATTTAAAAAGAAAACCATTACGCCCTAGGGCGTAATAGGTCATTTACGGCCCGCAAAACCTACGTGTAATGACACCATTTTCGAGCAAGTGTGATGAAAAATGTTTTGGGTAGTTTCCCGAAGGATTTAATGTCGTTCGACAATCTCCAACTGGAACTCGTCATGAGTGTTCTTGTTAATCCGGTTCATCAACATCATGTGCATAATGTCCTATTTGATGACATCACCTCTCTAAATATGTTTAGAGCGGTGAGGTCATCCAATAGGTACTTATATTTAATTTTTGAAACCTTTATACCTCTTAATTTTCTCCAAAGCCAGATTTTATTCAGTAGTGTCTAATTATATCATACATTTTTTTAATGCCGTTGACCTTAATGTCAGCCGATGTTAAGTGATTGTGAAGTCTTAGTTGAAGTCTGCTTGCCTAGATAATGCCAAGTGCAAGTCATGTACAATGCAATTAAGGTGTTTGGAACAGTATTTAGTCAGTCCCCGTCTGGTCAATATTGATCACTGAATCTCATCGAAATTACTTAATCAAAATATTTAACACAGCCCAAATATGCAAGTTGATGGTACTGGTGATACCTATGATCAAGTACCTATGGTCAAGTATAAACTTATGTTCTTTTTATTAGGAGATATCAGTCGTTTTTAGTTGCATTAATAGAACCCACCAATTGTGTAGTTATTCTTAAAACTAATTTACTAGTGAAATATGGCAACACTCATTATTTATCAAAATATGATTAATTCACGAAGGCCTTTCTCCTGTAAGGTAGGTACTTAGTGTTAAGGGGCTTTTGCCCGTCGATCACGCAACATAATGGCGTTTTATATTGAGTCGACTGGCAAATTAGATGTGCGATTTCATTAGTAGGTACCAGTGGCGTGGCGTTGAAAGAAATTCTTTGGCAAGCCGGAGCAGCTTTGGCTTCAATTTTCTTTAAGAGACTAGAATTAAGAGCTGAACTGAATAATATTAGGCAAGCCGATGGGAATCGAGTTCTATGGACGCCACGCCACTGGTAGGTACCTACTTCACAGTGGCGTGTCGTAGAAGATATCCTTGGGCAAGCCGGTGCAGATTTGGCGTACACTTTCCTTAAGAGCTGTAGACTAGGGTGCTGAAATGCCTGATATTAGGTAAGCCGATAGGAATTGAGTTCTTTGGACGCCACGCTACTGGTACTTCATAGACTTCATACTGTATAGTCGACTCGAAGGAAACGCAAGGCCTGGCCCGCGATGGTCGGCGATAGATTTAACTTCCATACTGCGCTTCAGTTCGTTAAAGGCGAAAACGGCAAAAATCATTAAGGCTGGATATTGCTCCTAATCCAGGGCATGTATTCGAACACTTTGGTGTAGACTCCGGGAATGTTCTCCAAGCCGCACGGGGTAGGGCCGAAACTGACGATGCCCACAACCTCGAATATTGCTCCCTCGGAGTACATGAGCGGCCCTCCTGAGTCCCCTTTGCAGGAGTCCTTGCCTTTCTCACCACCAGCGCAAATCTGCCCGCTCCATAAAGTGACTCGACGTTTAGGCTCATTGTAGGCTAGTTGGCAAACCTGTAATTAAAGTTTTTAATAACCTAATTGTCACAGAAGAAAGTTAATTATCCAAAAGTTTTATATTTTTAGTTTATAATGACTCATGTTCTTGCGACCCTATTTTAAATCATTTATTGTAGCTGGGCTTTTTTATTTAAAGTGCGTTCTTAACTGACAGTTAACAGGTCGTTACAGAACTGACGATTAGTGTCAAACTCCATACATTTCGTTACGGACTGACAGGTTAGACAGTATTTGAACATAGCTTAAATTTCGCCTAACCGTACATTTTAAAATAAAAATGCCCAGCTAGGGCATGCAACACCTGTTTTACTTGTATGGGCCAATACCGAAAAACCGGTTTTTTTTTACAAATTTGTAAATGAGAATAATCCTTTTAACATGACGCACCTGAATGCTTTGGTAAGGTAAGTCAACGTGCAGCTTGACATGGCTGCTGGAATGTGTTTCATTGATGGCCCCCCAGCCCGCCGCCAATAGCTTGCCATTAGATGGAATGTTTGTAGTCACATCCCGCGTTGGAAGGCAGATGGGCCGAATAAAATCTGCAAATAAACCAAGAATAGCATGAAATTTTGCACAGATGTTGCTTTTTTTTACGTAGTTTTCTCCAGGGAGGGTGATTTTGTAAGTAGTCCCCTAAGTACTTTATGTAAGGATTGAAAAAGAAAGGGCGCAATGGCCTTGTAGTCTTATACTTAATGAAATAGTCGGATTTGATATTCATCTTTACTTTTACAGTAAAGTTCTGTTTTTAGGGTTCCGTACCAAAATGGTAAAAAAGGAACCCTTATGGTGCGACTCTGTCTGTCTGTCTGTCTGTCACAGCAAGATATCTCAGGATCTACTGATGCTATCCACTTGAAATTTGGAATAGTGTTAAGAGCTGCTAACCCAGGCTTATTGTATGTAAAAAAAAATCTTGTAACTTTTTATTTTTTTTTAAACGGGGTCCGTAATGGGACTTTGAAAATTGAAAGTAGAGCTATTATATCGAGTGGGATATGATAAATGAAAGGGCTTAATTTGTAGATTCCAAAGCCATTTGATATTTTTTCTTAATTTTGTACTTTTTGATTTATGACCAAAAACGTTCAAAAAAATACCATTCCCCCCTATTATCTTGGAAGTTACTGAACAGAAAAATCTGTAATAATTACCAATTATTAATATCATCCTAAGTATTACAGGAAAAATAAAACGGTTTTCCTAAATTGCATCGTTTTTTAGAAATTTTCAAAAATCGTACACATACTTATTTGCTCCTACTAAGCTAACCGCCATACAGTTTTTCTTGAACTATTCACGTACCTATCTACTTACGAGTTTGTACGGAATCCTCGGTGCGCGAGTCCGACTCGCACTTGACCGGTTTTTTTAAGTGGATTTTGTCTGAAACTGTAGCCTGTTGTAGCACACACATACAGCCTTGCCCAAAAGTGTTGAGGCTTGTGTATTTTCTTGTTTTTCTTTTGCTGATAATTTGGAAATTCGTCGAAGAAACTTTTATTTTATGTACCTAGTTGTTGTTAAATTACGTTTGCATAAATAAAATTTGCAGTAGCTCTCTCGGAAGGAAGGTAGGGTTTTTTTTTTTATATAGCAATAGTTTTTTTTATTTAAATAGATACTTTGAGGTGATATTGAAGAAGTTTTCCTTGATTTATTAGAACTCTATTAAATTTTGCGTGTTTGTACATTTTTACTATTACAAAATAATATTTAATTTAAAAGTTATTTCACAAAAAACAGGCATGCTCAATACTTTGACCAAGGCTGTATAGCTGACTAATAGTGATCTGGGTATTTTTCGCAGTGACTAGTGCATTTTTTTTTAATATCATTAGAAGTGAATTATTTAAAAAATAATAATTTGTTGCTATTACCTGTATACGGTGCAAGTTTTGAGAGCCGGATAATAGCGATATCGTTCCTTCTTAGCGGACTACGCGGGTTGTAATCAGGGTGAGGAATAATAGTCTCTATCGGGATGATGACGGGATCAGTGGTGCAGTCCATGTCTCCCGGTTCTCCACCCTCGACTGGCACACAGTCAGGGCCAGGATTTGATGTGTCATATTCACCCAGACGTACGTTGATTCTAAAAAAAAAAGTTATTAAAGTTATAAGCGTCGCAAAGAAATAGATCATTACATCTACCATTATCAATCTTAAGAGATTTTTCAAAATATTCGTTAAATAAGTATTTCATTTACACATTACTACAAATTAATGTAGTAATTCCAGACCCTAATAGTTCAAAGTACCTATTATAGTTTGTAATGCAAGCCTAATAATTAGGCGGGATAAATTTATCCCACTGCTGTACAAAGCACCGTCTCCACTTCTTTCACTGGTATAGTCTGACCGCCGGCTTAAGGGCAAAGAGTCATAAAAACGAGCTAATTGGTTATCTATTATAGAAAGAGCGTAAGTGATTTCTTACGTATACAAAAAGCTAACGTAACAGGTAGTACTAAGATACAATATCAAATGACAGCGCAAAAATTGCAAATGCAATAAAAAACATTGGAGGGTAGGGTTGCAAGTTTGCAACTACTTATTGGGAATTACTACGAGAAATTATTCCAACTAGTATTCCGTTGAATCTGGTTTAGTGGTTACGTGGTGGTTACGTGTATACGACATTTACTTGTTTTATTAAAAAAAATGTTTCGTCCGTTGCTAGATAAACAATAACCCGACTGTACTCGTGTTCGGACTCGTTTAAATAGCGAGAGTAAGCAAATTGTTAAAAATGTGTACAATGGACTTTTTATAGAAATAGGGCCAATATCATTAAAAAAAACTGCTGAACTTACTCAGGTGCCATATGCAACGCCATATGTATTACAGTTTTGACAACCCTATGCAGGTGTGAAGATATCTTTTGTATTTGAAACATAAAAAGAACAGTGTTTAGTCGTAACTTTAATAGAACAGTGTTTAGGTCGAAATTCACTTGTTCGTATTACGACTTGTCACCTTTCGAACTAAACATGCTATTGTAATGAAGTTTTATGGCTTTTCACTCTTACGGCACCGGATAGACTATACTATTCTAACGGGTTTCTGCCAATTTGTTTAGAAAAGGTATTGAACCCATCCCATCTTTGCTATACTCTGTACTTTTAGGTACTTACTTAAAAAAAGGTAAAAAAAACACGTGACTAGGATCTTTCAGCCAGTGGTATGGTATTGTGCCACAGATACAAAACATTACTTTGATTGGCTGAACGACCCGAGTCACGTGGTTTTTTTGTTTACCTTTTTTTAAGTACCTAAAAGTACAAAGTATAGTAAGGTTTGTCACTGCCCTGAGATGTCGGGTTCCGTGGCAATTTTGACCCATAAATCCTCGGCATTTGGCAAAATGTGAAGATTGTTTCTGGGCTGCCTTCTGAGCAACATCGACAAGTTGCGTCCGTTTGAAAATAGTACTTTTTGATATAAGTGTGGAAAGTATGTCATTTCTCACGAGTCCCGAGGTGTCTTGGCCCGAGCCGTCAGGCCAGGGACCATACTCGTGACGAGTGGAAATGACACTTCCGTACGTGTATCAAATCAAACGACGTTGAAACATAGCACCAGCTCTCACCGTTCAGCCAAATAAAAATAAATTATTTTGGAAAGAAATATCCAGAATTTAATTAAATTTAAACATGATAAAAAAAAAACATACAGACGAATTGAGAACCGTCCTTCTTTTGGAAGTCGGTTAAAAAAACAAGAAATACATTTATTATTACTTTGTAGTTTACTTATTTGCAAATTAATGTGTTATTTAGTGTTCAAAAATTAGCTGAAAAGTAAAAAGCACTAGTGCGCAAAATACAACTTTGCGCACGTTTACAGCTACGAAAAGTACCACTTTTTGAGCAAGACTATTAAAAAAGGTTGCCTGTTTACTTACGGTGTTCCTGCGTTGAGCACGGTGCCCTTCACGCAGTGGCCCGCTGTGAGCACGTAGCGCCCAGAAATGAGCACGCCGCCGCACAGCAACTTGATCTTGTTGTCTTTCTTGTATTCTATGACCGCTAGCCACGGGTACTGGTCGATTGATGTTGCGTTACCGCCTGAAATGGCATTGTTTGAAAAAGTAAAGTTTTACGCATTTTATAAAATTTTGAGCCCGATTATATAGAAATCCTTAAGACTTATTCCGGATTGGGTGCGTAGGTATATTGAGAAAAAAGTTACAGGGGTGGGTTGGGATAGTGCTTGCATCATACTTAAGTTCGAGTAAATATTTATACACTACCAACTGCGTGAGGTTGAGAGAGTATGAAGTATACTATTTTAATTCATAATTGGGTTGTTGGTGAAAACCTTGCTTAGAAAGTTAATTATCATAGTATCATTTATTTACCGGTAATTTTGTTGGCGCTGCTTCCATCCATGCCGCAGCACTCGGTCCGAGGGTCGGGGGGTGCAGCAGAAGGCTGACACATGCCGGTTGATGGCGGGGGCCCACGGGGAGGTCCGCAACACACGCTGAACTCAGGCGTGGGGGCTTGGCATCTGGAAACCAGGATGATTATACATATCATCACTTTAAATGGCTGGATGAAATCAAATCATTTTTTTATAATTGGAGCTTACCTAATACTGTTCACATATGCCCTATCATCCGCCGTGACCTGTGGAGACTGCAACCTTTTCGCAATATGTTCACACTGGAATACGCTTATACATTGGCCCTGGTTACCTTCCGGTGTAAAGCAAGTTTTTACTACAGGAGTAGGGGGCTCCGTAGTAGTTGGACAGCATACCTGAAATTCGAAGGAAAGAATGTTAAGTACTAGTATTATTTGATTTCCAAGAGAAGTTGTCGATATCAGTTGTGTTGCATCATTAATATCATTATCATTACGTAAATGTGGGACAAGAGCATTTTGGCCAAACACATACATAAATAATACAATGAAACCTCGGCGAATTAACAGCACCAAATTCGGTATATATCTGAAGTGTCCACTATTTCGTAATTGTTAAGTGGTTATATAGACCCAAAAGGTATAATGTGATGTTAGGTTACCTTTGGAACGTTACCGATGAATCCGCAAGCTGATTTCTTTAGCAAGTCCATTTCGTCCGGCGTCAAGCTTGGCTTATTCACAATTTCTCTAAGTGGCGGGCATGCCAGTATACTCGTGCAGTCGCCACTTTTACTGTCTGGGGTTGAGCATGGTGATTCTAAAGAAAAGTTGAATATTAGGTAGGCTTGCGCCTATAGTAATAAAGACGTGGTACGATATATATGGCGCTTTGGATGCTTCAGACTAATCGGCGCTAACTGTACCACAGAGATCAAAGATTTTCAAGATTGAGGCCCAGTTAACAATATGTATATATACAAGTACTTAATACAGTCACCGTTGTTTTCTTCTTTTAATATCTATGCGCGGATATAGTATATTGATCCCACAGACCACTAAACCTAAAGACGTCGCATAGTCAGGCGACCCCCGCTGCCACTCATACGGTAAATTTACTACAAGATTGAGACACGCCCCCGTTACTAACTTTAGTCTGTTCTCGGAAGTTGCGTAAGTAACATGATTAAAAATGCATTATTGTTGCGTGAAATTGTGTGGCAAAAACACTAAAACATCTGGCGTGCAAAAGGATGGAATTTCATTTTACAGGTAAGCAGATTTCAATCAAATTACTAATTAAATATGCGTATTATCAAATAAAGTTTTCTAGACTGCCGTAGTCACTCGTTGATGTCTTTTAACAAAGTCTCTTTCTATCACGCTATGCGAATAATCGCACCTTCCTTGTCTACCATTACGTGGCATTACTAAGTGCGAACTAGTGATGTCCATAGTATGTGTTGGTTTACTTTCGATATCTGATAACATGAAATATGCAATACATCGCAAGTAATTTAAAAATATCGAAATATTATCCATCATATATATGTACATATATGGGCAAAGTATTTGCGCGCAGCCGCGTCTAATTATTATTTATATATTTAAAGTGGTAAATTGTCTTTAATACTGCAGTGTTACATTATAAATCATTCAAAGCATGTCGACTAAAATGTGTTTAATTTCTTTAAGGTTTACGAAGTGTCCTAATATAAAGGAAATGTGGATTGATGCTACAAAACAAAGTATCGTATGTTCTCGCCATTTTAAATCAGAATATTTTAGATAGACAAAATCTGGGAACAGGCGACTTTTAAGTCCTAATGCCATTCCTACGCTTCACTTACCAACTTTGATGAGTATATTGATTCTTGGTTATCAGCGGAGTTGTGAAAAGGCAATGTTTACCGTTATAGTATTTCGTTGATACTCAGACTTACAAGAACAATTGTTGCCTCAAGTGTTCGCCTAGTCTGGCCTCAAGTGCTCACATAACAAACAATAAATTAGCTAATTTATTGCCGTGACTACGATGCTCAAACTTATTATACAGCAGCACTTAACAGCAGCATAGTGGCATTAATTATTACAATTAAGCTCAAATTAATAGCAATTTATAATAAAGTTTTATTTTTAAGAATTAACAATATATCTAATGAATCGACGTGTCTGCGCAACGGCTATCGGATCAGGTGCGCGCCATCCAGCGGCTGAAACGGCTGGATGACGCGACGCTTGATCGACTGCGCCTGGAAGTGCTTGCTACCCGCGCGGCCTCCACTCCGGCTCGGAATCCGCCCGCTACGTCGCCGGTCCCGGTGCCAGCACCCGACCTGGCGTCGGGGGCGCCGCGGGAGGATCCCGCTGCCCACGAGGAGGACGGTGTGAGTAGTGTAAGTACCCAGGCCAATGAGCAATTGAGGAGGGCTCTGGAGGAGGCGATTGAGCAGTACCGACCCACGGCAGACTCTAGGCCGCGTTTACCTCGCCTGCCCACGAATAGGCGTAATCTAGCGCTAGTGGGAGCCCTGGACGCTTTGCTAGACCCGTATATGCGGGCTAGCGAAGATCTTGCTGATACACACGCGATCATGTATTGCGGGGCCATCGCGGCGTGCCGCGTCGCTCGCGTCAAGTTCCCGGACGCTGACCGAGCGCCGCGGACCGCCGGAGGTGTCCCCGCCTGGCAAGTACGGATCGAGCGGCGTATCAGCACGTTTAGGACTCTCATTGCAAAGCTGATTTGCTTCAGGGGGGGTAACAACCGCCCCCGTGTTATGCGTTTCGTGACACAAGCCTTCGCAGGGACTGATATCAGACCCTGCGACTACATGGCATGTGTCACGGAGCGCATAGACTTCCTGAAGCAGAAAGTCTATGCATGGGCAAGCCGTATTCGCCGCTATAGAGAGCGTGTGGATCGATACCAGCAGAATCGTCTCTTTCAGAGTGACCAAAGGAAGGTATACCGAAAGTGGGAGGGAGCCGATCAACGTGTGGCCGACGGGCAACTACCGGATCCTACCGCCATGATTAATTTCTGGCGTAGTATCTGGTCGGCGCCAGTCGTGCACACCGAAGGCGAGTGGATGACTGTTGTTGAGCGAGAATGTGAGCCCATCGAAACCATGGGGGCTGTTACCATCAGCCCCGATGACGTGAGTTGTGCGGCTCGTGCGACCCAGAACTGGAAAAGTCCTGGGCCGGATGGGTTACACAATTTCTGGATCAAGTGGTTTCGATGCGCACATGAACGCTTGGCAACACAATTCCAACAAGCCCTTGAGCTCGGCTCCCTACCATCTTTCCTAACAACAGGTGTTACCTTCCTGCTCTACAAGTCCGGTAGTACCACGGAAGCGAAGAATTATCGACCCATCACGTGCTTGCCCACGCTGTACAAGCTCCTTACATCCATTCTGAGATCAAAAATCAACTCGCACATTGTTGCGAACAACGTTATGGCCTTCTCTCAAAATGGATGTAGGGTTGGGTCACGTGGTACTAAAGAGCTCCTCCTCATCGACACGGCCATTTGCCAACAAGTCCGGCGGGACAGGGGGTCTCTCTCGGCTGCTTGGATTGACTACAAGAAGGCCTATGATTCGGTGCCTCATTCATGGCTGGAGAGGATCTTGGAGCTGTATAAAATCAATACAGCTTTAAAATCCTTCTTAGGCGCATGTATGAGGCAGTGGACCACAGTCCTTCGTCAACCAGGCGGCAGAGATGGCCCCCCTGGTTCGCATGACTTTATAAGGATTGAGAGAGGTATTTTCCAGGGTGACAGTCTGAGCCCCTTGTGGTTCTGCCTGGCCCTGAACCCACTCAGCACTCTGCTGAAGGAGTCAGGACTGGGCTGTCGGCTCCGGAGAGGGGGTGAGGTCATTTCTCATCTGCTGTACATGGACGACCTCAAGCTATTTGCACCCAAACGCCCAGACTTGCTGGAGCTACTGAAGGTCACAGAAACCTTCAGTAGCGCCATCAAAATGGAGTTTGGTGTAGATAAGTGTGCGGTCATGCATGTACAACGAGGGAAAGTCGTAAATTCCCCGAATTTGCAACTTTCCGAGACAATGACTCTCAGGTCTATCTCCGAGGCTGAAACCTACAAGTACCTTGGTATGTCACAGGCCTTGAGTATTGCGGACAGGGACACTATACAGGCGGTGAAGGAGCGCTTCTTCTGTCGCTTGACAAAAGTACTTAACAGTCTTTTGTCTGGCGGCAACAAGGTGCGGGCCTTCAACGCTTGGGTGATGCCCCTGCTCACTTACTCCTTTGGCATACTAAGGTGGACTCAGACTGAGCTGGACGCCCTGGATAGGCGGGTCCGTGTGCTGCTCACTACACACCGCATGCTACACCCACGCTCGTCAGTTATGAGACTGTACATCCCGCGTAAGTGTGGCGGCCGTGGCTTTCTAAACGCCAAGGACCTCCATAACCGCGAGGTGTGCAGCCTCAGGGAGTACTTCCTAAACAACGAGTGTGGGATACATCGCGATGTAGTAGCAGTAGATAGAAGCCTTACTCCTCTTTCCTTGGCAAACGAGAACTGGCGTAGACCTAAGGTGCTTAGCACCGACGACCGCAAGGACATATGGAAGAGCAAGGAGCTACACGGGCGGTTCTACAAGGCCCTCACGGGGCCCGATGTAGACCTGCTCGCGTCGGTGAACTGGCTACGCTTCGGTGATCTCTTCGGGGAAACTGAAGGTTTTGTCTGTGCAATTGCGGACGAAGTTATGATGACGAACAACTACCGGAGATATATCCTGAAGGACGGTACGGTCGACATCTGTCGGGCATGCCGCCGTCCCGGAGAGTCTATCAGGCATATTATCTCCGGTTGTTCCCATCTAGCTAACGGCGAGTACTTGCACAGACATAATCAAGTAGCCAGGATCATTCACCAGCAACTTGCTGTTCGATATGGTCTTGTGGGGTCTGAGGTGCCGTACTATAAGTACGCACCAACGCCGGTTCTCGAAAATGGTCGCGCCACGCTCTATTGGGATCGATCTATCATCACGGACAGGACTATTGTAGCCAATAAGCCTGATATCGTGCTGATAGATCGATCCAAGCGCCGTGCAGTGCTCGTCGACATCACCATCCCCCATGACGAGAACCTCGTGAAAGCCGAGAAGGACAAGCTCAGCAAGTACCTTGACTTGGCTCACGAGGTTACCGCCATGTGGGATGTTGATTCGACGATCATTGTTCCGATAGTCGTTTCGGCGAACGGGCTTATAGCGAAGAGTCTCAACCACCATCTCAAGAGACTCTCGCTAGATGGTTGGATCAAGGGTCAGATACAGAAAGCGGTACTTCTGGACACGGCGCGCATCGTCAGGAGGTTCCTCTCTCTGCGGCCCTAACCACCGGTAGCCTGGGCCCCGCCCCGCTGCTGGCGGCACTCTAGGTTAGGTTTTTTATAATGTTTATGCTTTGTAATTTCATTTTGTATTTTACTTTTTATATATATATTGTAAAAAACCTAACTTAAGAAAATAAATGTATACTGAGTATCTAATGAAAATGCCAGTAACAATCCATTGCTGTCAGTATTTAAAAATCATGTCCTACTCAATAGTTTGAAAACAGTGAAGTGTAATAGAGTAGGTATGTAAGTCGGGGGGGGGGGGGGGGGGGGGGGGGGTATGTTTGAATGAATGGGGTTGTTTTATTAGGTAATTTAGCTCTAATCATCGATCATCGTCACATCACTAGCGGCCCCCAGACATTTTGTTTATATTTCTGTGTGACGCCTACTTGACCTTCAATCGGCAAATCACAGTGCGGTAAGCGCTCGTCGCGTCTCCCGCGCCCCTTTAGTTTTGGCAGAATCGGTTTCAATGAAACAATCCTACGAAGCGACGTCTTTAGGTTTAGTGGTCTGTGATTGATCCTAACTGCGACCTATTATAACGGTAATTAAGACTCATCTGTGCTAGTTGTGAATGTGTAAAGTTTAGTTTAAATGTTTTAGAATCATCCTCAGTTCATCGAATCACAGACAGACACAATCAAAATTACTTGCTTAATAGCAACCTTGGCTATTGTAAAACCTTCTTTAGTAACCAAATGAACTTTTTTCATTTTTTTATAAGATGTACAAGCGATATTGGTATACAGTAACGTAAATAATATTTCATTAACCAACATCGATACTAAAAAAACATATAACAAAGACGTAAGGTCACCGATGAGTTTACGATTCAATATTTTGAGCGAATGCCAGGGAGATATACTTAAAAGTTATCTCTATCTCATATACATAGGTTAATATTTCCTTATCATATGAGGCAATGAATATACATTAAGTCATTCTTATTTCTGGTCTGCATACTGCATACTACACTGTATATTTTAAAACATTAGCAAATTCCTCTTTCTCGTGCAAAAAGTATCGTGTAAATATAATTAAAAAGATACATAAGTTGATAAGAAAGTTATCTAATGAATACTTACGTCCACTAATAAGCCCGAAGCTCATAACGATACAAAAACACACACAATAGCACTTCATTGTGGGGAATCACACGGTTGAGGAAAACACGACCGTCTTGACTCAGGTCCGGCCGGTTCTTGACTTGACCATTGAAATGGCTAAAACCGTCCACACAAGTTTTTATACCACTTAGGTACAGAGTAGCTATATTAATATTTATACGACGACTTAAGATGATAATTGACGAGGACCTTATGCCAGAGTATTACGAACTGTTTTATCGTTTATCAGTGACGTTATTATGCCATTAGCTACCGTTACAACATCGTTATTCGTTTTGTCCCTGTCTTTCATCTGTTATTAATAAAATATTTGAAAGAGACGACATGATCGAATTGTATTTGAACTTCAGAGTGCAAACGAACTAGATTGTGTTGCCGTTCTTATATCGACTTGAAAACAAAACAAATATTTTCAAGCTACTTTTTGCAAAGTTGTGTTCAGACTCAAGTCACCTCTTTTTGTACGGAAAAATAAACATCTCATTATTGAGTCAAGGATACAATACAGCATATAGTTCTGGGGGAGTAGCTATAGGTACAATATGCAGGCCACTGTTATAGCGCAAAAAAGAGCGATCAGAATTATAGCTCGGGTATCACGAACAAAGAAGATCATGTAAGAAGTTTTTACTGAATATGAGAGTCTGACTCTTCCGAGCCTTTATATCCTTGTGGTTCTTACCAATCTAATAAATCACATTGGCAAAACAGAAACGCTCGAAGAGAGAGGCAAATGCGTCTGACCACCAGAAGAAAAGATTCGCCCCGTGCGATAAATACCAAATTCAGAGTAGTCAAGCACTCGGCAGGTTATCAGGCGGTAATTCTGTTCTATATATAAACTGTATTGAGGGACAAACTCGACTTTGCTGTTGGAAAACTGACGTCCCCATAATATCGACATAGGTCGCGGTTAGTTTTGTAACTAACAATAGTACATTAACTACAGAGGCCGGGAAGTGAGGGGTTGCCGGCCGAGTACATATATATACGAATAGGCTAGTTTCCTAACAGTTTAAATCAGCTTCTTTTTATGAAGTGTCAAAACGCTCAGATAGTAAGCAGTTTCACAGAAAATACCAACAAATGACGTCATTGGTTCTTGTTGTCAAATAGGGATGGCTACTGGGTTAAAACTATAATTCTATTTAGTCCGTCAGTTAGATAATGGAAAAATATGGGACACGTATTTTTTCGTTTATCAAAATATCAAAAACCGTCAAAGTTATAGATTAAAAAAACTTCAGGAGTTTGTGTGACGTCACTCGAAACTTCTAAGAGCGTTTTCCAAAAAAAATACCGGGGTAGCTACTTTCTCAAAATATGCACTTGTGAGGTTTTTTTTGCTCAGAATCGTTAGTACTTTCGAACCTTATACGTTAGCCACGGACCCCCGGCTCTCGTATCATGGACCCCTAAGGGGTCCATGGACCACAGTTTAAGAAACCCTGCCTTATTTGAATTTCTTGTCATTTTAAAATTGCTAAAAATGACAGTTTGGTTTTTCATGGGATAAGTTTTGTAAACTGAATGTGATAATTAGCGTTGAATAATTATTTTTTACTATAAATAAAATAACAGGAAAACTCTAAAATGCAGTAGGAGTTTTATCGTATTTCCCCAACATATTAATAAAGCTAAGATGACATACGTTGTAAAAATCCCAAAGCGGAAAGTACTCATATTTAATTGTCTGCTGTTTAATTTAAGGTCAACAATTTATTTTTGGAGTTCATATTATGATATACAGTCGTATCATCTTTATCTGTGTTCGATTTCCACGTCAACTTCGCTCTCTTTAATTTATTTCCAGCAGTGGCAATGCTAATGATACCTTATTCCTAATATTTTTCGACAACATACATGCACAACATGCATGGCATGCTTTACAAAATCGACTTAACACAGTCTTAACGGCGACTGATAGAATGATGATGAATGTACAGCCTAAAACTAAAAAGAAACATTTTATAAATGAATTCCTGAAGAAGTAATAAATACGATTTTAAAGATTATGTTTTGTGTGAAAACAAACCTGTCATCGGACAAACGATAATATTTTTGGCCAAATTAAATTAGGTGAATGGTTTTTAGTGTTTGCGATAGGTTACCGATGATAGTTTTATCACTAGCATTTTATACCTCACTTATTATATCAAGCGGCGTCAAATTTAATTGTTCTTAGTCATTTAAAGTCGTAATTTGTTGCAACAATCACAAACTAACGTTATGGTAAACAAACAAAACAAATATTAATACAAAATGGCGCAACATTTATTTTTTCGCGCGCCGATCTGTGGTTGAATTACGTATGCGCGCGCAGAGGCAACGACGCAACCCTCAAACAGCCAGAAATATGCACAATATTATAAACAGAGTAATTATGGATTTCTATAGAGAATTCTAAATAATTGATGATTGTATTTTTGCAGATACTTTGATGAAGTATAATCTTTTATCATATTTTGACTGAAACTAGCTTATTTATGTACAAAAATGATAACCTTTTTTGGACAAAAACCTCTTTTTAGAGATTAAAAAAAAGTGTAATAAGCAAAACACTAGTGCGGTAACGTAAAGTAAAACGCACAAGAATAAGCAAATTATAACCACTTTACGAGCAAGTGTGTTGAAAAATAAATTAATAAAACATAATTATTTTAATTGGCAATTAAGTTGCCATTCACAGCACGTGGAGTAACTTCGGTCCGTTCATGAGACTCGCATAATAATCTTCGGATTTCAAATCTACAAAGTCAGGCAAAACACATTTTATAGTTCTCAAATAAAGAATCCTCCACGGTACAATAATAAGCAAGTCAGTGGAAATCGAGCTCTGTGGACGGCCCCCGGTACTGACTAAAATAACCGACTTGGTTTAACATTACATCTCAAAACTTTTTTGTTGTTGAAGAGCGTTGCGAGACTTGCATATCTTTACATGTAATGTTATTGATTGGATCATTATTTCTAAAAACAAACTAATGCTTCCTTTAGATAGCTATCGTAAGAATTTCAGAAGTTTAGGACCCGACCTATAAATTCTTTTCACCTTGCATAATTAGGTATTCATGTTTGAAAAAAATAAACATTGCAGTGGGGAACTACTGACATTTTTAGATGGGATAACTAAATATTTTTACTAAAAAAAACCCGACCGCGGTGCACTTTAAAAGTGCATAAAATCGGCTAATATTTTGTTTATTTTAGCGAACTTTATACCCAGTGACACTCGCGCCATCAAGTCGAATCTAATGATGTATCATTTATCAAAATCGGTTGTGCCGTTGAGTAGTTACGAGCGGACACAGGAACGGACATACATACATACAGGTCAAACACATAACCCTCCTTTGGGCTTCGCCGCAGTCGGGTAAAAATAGGAAGGGAAGGAAAGTTTCCGTATACAAAATGTATGCTACTCAAACAATTGGGTCTTAAACTCAACGTTTAATGTGTCAACTCTCTTATAAAATCTAAAATCAAGGATGTATATTGCTCTTAATCCAATCCAGGTATTCAAATACTTTGGTGAACACTCCGGGGATGTTCTCCAGGCCACAAGGGGCAGATCCGAAACTGACGATGCCTACGAGCTGATACGTAGTCTCCTCCAAGTACATGAGAGGCCCTCCCGAGTCCCCGTTGCAGGTGTCCCTGCCTTTCTCCCCACCAGCGCAAATCTGGCCGTTCCATAATGTGACATGGCGGATTTTGACGTTGTAAGCTGGTTGGCATGTCTGTAATTTAAGTAGAATATTTTTTTTTCAAAACGATTACGTAACATTATCAATTTCATTAAGAAATTGTTAACCAAGTATGTATGTATGTAGTAACTAATTATGATATTTCCCGAAAGTAGATAATTAGGAATTAGATACGGAATCTTCAAAAAGTAGGTATTCTTCGCAGTTTTCGTTCATTTCAAAATTCTACATTGAACGTAAATAACCTTCATTAGTAATCGTGCAAGTGAAATCGACACAATCGTTAGGTGAGGTCTTATAAGGTGGATTGTGTACTTGCTTGTCTATTAACTCGTAAAGACAACAATGGTTGAACTGAACAAGTAATTTAATTTAGTAGTCCTACATATTTGTGTTGCGTTATAAAATTCAGTCATAATGTTTCCCAACCCAGTCTCTATTTATTCGATAAAATATTATTTTTGTAGCTAGTACTTAGTTGTAAATTAAATTATCTGATCTTACACTGATATGATCCCATCTTCATATCATCAGCCTATATACCTCCCACTGCTGGGCAGAGGCCTACTCTCATAGACGAGAGTGAATGGACTGTAGTCCCCACACTATCCCACTGCGGATTGGGAACTTCACAGACATCTTTGATTTTCTTCGCCGATGTATGCAGGTTTCCTTACGATGTTTTTCAATAATATTCCGTACATAAGTCCCGAAAAACTCATTGGTACGAGGCAGGATTCGAGCCTACTTGCAGAAATAAATTATTTTATTTTATTTATAATATATTTTCTACCTCAGTAGCAATTTGATTCAGTCTAAAGTCTAAACTAATAAGATCTTACACTAACATACCTTAACTTAAAAATGTTCTTTAAAAATATCTACGTACCTCAATGGTCTTGTAAGGCAAGTCAACGTGCAACTTGACGGAGCTGATGGTGCGGTTCTCGTTAGCCCCCCAGCCGGCAGCGAACAACCTCGTAGCAGGCGGCATGTTGGTGGTCACATCACTCGATGGAAGACATATGGGCCGAATAAAATCTGAAAATTAATAGTACATTACTTACCTAGACATTACACAACTAGGGTGTTAAATTAAGAAAGGCCGAGATCGCAGTTGTTTGCGGCCCGAGCTGCAAGCGAGGGACGTAAATATGCGATCGAGGGCTTTCTTTATTACGTCCCGTGCTGTGTACATCATTTTATGCCTACACTTGGCCAGAAAGCGGCTTTTTTCGTACGCGTAACATGCGGAAAAAGCCACTTTATGGCCAGGTGTGGCATAAAACAAAAAATGTTTCAAATCGCAGGTATTTGACGCTCGAGCCGAAGGCAAGGGCGATAAATATAAGGCAAGGAGATTTTCCGCACGCGTAGCGTGCGGTAATCGCCACTTTATGGCCAGGTGTGACGTAAAGGCCTTTATCAGTATTATTGACTTTAATGACGCTTGAAAATATTCGTATAAAATTGATTGTTCATTCAGGTGGTGATAGTTGACTATTGTGCATAACAATAATTTATAAAATTATTTGAGGGTAAAAATGTGTGGAGGCATTATGATTAGTGAATCATCATCATCGTCATTTCAACCTTGAGACGTCCACTGCTAAAAGTGGGCCTCCCCCAAAGACTTCCTCAGCGAACGGTCACTCCTTCCTACTCCATCGACTTCTGGCAACCTTAAGCAGGTCGAAAGACCATCTCTTGGGGCCAAACTACTAAAATAATGATATTTTGTTAATGTGTTTAGGGCGTAAAGGAGAAGCCTCTTGAATGGAGACCACGAATCGGAATCCTCATGTGAGCCGTGAGAAATATGCGTGTATGTACGCTTGTATTTGTAACAGCAATTCATTTGTCAAATTTAAGATGGACAAGTTAATTTTACTTGTATATGGTGCAAGTCGCAAGAGTCTCAGCATGGCGATATCATTGTTCTTCTGCGTGAAAGTCGGTTTATAGTCCGGGTGAGGAATGATGCGCTCAATTGGGATGACGACAGGGTCATTATTGCACTCTCGGTCTTCCGGTTCTCCGCCCGCGACAGGCACGCAGTCGCGACCAGGATTTGATATGTCATATTCGCCTAGACGGACGTTTTTCCTAAAAAATAAGTAAAAAATAACTTTCATGCGTGGGGTTCAAAAGTCGTGAAAAAGAAATAGGAATCGTGTTTTAACATGTTACTAGCTGTACCGGTGAACTTCTTTTCGCATTTTGTTTATTTATTTGGGATTATAATAGGTATTCTGTTATTCAGGCCATAGACTTATTTTTTACCAAATAGTTCCAGTTCCAAGGACGTATTTAAACGTGTTACGCTAAGGTAAAAGGTTTGTGCAAAACTTTGTGAACGCTTGGTGCACTGATGCCCAGGGCTTCTTCTATTTGCCTAAACGTCATTCGAAGATCAACTCTTAACATGTCTTCTACTTTGGGGCACTTTTTTTTCTTCTATCAAGGTCGATAGTGCTCATGATCCTTATTCGAAAACACTTAAATTTTTTGAAAAATAATAAAAAAGTTAAATTAACAACGATTTTTGAAAATAATAGAAGGTGACTTGAACAAAATTACGTTATAGAGATAGTATGCGAGATAATTTTATAGTGTTTTCCACAGTATAATATTTTAAAATAATATAGTACTTTACGCAACGGTTGTATATGAGATCAAAAAACGTTAGTGGCGTGAGTAGAGATCCGCTATTTTGGAAACTTTGTTAGTCCCATCGAGCCCTATTTAATCTAGGCTTACGGTGTTCCCAATCTGTGCGCGATGCCCTCCACGCAGTGGGCCGCTGTGAGCACGTAGCGTCCAGAGATCAACACGCCGCCACACCTGAACGTGAGCTTGTTGTTCCTCTCGTACTCTATAGCCGCCAGCCACGGGTACTGGTCGATGGATGTTGCGTTTCCTCCTGAAAATATTTGCATTAACAACTGAAAAAAATTCACTGTTGGCCACGACCCACGAGTCTGCTTCAAAGAGCTCCCTATGACCGATCCCGAGCCGCCCGCGGCCAGTGAAACCAAGTCGCTTCGGTGCAGGGCTCGGATACCGGTATTTTCTCCATATAAAAATACCGGTATTTTTTCCGATCTTTGGTTTATTATTTCATTTTTAATCGGACAATCTAATAATACGAAGTCATTACTTAAATACATTATTGAGCCCTACATAAAAGGTATAAAATAATTCTAAATTTGGGTTATTTCGAGGTTTTTGCAAAATACTGGTTCCGAGCCCTGCTTCGGTGACCTTCCTCCAGCATTACTAAGGGGGTTTGCTTAGCAGGCTTGTTGGCGACCATGGCATACACGGCGGCTATTGTCGCCCGAACTCCGGTTTCGACTTCCTTCTGATCCCTGGTTATATTTTGTTTGATCCACTTCTGAGTTCATGGTTTTCAGTTTTTTATCTATTTTGGTTGCAAAAAAATGTTCATTTGTATAGTGAACCAAGAAAGTGGGCTACCACTTTTAAACTTCAGTACCTACCACTACCACTCAATAAAGTCGAAAAATGATACACCACTTTCTCGCATTACTGTACGTTGTCTGTTTCAAAATTTGCAAATCATTTATCAATCGCTAGGCAGCTTGGCACTAACCTGACGGATTCAGATAAAATGGCAAATTCTACAACAGTCCAAGTTGTTACGAGCTTACGAGTGTTTTTCATTACAAAACTCGTTTATAAAAACATATTTTAACTTTTAATTCATTTATGCCACACCTGGCCATAAAGTGGCGCTTTCTTACCAGGTGTAGACGTAAAATGATGTACACAACACGGGAGGTAATAAAATAAAGAAAGCCCTCGATCGCATATTTACGTCCCTTTCTTTGTATTACCACCCTAGTTGTGTAATGTACTATTAAATGTCACAGGGATCGTTATCAATAGGATTGTTGGAGTCGCAATATAACATAATATTTAATTTACCCATTATTTTGTCAAGGCTGCTTGTGTCCCTACCACAGCACTCGGTCTGAGGATGGGGGGGCGCAGCAGACGGCACGCACATGCCGGGCGGTGGAGGACCGCAGCACACGAAGAAATCTTTCGATGGCGTTTGGCATCTAGAGCCCAAGGCGATAGGTTATTAATGCAACACAGTTTTAAAGGGCATTTCTCCAGAAATATGTCTGCGACTCATTCATCTGTCTCCATACATTTAGTATGAAAAAGGGCCAGATGAATGAGGTGACCGCAGACATATTTCTGGAGAAATGCCCTAAAGTATGTTTTTAAATGGTAAACATTTATTATAAGTACTTTACTTAAAGATGAAGAGTTTAAACATTAAATCATCATTTATTGATATCGGAGATAGCGGGACATTTCATAAAAATTGGTGGAAGATGCTAAGCTTAGGATTTGTGTGAAATGATAGGGAGACCTTTACCGAGAAGAAGTATGCCATAACTTTTTCAATACATAAATGGGTGAATCAACTTTTCTTTGTCAACAAAATTTCACCTTCTCCGACTAAAATTGAATAAAGTTTATGCCCATTTAAAAGACAGATAATAAAGCTACGTAATGCAAATATTTTTTATTATAATTTGTTTATTATAACTTGTTTATAAGCAGTGACCCAGCGGACATAGCTGTCCTCCACTTTTGTATGAAAATAAGGGGTTGTCCGCTGGGTCACCCTATTTATTTGTTAAAAACGAGTTTTATGTTTATTTTTACTTAATATATCTCTAACATGTCTAAGCGGTTGGTCGACGCCACGGGGGACAAGAGAGCTGGCAGCTTCCTCGCTCAGCGTATAAGCATCGCGATTCAGCGAGGAAATGCTGCCAGCATTCTCGGCACAATGCCACAGGGGCCCATATTAGAAATTGACGTTTGGGATGACGGCTGGCTGTCAAAGGTGACGGGCAGGAAAAAATTAATTAAATTTGATTTTAATTAAATTACTGTTAAATTCTTAGCTTTGCCTCACATAATGAGTGAAGCCAGTAGAGGGGAAGGGCCCGGCGGTTCGGGTATTGAGCAAAGGGAATTGTCTAGCGGTATTGCGTGTGGTCAGCGTGTGAACGATATGCCGTCATGGGACAACGAGAGCGTGTCGAGTGAGCAAGTGCAGGCCCGAACGGAGTCAGTGTTGGACGACGATGGTATGTCGGATGTGCGACGGCATACGTATAAGCGTTCTGTCGATGTTGGTCTCAGTGACGAAAGCTGTGGTTCAGATGCTAGTTTTATCACTGTCACGGGAAGGAGGCCAAAGCGTTTGCGAATCGCAGCAAATGGTAAAGTAGTACCAAGGACGAGCGAAGTCTCGGACCAGACTTTTGAAGTCTATATTGCTTCGAAAACGGAGCTGCCAAAACAATTTGGTTTCGCCAAGTTACTGCAGCTGAAGGCTATTAAAGGGGTTTTAAAAATAAAGTACGTAAGCCCCTTTAAGGTACTGATCCAGTTCAAGTCGAGAGACGAGGCGGAGAAACTTCTGGCTAGTGAAGTCTTTAATAACGACGACAGGCGTGCATACTGGTCGAACATGGCCTGTTGTTCGTATGGAATTGTGAAAAGAGTGGAATTGGAGATTGAGGAAGACGAGTTCCTGAAATGCATCGAAGGTACTGAGGATATTCTATCAGTTCGGAGGCTCAACCGATTGGATGATGATGGCCGCTGGACTAAGTCTGAGGTAATCCGTGTGTGTTTTAAAGGAGCTTGCTTGCCTCCGTATATTTACGCATACGGGTGTCGATTTAAAGTAAAGCCATACAATTTCCCGGTTAGTCAGTGCTCACGATGCTGGAAATTCGGGCATTTGAGCAGATACTGTCCAACTGGTAAAGTGCTCTGCCCTAAGTGTGGAGCAGAGCATGCCAATTGTGACACGACAATTTTTAAGTGCTTGAATTGCAAAGGAGCCCATATGGCATTAAATAAGTCCTGTCCAGCATTTTTAAAAGAGAAGGAAATTCGTAGAATAATGGCTGCCGAAGGATGTATATACAAGAGAGCTTTATCGTTGTATTCTCAAGAAAAGAAAAGCCAGGTCGTTGATTCCTGGAGCCAGGAAGTGCCAATTACTCTCGTGGCAGCAAATGAAATGAGCAATCGTAAGTCGTACAGGGATGCTGTGCTCTCTAAGGTGGAGAAGGATAAGGGGACTGAGAGTAACACTCTTCAACGCAAGCGTCAGCAAGAGGGTCTGGTGGAGGAGGACAAGGACCTCGGAGGCAGCATCCATCAACGTATGCACCAGCAAGAGGTTCCGAAAAGAAAGAATCCGAGACGGAGGTCTATTGAGAATGAGGTTGAATTCCCTGTTTACGTACAGTCGGCGAACACTGTCTCAGAGGAGCGTACTCCGAGGAAACCCAAGAAAAGGTGTGAAATATTTGAGAGAGTTATGGAGAAAGTGAAGAATATTTTACTCTCTAGCAGCAGTTGGACTGATAAGTTAGGTCTCATATTTAAAATTGTTGTGGAGGAATGTGTAGAGCTGTGTAAGAGGTTTTTTAAGACGGCTGATTTGTTTAAGTTATTTCTCACAAATGTAAATGGCTAGAGCTACTATCCAATCTCGGTTGAATATAGTACAGTGGAATTCGCAAAGCAGTAGGCCTAAGTTAACTGAATTTGAATTATTTATGAATCGTGAAGAGGTCCATATTGCTTTGCTTAGCGAAACGTGTTTGGATAGTAGCTCTGTGCTTAATATGGGCTCATATGTGACGGTTTTTAGTAAAACGTCCCACTTTGTCGATTCTAGTTACGGAGTTACGGGCAGTTTAGTGAAATATGGCAAAACTTACCGAAAATCAACTTTCGATGAAAACTGATAGAACATACTGTAATAAACCTATGATTTTGATGACGACCCATAAATCTCCATTTTAAGCACCTTTTTAGGGCCTCAAAGTTTAGTGCCCAGCGACCCACTTTGTCGTATACAGAAAAAATCGTCGATATCATATTTGTACCAGTGTTTTCAATTACGGTTATATCGAGGGTGCCTTTCAATGTTTTCATACAAGGTCTCCAGGGTCTGATGATGGAGCCGGAAGGTGGCCATAGGAACTTCGTAATAAAACGTCGGAACCCCATCGTGTTTGGGCTCATTTGTTTCGTCTTGACGAGTACTCTGAACCAAGATGATATCCAGGATCTGATGATGGAGCCAGCAGGTGTCTATGGGAACTCAGTAATGAAACGACGCAACACCATCGTGTTTGGGCTCATTTGTTTCGTCTTGACGGTACTCTGAACCGAAATGATATCCAGGGTCTGATGATGAAGCCTGAAGGTGTCTATGGGAACTACGTAAAAAAACGACGCAACCCCATCGTGTTTGGACTCATTTGTTTCGCCTTGACGAGTACTCTGAACCGGGATGATATCCAGGGTCTGATGATGGAGCTGGAAGGTGGCCATAGGAACTTCATAATAAAACGTCGGAACCCCATCGTGTTTGGGCTCATTTGTTTCGTCTTGACAAGTACTCTGAACCGAGATGATATGCAGGGTCTGATGATGAAGCCGGAAAGTGACCATAGGAACTCCGTAATAAAACGACGCAACCCCATCGTGTTTGGGCTCATTTGTTTCGTCTTGACGAGTACTCTGAACCGAGTTGATATCCAGGGTCTGATGATGAAGCCGGAAGGTGGCCATAGGAACTCCGTAATAAAACGACGCAACCCCATCGTGTTTGGCGTTCCGACGTTTTATTACGCAGTTCCCATGGCCACCTGCTGGCTCCATCATCACAGCCTGGATATCATCTCGGTTCAGAGTACTCGTCAAGGCAAAACAAATGAGCCCAAACACGATGGGGTTGCGTCGTTTTTTTACGCAGTTCCCATAGATACCTTCCGGCTCCATCATCAGACCCTGATCATCATCTAAGACACATGTAAGTGGATGTGAGCTCTGCCGTTCCTATTTTTCAAAAAGATGTCTTGCCTACTTATGATGCGTAGCTAAATCAATTGTTAATCTCAATTAACGATTAACAATTACGTAATCGTTAATTGCAATTAACAATTACTTTTTATTAATTAATACCCACGTCGGCTCTACACAAAGCGCTTAGCGGCAGCGGTGCTTTTGATGTCGCCGACGAGGCGGCGCGGCGACTTTTATAAACGTTGCGATGAGTTCGATCCGTTTGCTACATCTCATAGGTTCAATACGTACACCATTTTTGGTTTGTAATTATACTGTTTTTGGTTCAGCAAATTACACCTATGTTTATAAATTATGATCAGTAATTTTTTAGCGTATGATCCACCAAACCGTCAAAGTGGGTCACTAAACTTGAGTCGAATAGAAATTTCGTTCAATTACGTTAAAAAAGTTTAAACAAGCGACGTTAGTATCAAAGACTCTTAGATTAACAATAACAAACCATTATCTCATACATAAAACTGAAAAATATACCAAACACAAACACTTTCAATAAAGAAGCACTAAAGTTTAGTAAAGCGACGAAGTGGGACGCTCCCTATATAAAATCACTAAACTTTATACACACAAAAAGTACTTATAATTTGATATTTTTCATACTTTCTATGCTTGATAAGTATGTTTTTTAAGTAATCTCATGTTATATATTAAGAGACACATGTATTTTAATTTTTATGCATGGCACTCTTCAAATCATTTGTTATTAACTTTTTGACATAATAACTAAATAAAAGGATCCACAGAATTATTTCTGTCTTTTTTAGCATGAGAAACCATTTATAAATACAACTTTAATGATAAATATGCGTGCCTTATAATAGAATATAGAAATAAACCCATATTCAGGATTTACATATTTTCGTCCTGTTTTTATGTTCAAGCCTCCATAACATTCAAAATACTAAGGTTACATATATGATTTTAACTAATTTAAAATCCCTAAAGTATGCCCATTCATTTAATACCAACCACTCCATAACTTCAAAGTAGAAGTGTGTTTTCTGCCATCCCAAACTTTAACCAACGTTTTCTCAATTGTCGCTTTTTCACTTCTGCAACTTTGCAGAATTTTTAAAAAATAACTATAGGACCTAGAGACATGAATCTTTCACCAAAAGATAGCGTAGGATCTGTAGTATTAGGAACTACTCTTAACTCCATATCGACAAAGTGGGACGTTTTCCCAAAAACCGTCACATATAATATATTTCGTAAAGATAGAGCAGATTTTCGTGGAGCCCCACTCAAAGGTCGTCAAGTTTGTATACGGTTTTTTTTTAAAACATAGTGTACAAATTTGGTAACCTGTTTGTTTTTTTTTAGGTATTTATGTCCATTTTTTATTTTATCTTAGCTTTGAATATTGTACGGTAGAGGCTTAACGGAGCTGGCATAGTCAGTTTGACAAAAGCTCCCTAAAAATAAAGATTAAAAAAAAAAAAAAAAAAGAAATTGACGTTTAATAGTAGTTTTATTTGTTTTTACTTTAAGGTTTTAGTTTTAGATTAATCATGGTATTATAATGGATGTAATAAAATATATCTTTAGATGTAAGATCTTGTTCCATTTAAATCATTTTAAAACATGCAGTGAACAAATAAGGAGAAAGAGCAATCTTTGCATAAAGCAGAGAACAGTTGATTCACCCAAATAATAATAATAAAAACCGGCAAGGTGCGTCCCTTTTATTCTTGATTTAATTTTCTTTTTATTATTTGATCTTTTAGCGACAATAGAAATACACATTCTGTGAACATTTCAAATTTCTTATCTATTACGCTTCAAAAGCTAGAGCCCTGTGTCAGACCGACAGCGGAGGCTTGGTTATAGGGTTCCCTTGGCACCCTTTGGGTACGGAACCTTATAATGTATCATTTCGGTTTGTTTAAAAAAGTCCGTAATGTTTTAGGAATATTTTATGGTTACCAACTAGTGATGGGTCGCTACCGGTAACTTACTAAAGGCGGGAATATTCCCAGTAACATTACCAGTAATATTACCCACGATCGGTAAGATTGGGTAATATTGAAAAAAATGTTAGAAAGTAGATGTTTTATTCGTGTTAAGTACTAACAGAGTTTACATTGCACCGATTTTTAATCATAAAAGTTACGAATCTTTTTTAAGTTAGTAAATTACCAATCTTACCAGTAACATTCTCAATGTTACTGGGTATTTTCCCAATGCTACCGGTAATATTACCAGGTAAGATAAGAAACTACAGTTTTACTTGAGATTTATTGATCAATTACTTAGTTCAAGGAGCAATATATGAATATCAGGAGGCACGGTAGTGCCCCGCCAAGTCGAGCAAAACAAAGGCACGGCCGTACCATCTTTTTTTCAAAGCCATTCAAGCCATTTTCAGCCTCCTGTAGTTTTGTGCTGGCTAAAGCTAGAAACCTTGAATATACAGGGATATATAGGGCATAATAAGACTTAAATATATTTTCAATAACATTTAATTTTAAGGTGTAGTTTAACAACTATTGCACGTCAAAGTTCTTTAGTTTTGTCCCTGACTGACTGACTGACTGACCGATGATCACCATAATTCTAAGGTACTTCTAGCAGACACACAAGCTCCAATTTTTTAGCTGTTAGGCCATCATGTCATGCAAGACCTAAAAATATTCCAATTTCATAATCATAAATATAAACTGCATAAGTAAGTTTGTAATCCTATATAAATACAGGCGATTACAAAGTTACTTTTGTAGTTCAAATAGGAAATAGAATGGATAGATTGCGTTGCAAAACTTACACCTTTTTACATGTAATGTTTTTGATGGGATTTCATTTCTTTTTGTAAGTGGACTTCCTTTATTATTACATTCCAATCCATTCTATTTCCATATTTGAACTACAAAAGTAACTTTGTAATCGCATGTATTTGTATAGGATTACAAACTTACTTATGCAGTTTATATTGATGATTATGAAATTGGAATACTTTTAGGTCTTGCATGACATGATAGCCTAACAGCTAAAAAATTGGAGCTTGTGTATCTGCTAGAAGTACCTTAGAATTATGGTGATCATCGGTCAGTCAGTCAGTCAGTCAGTCAGGGACAAAACTAAAGAACTTTGACGTGCAATAGTTGTTAAACTACACGTTCAAATTAAATGTTATTGATAATATATTTAAGTCTTATTATGCCCTATATATCCCTGTATATTCAAGGTTTCTAGCTTTAGCCAGCACAAAACTACAGGAGGCTGAAAATGGCTTGAATGGCTTTGAAAAAAAGATGGTACGGCCGTGCCTTTGTTTTGCTCGACTTGGCGGGGCACTACCGTGCCTCCAGATATTCATATATTGCTCCTTGAACTAAGTAATTGATCAATAAATCTCAAGTGAAACTGTAGTTTCGTATCTTACCTGGTAATATTACCGGTAGCATTGGGAAAATACCCAGTAACATTGAGAATGTTACTGGTAAGATTGGTAATTTACTAACTTAAAAAAGATTCGTAACTTTTATGATTAAAAATCGGTGCAATGTAAACTCTGTTAGTACTTAACACGAATAAAACATCTACTTTCTAACATTTTTTTCAATATTACCCAATCTTACCGATCGTGGGTAACTTACCGGTAAGTTACTAGTAATATTCCAGTTGGAAACTTACTGGTAACGGGAATGTTACCGCCGACCCATCACTATTACCAACTGAAATGGGCTACCATCTTCTAAAATGCACCAATCAATAAACATAATGACGTTCGTGAGCGTTTTTCAAAAAAAGTGTACTATTTAACGGTATTTCAATACTGTTTAAATACCATCTTTCCGTTGTGTCATGAAACTGTGTTGATTTGGCACTATCTTACAGTTTCGTCACGGTCCTTAACTGCTGCACTTTTTTTGGAAAACGCTCTCGTACAAATGAATTACAGCTAAAGCTTACTTTAAATTGGTTACATAAGCGCTGTAATCGGGAGTGACTGGAGGCGCAGACAATGTGTCCACAATGTGTTTACACTTGTATATGCTTATACATTGACCCTGGTTTCCCTCCGGTGTCAAGCACATCTTCGGTTCAGGGGGAGGAAGTATCGTTGCGGCCGGGCAGCACACCTAAATTTCAAAGAAAAACTGTGATTAACGATTAACTAGGACTCGAAACTAAGAATCATGTGCCGATCGAAAATCCTGTCCCCTTTAATATAATAGTACGTTTTTGTTAAGTTCGCAAAGTAAGCATTAGGCGGACGAGGACGAGTGAGTTCGAGGGTCAACCTGAAGGGGAGGCCCTCGTAGAGTACGAGTCCATCTATATATTGCTCTTTCGGCCGAGATTAAACATAGTAGTTTTCACGCCTACTGCGACGAAACATATAATAGCTTAAAAAACTAACAGAACCTCTTAAATCGTTTAATTGTACATTACATAACTAGGGTGGTAATACAAAGAAAGGCCGAGATCGCAGAAGTTTGCGGCCCGAGCTGTAAGCGAGGGACGTAAATCGAGGGCTTTCTTTATTACCTCCAGTGTTATGTACAACATTTTATATCTACACTTGGCCAGAAAGCGGCTTTTTCCGTACGCGCAGCGTGCGGAAAAAGTCACTTTATGGCCAGGTGTGGCATAAAAAAGATTATGTCTATGTGACGGACGCGCGGCGGCGCCGAGCGGCTAGCGCGCTATCGCCGATGGAGACAGTGTTGCCAGGGCCATTGAGTCATAAGTAACGTTTTGTTTCTCGAAAAGTAACATTTTTGCTGCGAATGTAACATTCCCGTGAAAAAAAAATTAAAAAAAAATTTCAGCTTTGACAGCTGTCAAGATTAAGGGTAATAAGGTAAGAACAAAGACTTCTACATACCTTTTAAACAACAAAGCATATATGTACAAGTATCGAAACATTAGAATATGCAGAATTTACATCTTCATCGTTTTGAGAGTTTCCGTGTAAACACAAAAAATGTTTACGAAATCATTTACTAATTTTACATTTTTTTTTTCTAAAAACATGATTCACTGGTCAATTTCTAAATTGAATAAAGCAATATACTATGGCATACCGATAATAAGTACATAAAAAAATAGCAAATTGATACCCACCGAATATGAGTGGATACACAGGTACCTACTTTGTTCCTGCTCATTTAAATTTTGAATCATCCACACACTGTTTTCACTAGTCACAGTAAGTAAACAAAAACAAATATGGCCATTACAGCGGGCGAGCGCGGCCGGAAATTTTGCGAAATTGAAAGTTCGTAAGCTGATTGTCATTGTCAGAACATACTTAGTTTTTGGGCTCTTTGTGAGTGGAGCCCTTCAATACTGCCATTCATGGGTATTTCGTAAGCTGACATAGCTTACTCAAACATAAGTTAACATAAGAGCGAGAAGAACGGCAAAACACGAACTAAGAATTTCGAACAGATACGACTATACTTAGTACTCGTAGTAGTGAAACCGTTTTTGGGTGCGTTCGGAAATTGTTCTAAATATTATTAAGAAAAAAATTATGAGCTAGAAAAGTAACGAAATTTGCTTAGGAATAAAAAATTACTAACATGTAACGTGAGAAGGTGAAAAGTAACGCAAAATGTTACAAATGTTACCAAACGGCAACACTGGATGGGGATGCGGAGATGCGCACCGCCGATAATTTTATCGCCGGGGCAAACGGCGGCGTGCTCTGATTGGTCAATTGCTATTGTAAACCCTACAACATACTTTGCTACAACAATGTTATTTCTATCGTGTTTGAGTACATTGATAGCTCACTGGTGCGCTGTCCAAAAACGTGCTGTTTTGCGCTTCCAATACCGTTCATCTATTGCCATTTTGCCGAGCAGCGGCGTGAAAAATACATTCCACAATTAAGGGTAGCATTTCAACAGCGTATAAGTTTCTCTTTAATATTTAAAACGAAATGAATGTATAATAAGACAAAGTGTGAGCGTAAAAGCAATCTTTGAAAAACTAAGGGGTGATCGCCTAACAGGCTAACATGGTAGACATTTAATGCGGAGGGATGAAAGTCATGGTAAGAGACAAGTGTTAGGTATAAACAGGGAAATTCGAGAGTTCTAGATGAAGAGGAAGGAAAAGCAAGCAAAGCAGGGAAAAGCTGGATAGATTGTGTGAGACATAATATGGCTAAGAAGGATGTAAGCGTCAGTGGCGTGGTGTTGAAGAACTCCTTGGGCAAGCCGGAGCAGCCTTGGCTTCAATTTTCTTTAAGAGCACTAGAATTAAGTGCTGAACTGCCTAATATTAGGCAAGCCGGTGGGAATCGTGTTCTTTGGCAGTCACGTCACTGGTAAGCGTAGAGATAATAATTGCCACAGACGATGTATGGAACAGAAAGACATGCTACGAAGATCACAAGTAAATGGTATAAGGGCAAGCGAATATTCAAATATAATGTATGGAACGATAACGTCTAAGAAAATGGAAATTTGCCCAACAACGCCCACTTTTTTTAAAATCAGTACGTTCCGTGGGGCTGATATTGAGCTTAAGTTACGCTTTCATACTTATTATATTTCGAATGATACAATGTACATTTTCAAAGTAAGTTGGTACCTTTGGAATTTTATCGATGAATCCACATGTTGATCTATTCAGTAAGTCAGTTTCATCAGGATCCAATATTTTTTTATTCGCAATTGCCTTAAATGATGGGCATTCCATTATACTCCTGCAGTCGCCGGTGTTGTTGTCAGGGGTTGAGCATGGTGATTCTACATATAAAAGAGTAAGAATCAAAATATAAAAAAAAACTGGGGTCTTTTTGAGTGCTTTGATATCTGCGGGGCAAGTACAGTTGGCCGAAATTCTCCTCGTAGCCGCGACTCATCACCTGTCTTTCACATTGTGCAGAAAAGCCCCGGGAATGTTACGCCACTCCACTGATCACTGTTCTAAATTTAGCCGTGTTATGCAATTCGTTAATCAGTCGTATGTCCGATGTACGCCCGATTTGCATTACACGGCTGAACAGTGGCAAGTGGCGTAACATTTTCGTGTAGTGACCATATAGACAGATCCATAGAGTTCGTTTGTGAAATATTGTTGTCGTCTTATATTGTCACCATATCCTTTACATGTTAATAGTATATTATGATACGAGTGGGCTATGTTGGTCATTACAGTCGAGGCTGTGTTGCACAGCCCGAGCCGTAAGGCGATAAGTGTGCGTTAGCAAAGAATACTGAGCGGCTCGAGTTGTGGCGCCGCCGTTCCGGTGCCGAGCCGTTACGTGTGCGACCACCTTAAAGGAGCCGATTGACAGTCATTACTATAACTGGGTTTACTAAAATTTGATATTAATTGATTTACTAGAATTGTACTTTCCTCGTCTTGCTGGCCTTATTCATCATTATCACGATTGATGGAGAACGATTTCTTCTGTCGCTTTTACAAATATTATTCTTAACTAGTGGACCCGCTTGCAACTTTGTTCGCGGAAGTGAAATATAAATTAGATGTCTCTTTTTTGTGTCGGCTTAAGCGGGTAAAAAGTAGCCTATGTGTTAACCGGGGTTATAATCTACCTGTGTACCAAAATTTCATGAACATCAGTCCGGTCCGGTAGTTTTTCCGTGATGCGCGGACAAAGAAACAAAAAGGCAAACCGACAAACAGACAAAACTTTGAATAGTATATATTTACGTTTTATTACTTATTTTTAACACATCACAGTTATTTTGAAAACAATCTATAATGCACAAACAGAGTTTTTCTACGATTTTATTTTATTATATATAGATTGGTCAATTGGACATAGTTATGCAATAACGTTTCATTCCACATGCAAAATTTGTTGGATTATGGACTTTGTTTTTAAAGACAGAAGGTTGATACTTTGTTTTGTGGGTTGGAACGTTATTGCATAACTACGTCCAATTGATATATCCATATCCCAATCCATACTCCAATGTAACGGTAACCCACTAAAAACATTTAGTGTACAAATAAATGGGTTGCCAAAACTGACAAGCTCACAATGCAGTCACTGTGAAAATGCTGCAGCAATATATAACCTGTGCTCCAGCTCCTGACTCAACAAGAACAAGATCAAACTGTCTATCAAGAGGGTAATTAACATGTTTAATAGTGCACCAATGCACGTGCACTCAAAATACTACCGTCCTTAGACAAGTGCATAGAGTGCGACTAAAAGCAGCAGAGGTCAAAAAAAGGTTTTATTAAAAAAAATGCATATGGCAACATCACAAGAAAAAGTATTGATTCGTTTTGATACTTGGCAAATATCTTTCCGTTTAATAAGTAATGTGTCTACAAACTTTCTGAAATAAATATTCAAGACCGTCTTGCACAAATCGATCTAGTCCCAATCAAACTAAGCAATGCTTGTATACATGTACATATTTAAATAAAATACTTAAATACATAGAAATTATCCAAGACCTTGGAAAAAATCACTTAGTTTGGTTGGAACTAGATGGATGTGTGCAAGACTGACCCAGATATCTATTTCAGTAGGTATCAGTGGCGTGGCGCTGAAGAAATTCTTGGGTAAGCCGGAGCAGCTTTGGTTTCCATTTTCTGAGCACTAGAATTAAGATTTCAAGCTAACATGGTCATTCACATAATAACTACTATTAACAATAGTAGTATTAATTAGTAGTTATTACTAGAATTAAGTGCTGAACTGCCTAATATTAGGCAAGCCGATTGAATCGAGTTCTATGGACGCCACGCCACTGGTAGGTATGAAGACATATTTAAAAAGGGAAAAATATTACCAAATACCAAGATATATATATATATATTTTTTTTTTAATAAAACCTCTTTTCGACCTCTGTAAACTTAGCGTAGTTCGACTATAATTCTTAACTAATTTCATACATCGTGTCCAATATTGCTAGCGAGCGTTGTGAAATATTTTGTAAAAGATACCTTTAACGAAATAGGCCATTCTGTGCCGTATACGCTCCATTATGGTAGGTTTTTTCATGATACGTTGATCCCTGCAAGCTAAAGATTTATTCAAATATCGTAGAGAGCGATACGAGAGAGACACGAGAGAGAGACATGTCTGGCGATTAGTAGACTCCTTCTGAATTTAAGTGGGCTATCGAAAGGATTAAATGATCGATTTTAGTTGGTACCTAGGTATAAATGAGGGAAAATTCATAATATACACGATATAAGTGATACTACTGGTACCAGCCATTTGACGGTTTAATTAAGATTTCTATTATTTAATACGACATCAAAACTAAGTAACACTTAATTGTGATGAATATTGCCTAAGTTTCACTGGGTAACTTACACGATGGGTAGGTAATCTAACTATTTTTTACACCACTCCATTGCATAAAAGATTGTAGGTACCTACTCTACTCTTGATTGTACTAAGTCAAAGGGTATCCGAAAAGACATTTTAGATTATTCCCGAGACAATGTCAAAACAAGACAAGACCTTATGTCAAGGAAATATAGTCAAAAATCGTGTGGTAACATTTAGGTTGGTAACATGTGGAAAGTATATAAATTTTTCACGAGTCCCCAGGTGTATTGGCCCGAGCCGCCAGGCGAGGGTAAATACTCGTGACGAGTGGAAATGACACTTCCGCACGTGTATCAAACGACGTTTTTTAATACATTTGCGAAAAAAATGTCGATGAAACAAAACATGGGCACCGGCTGTCACCATACGGTCTAATCAAAAGAAACTATTATGCCACACCTGGCCATAAAGTGGCTTTTTCCGCACGCTACGCTCACGGAAAAAACAGCTTTCTGACCAAGGAAGGAAAGTGATAAAGAAAGCCCTCGATCGCATATTTACGTCCTTCGCTTGCAGCTCGGGCCACAAACTTCTGCGATCTCGGCCTTTTTTGTATTACCAACCTAGTTGTGTAATGTACTATTTTGAAAAGAAACATACAGAATTTAATTAAATGTAAACATGAAAAAGCAAGAAATATATTTATTATTACTTTGTAGTTTACTTATTTGCAAATAAATGTGTTATTTAGTCTTTAAAAATTAGCTGGCAAGTAAAAAGCACTAGTGCGCAAAATACAACTTTCTGCACGATTTACAGCTACGAAAAGTACCACTTTTTGAGCAAGTGTATTAAAATGCACAACTAGGGTGGTAAAACAAAGAAAGGCCGGGATCCCAGATGTTTGCGGCCCGAGCTGCAAGCGAGGGACGTAAATAAGCAATCGAGGGCTTTCTTTATCACCTTCCGTGTTGTGTACATCATTTTATGTCTACACTTGGCTAGAAAGCGGCTTTTTCCGTGAGCGTAGCGTGCGTATGGTGGCCAGGTGTGCCATAATAGTATTTTATGCAACAGTTGTATAAGTAGCCTCAAAAAATGCGAATTGCGCGAGTTGCGATACAAGCCGCCTTGGCGGCGAGTATCGTAAGTAGAGGCGCAATGAGCGTTTTTTGACTTATTTATACAACGTTGCATACTTGCATACAATACTTTTTCTACGACTTGGTTTTAAAATATGAAATACAACATTAAACATAGCACGCAAACAAGGCAAATATGACATATTGACTGACAGTATGTGTCTATGGTAAACTTTTTTTTTAATTCGCTAGTGACACGCAGTGAATATATTAAATACTTTTTTTTATGTTGGCATCAATTAATTTAGTTTGGAAAGTTTTGTTTTTCTTAAAAACCATAGGAATTTAATTGTTTCTTAAGTTGGTAGTTGTGCATTTTTATCGTAAAGTTAGAATTGAGCGCTTAATCCTTGACCTAAGTGTAACCTAGATTTAGAAGTCTGTGGCTGCTAGCAGTATCGTAATGTGACTATATCGACACTAGTGCTTTTATGGGGAATAGAGTAGAGACTTCTCTGAACTCATATTTATGTATGTTCTTATATTAGTGTTCGTGACCAAGTAAAAGGCAGATTAAAGCACAGGAGTAGAAAAAAGTATTAACTTATATGTATTCATACTTATTTGCTTCCTAAGCACATTAAGTAGGTATTTCATTTCCAGACACATACCAATGCAGCGTACCAATTTAAATTAACCTTCCTCAAACACAGAAAAAGTTCTTTTATCGGTCGTCAAAAAGACAGATTTTTGAAACCGTAAATGGACCATTTTAAACATTCCCGAAGGGCTACTGGATTGTAATGTTCATGTTTTTAGACCCAAGCTCAAGCTGTTAGCTTTAAGTTATCTGTCAGTTTTTTCCAAGAACTTTATTAAATTAATATATATGTACTCACGTCCTCGTACGATGCATAGATAAGTCAAAGCTGGTATAAGCCAAATCGGCGCCATTTTATCTTGTTTCCACTACTTATACGTCATAACAATTAATAATATACTGCACTGCGAATTGGCGATGTCCGTCCGGCGTTCGCGCATATCCTAAACTGACCAATTCTTACCACGATACTGAATTTTTATTTCGTTGTTGGTATAATCACAATCGATGCATGCTAATTTAAACTTAACGCTGGCTACGCAAGGGTGGATATACGAGTACGACCATGTACGTAATAATATAACTCACTATCTTTGGTATATCTGTTCGCCGCGTTGAAATAAGTAAAATATATATAACAGGAATTCAACTCTAGATAAGTAAACAAAAAATCCGGGATAACGATTTCATTTCGCAAGTGGTACTTTTATTGTTACTTTGACCTTTGTATCTTAATTAAAGGGATGTTTACAAAAAGAACATAACTGTCTAAACTGGTTGACACCTACTTGTTTGTCTATGAGTGTCAACAAGCCTAGTCACTTATGTTGTTTTTGTAAACATACCTTCAATTTTTTGGTGTGCAATCTAGTGTATTGTATTGCATTCGAATACAGTTCTGATCCCCAGTTTCAAACAATCTTGAAAGAGCTTTTGACCAGTTTGTTATTTTGGAAATTAATTATCCAGAAGAAAGTTGAATTACGAGTAGGTATGATTAGGACTATTGATTACATGTATTTATTGTGTTGTTACAGGAGCCACGAAAGAGATAGGAACAGCTCTCACCCGGGTTTGCCTCCGCCACAGAGCCATCGAGACCAGAATGAAGACGTTTATCGGGTAACGACGTTTCCATAATTAGTAATGTATAAGGATTCTTATGCCACACATGACCATAAAGTCCCTTTTTCCGCACGCTACGCGTACGGAAAAAGCCGCTTTCTTGCCAAATGTGGACATAAAATGCTATACACAACACGGGAGGTAATAAAGAAAGCCCTCGAATCGCAATGTAATATTTATTAAGTGGCGACTTTATCGGCATGCTTATGTGTATAAATGTCCTAAGAAAAGATATCTTATTTAAACATTGTAATGATCTCATAACCATAACAATGTTTAATTAGTTCCTCACAAAAATTCTTTACGCCAACTGTTAAATTAATCCAATTAATCTGTAATCTATTTACCGTCAACCATATTTTAACATTTTAAAGTTTGTACTTCTATGTGAGTGTGTTTGTAGTTACACCACGACGAAATGATTGCCTCGATTTTAACCATGTTTGGCATAGAAATAGTGGAATATCTCCAGATTATTACATGATCCTTTTTTTATTTACTTTACCTTTTCAACAGAATTGTATTGGGCGTTTCTTAATTTTTCCAGTGCTCTTACCGACGCGTTAATAGTTCCGCTAACAACGCGCGCAGAAGAATGGAGGCGCGGCTGTGCGACCGGCGCGCTTGGACGCGAGCACGCTCGCGAATGCAAGCGCGCGCGTGCAGAGTTGCGCAGAAGAGTGCATGACGCGCAAAGACACGCGCGCAAGGCTCGCCGCGCGCCAACTGATGCTAAGCGAAGAGCGGATGTTTGCATGCAGGTAAATGAAGTTCTATCCATGTACTAGTGGTTTTGTGAGCTGTAGACCTTGCGGCTGTCAGCCCCCAAAATCACGTGACGGTTAATTAAAAATGCGAATTCTGTACGAGCTGAAAGCACGGTTCATAATCAGGAGGTTTTTCCACTGTCTGAATAATGTGTTAAAGATTTTACGTCTTTGCTTTGCTAAGAAGTCTGGCATTCTGGCCCGGTTAAGTTTATGCGTCCCGGGATTTACAGTGATATGCATTCACTAAAGGTGGTCGTTTGTATCGTTTCCAGGATGTCGCGGAGCGGAAACAACAGCTGGAGGAGATGGAAGAAAAGGCGGTTAAGGCGGCGCTCATCGAGGAGCGCAGCCGCTTCTGCCACTTCGTCACGTTGCTCAACCCCGTCGTGGTAAGTGGGTCACGACTCTAGCAGCAGTACGAGAGAGTACTGGATATCCTTTCCGCTGTCTGTCTGTCTGTGTGTTTTGTCTTGCACAGAATTGTGCGAGGCAGCAGAGCGGCGTGCGAGAAAAATATCCACCAATCAACGTGCCTAGCGTCGCTCAGCGTGGCCCGACTTTGGTGCGTTTTTTTTTCTTGCATACCGCTCCACTACCTCGCTCAGGTCTGGTGGATATTTTATCTAGATTCCAGGATGTATGGAGCACAAGCAGTCGTTCGAGGAGGAGAATAGGGCGGTGAATTTGATATTGTGCTTTTCCGTTCCAGGAGAGTGAAGTGGCAATGCTAGCGGAGGTGGGGCATCTTCAGGAGGGCAGCGAACAACTTTTGCGACACACCACAGAACCCCGAACCTTACCCGCTGCCAGTTTGCAGGTAAGCAAGGTTTTTATAAGCTTTTCATTAACTTTATGTTGTTAGCCAGCGTGTCTAGGTCAACCCTTTCAGAGAACACTTAGAGCTCTAAAAGCATTTAGTAACGATATACTGCATTGACAGTTACCTACACTTAAAATTTTATCAAATACTAGGTATACCTATAAGTGATAGATATAATATAAGTGTAGGTAACTATACTTAGTGACAAATGTCAAAAGTGTGGGATGACCGGTAACCAGGTTTCCAGTGCCAAATGCGGCTGCCACAACTCTATTTTCCAGCATGTAAAGAGAGAATAAAGTGAAGAATGTTGAATTCCAGGTGATATGCGATGTGAAGTCGTGCTACAGCGGCTGGGCGGAGGCGGGGTCGGCGCCGCACTCGCCGCCCGCCAGCCGCCTCGGCAGCCGCAAGTCCTCGCTCACGTCTATCTCCTCGCTCAACAGCCAGTGCTCCGAAGCCCACGGTACGGATTTTAGGGGTCATCCACAAAATACGTCACACGATTGTTCAGACTTTTAGACACCCCCCCACCCCATGTCACACTTTTTCCTAACATATTTGACCTTGTTAGTATTAGCTGTCACATTTGGCTAGACCCCCCCCCCCCCATGGGTGTGACGTACTATGGATGACCCCTTACTCGTACAGCTAATGTGATGCTTCTTTACTTGAGTGCGAACCACAACGAACCACGTAGGAGATTTAGAAAAACCAACGGTCACGCGCATTGGACGGCTCCGCACCGACTCGTAAAAGCCGTGTTTCATCGCTTCGTAACGTATAATATTATCGGTCGTATGCGTGTTTAAGGACGTAGGCAAAACATTAGTTTAATCTACTTTAGACATCTTGAAAGAATTTACTTAAGACCTCGCGCTGGCTTAGTCCGGCAATACTTGACTCTTATATCTGATTAATATTACTGGCCGCATCTTCGTTTGATTATCGAAACTAAGCGTGTATAAATGAATTTAATTGTGTTTGAGCTTGATAAATGTTCTAGATACAAACTACATCTACGGTGAGGTGCTAATGCCTCCTGTTTGTTTACCATGTTATACGAAACTGAATTGATTTTGATTTAAACAAAATAACCTGAATTTAGGTCTCATGTCTCAGACATTACTTATCTTTTTTACAGTGTCCGGATCGACGGTGAGCTGTTCTACGCCTATCTCGAACGCATCGTCTGCCGGAACCATACCGGCGCCCGCCGATACTAATAGCTTATCGCAGGTTTGTATTCGTATTGCACCGAGGCTACTGGAGGAATCGCAATCGAGAGCAGCGTCATGCAAGGTCATGTGCCTCTGCCTGTGCGCCAATCCCTTGCCCATTTGTTTTACATATAGTGCCGAGTAATAAGCAATAAAGTGTCATTCATCGCCTCTAAAAGTACGAGTATACTCTCCGCATTGAGGATTTTGAGGGCGGGCATCCATGATTGTTTTGCTACCATGCTCTGTACTTTGGATGAGTTGACATAAATCCTACCAAGATCAAATTCATACGATATTCTAGTATTGTAGAGACAGGCGACCGAGTTCTGAATGGTGTTTTTGCGTGGTTTAAAATAATAACAGTAGTAAAATAGTAACGGAAAAGTATACAGACAATGTCAATCCAATCAAGCGGCATCTCCCACTATTAGTATTTCATTCTTTTAGAAAAGCGCATACATGGCTTTTTTTTTATTTATGTTTGATTTATTTTATTTTATTTTGCTCACTAGTCTGCGTCCCGGCTGACCAGCGTCGGTAGCTCGGACTCTGGATTCCGCTCGCAGGATGCGCTGCAGCGCCGCTCGCTCTACGTTGAAAATGTAATCTTATCTTGCTTTTATTTTCTTTTTTTTTATTTTATTATTAATTTTTGTAGCTATACAGTAGTAATATACTATCCATCGCTACACGTTTAACGTTTATTTTTGTAAATAATTTGGCTTTTATTTATTTACTTTTTATTATATTGATAGCTGCGTAGCGATACGACGTGCCACAGTATGTCAAATTTAATTTACTGTGGGATGAAATGCCAATAGACCTCTCTCCAGGCCGATATCAAGCCTAAAGAAAGACGTGCAATGGGAGTTGGTCAAAAATTTTAAAGTAGTTATGCTTTCAACGAAGAAACTTTAATAGCGCGATGTGTGTTACTAGGAGAAGGGAAGTATGTCAAGTCGTACTAGAATGCGACTACGATAATTCTGCGATGGGTGCATGGCAACACCTCCATTTAGAAGTCAAATTTCTATGAAAATGTGACTTAAATGACAGAGTTATCGTAGTCGCACTCTATATTAGAAGTCACTTGTAGCTTGTTCGCTACAATGTAATACAGATGTGCAGCAATGTATTTGCCTTAGGGCCAATTGGGCTAAGTCAGGGGCAGCAGGCCGGCGCAAATCAAAAGGCGCGCCACAAACCGCCCATCAAGCATTTAAAGCCATAACGCACACACGAGAGCTTCATAGCTATTGGGTAAATGCCGCACGCGTCAAAAACTACCTAACAAACCGCCCATCAAGCAATTTAAACCATACGGCGCTCCACGGTCAGGCGATAAATGTAATGTATACTAGTAGTACTTCGGTTTAAGTTTTGTACGATTTACTTAAAGAAAACAATAATATTGTGTGGCTTTGTGCTTCATTATCATCTGTCATCAAAGAGAAGCGTACTTCGTAGATAAAGACTTCATGCATATACGCGCTTTAAGCGCTCAGAATACGCCCATGCTGATATTCGCGTCACGACACAATGTTTCTAGCTCTTATTTCTTTTATAAAGTTAACTTTTGAAGCAAATTCAGTAAAGTCCATTAGGTAGAAGATAAACTTCGTTAGCCCTTGCAATGGGCTAGACGACTAAAAAAAACTGTTTAGTCCGTCAGTTAGATTATTAATAAATATTGTATACTTACGTATTTTTTCTTTTGTTTAACAAACAAAGAATGACGAGGATAGAGTGCTGAGAAGTTTCGAGTGATGTCACTCCTTGGTACAAATTTCACCTAGGAGTGACGTCACAAGCCACCACTCCAGAAGTTTGATGATTTATAACTTTGACGATTTTTAATATTTTCATAATCCAAAAAATACATGTCCCATATTTTTCCATAATCTAACTGACGGACTTAAATAGAATTACATATTTTTAACCCAGTCGTCATCCCCGACAGGGTTCTGACAATCAGAGCGTGAGCAGCGAATGCACGACCCCGGCCAAAAGCACGGTGGATGACGACCACACGGACGACGGGCACGACACGTTGGGGAACACTGGTAAGTAATCAACCATTTTTAGGGTTCCGTAGCAAAATGGTAAAAAAGGAATCCTTATGGTGCGACTTTGCCTGTCTGTCTGTCCGTCTGTCAGTCAGATATCTCAGGAACTACTGCTGCTATCGATTGGAATAGGTTAAAAATCGCTAACCTAAGCCTATGGGACTTATTCGACGGGAAAAATTCTTATACCTTTTTTACTTTTTTTAAGGGGACCGAAATGGAATGTTGAAATTAAAAAAAAGGGCTTAATTTGTACATTACAAAACGGTTTTTTTTCTTAAACCTACAGTTTTTGATTTAAGACGAACGTTAAAAAATACTATTTACTTACTTACTTCGGAGATAATAGGGATCCATCCTATTATCTCCGAAGTAACGTAATGAATCTACATAAAAATGCCTAAACGATAATGTAATCTAAATGAGGAACGTTCAATATTTACAATTTTAATTTTTAAAACGTAGATGTGTCCCCAAAATATTTCTCGTTGTAACACTTTGGTTGTGCGACGGCAGAAATCCGAAACCCATAGCAAAAACTAGTCGTTTATTTATTTATTTTAATGGCAAAATTGTCTTGTTACTGAAAATTTAACCTTGGACGCAGCCACCATGATTTTCAACTGTTAGACGAGCCATGTGTTTGTGCTGTTACGTGCATGTCACTAAGAGATCTTCTGAGTATTAAAAAAGAAATACTGTGTTTTCTGAAGATTATTTGACAGTGAAAGTATTTACTTAAACGATTATACCCTTTAAAGTAAAAAATATCTACATTTAGTCGGTTACGTGGCGAAATTTAGAAATTGTGGCGATTATTAGGTAATTTTGAAGACAATTTTCATTCCGGTGTGACACAAAGTTGTATGACTTTTTTTTTCAGTGTCACACATTCCAGTTTGATTTCCGTTGTGCTACAGTGCCAAAAATTTGGTCCTTACCCATTTATCAATCTTGTTTTGCAAGTTCAAAAGATCAAATATAAATCATGACTACACGATTCGATAAAGCGTTAAGAATGCCCACATTAAGATAATATCGTGATACCGAAAGGTCAAGCGATCGTTCCGGAGCAGTTATGATTTGAGATTTATTTCTTTATGCCACACCTGGCCATAAAGTGGCTTTTGGCACGCTACGCGTACAAAAAAAGCCGCTTTCTGGCCAAGTGTAGGTACACATAAAATGATGTACACAACACGGGAGGTAATAAAGAAAGCCCTCGATCGCACATTTCTGCGATCTAACATCTGCGATCTCGGCCTTTCTTTGTTTCACCTTCGTAGTTGTGTAATGTACTATTAAAGTCTCGTCACTTTTAGCATCCGCTACGTGGCCTGACCTGAAAGATACAGCACAGTTCGAACGAGCCGCCTCGGCCATCATGGGCGGTCGGCCTCACACCATTTCAGCCGGTAAGATCGCCTGGACAGCCACCATCAACATCACTATCCCGATATAAAAACTTTGCTACTGTTAGTGGCTAGGCGCCATTTAGTCCGGTCCTCAACGAAACCTTTAAAAGGTTTCGTTGAGACGATCGATTTTGTCTGTTTGCTTGTTACACTTTTTGCGACAGCTTTTTCATATACTTTTGCTTAATCCGAGCCTTATGAAACTTTGCAGACACATTAAGTTCCCAATAATGTTGACAGCCCCGAATCTACGACTTTTCTAAACCAGAACTTTTCTAGGCCAGAAATTTGATGTGGCAAAAATCTCACACAAGTATCTGAATTTAGCACCCCCTGAAACTGCCGCCTGGGGCAGGTGCCGACTCAGCTGTACAAAGGTTGTCTGGAAGAGATCGCTCTTTAACGATAAGACCGCTCATTGTTTACAGTTGTTTTTAAATAAGTTTGTTACTCCAAGTGACTCGTCACTTTGTTAGTCTATCTGCTATAATTTTCAATGAGAATCTTATGTATCTAGTGCTTAGATAATACTGGTATTGGTCCTATTAAACCAATACTTGCCATCAATTTTCTAAATAGAATCTTATCTGTAAACTGTTGACTATCAGTCCCTTGAATTTCCATCAGTGTTCTAATTTAGAAGCAGATAAAAAACGGATATTCGGTTGATTTCATTTCTTTAAATCCTTTCATGCATATATATTTTTTTATAAACTCATTTGAGAAATATGTTTCCCAAAACGCAGCATACGAGCGCGGGCACGGGCGGCCGGCGCTCACTCCCCAGACCTTCGGGGACGCGGACGGCTCCACAAGGGAAGGCATCTACGCGAGGCCCCCCTTGCCAACTGTAAGTTATTGCACCTTCTACGGCACTTCTCTGTTTCTCATAAAGTTATAAATCATACTGCACAAAACATGGTTTATAATGGTAATTTAATTTTTGTTTTGTTCCAAAGCCGAAATATATTGATAAGTTTAAACACTGTCGCATGGAAACTATTAGGATTGTTTTGTACAACAACTCTGTAAAGTGGTTTCAGAGAAAAATATCAAACAATGCATTATGATTTCAAAATTATGGTTACTAATCTACCATTTGACCTCTCGCCACAGTGCTGCCAGCTAATTATAATTTTCAGCTAATTAATTATAATTTTCTTAAAACTCGCATTTTATTTCACTGGCAACCTTACTCCTCTGAATACCGCAAACAGCAGTTATCTGTTTGGGGGGTTAAAATAAACGAGGTACTTCCACTGAGTGATCGTGTCAGATAGAAAATATGTCGGGGAAATTACCATCGAAAAACTTAGCTTGGCTTCTTTACTTTGAAATTAATTTTACCTATTTATCTCGGCTTATATACACATTCACACACACACAGACACACACACACACATTGCATGCACTGTCATGCTGACTTCAATAATTTGATATGTCTTTTGTTTATATAAATCCCAAATTGTTATTGTCTTTGTTATGTTAAGTTTATTTCTAACAATGTATACTCTGACTTTTTAAAATTAATTGTAGTTACAAATTCAATACTTCAGCGTAGAAATCAGCAAATTAAGTCACTGGTAATTTTTTAAATAGACCCCACGAGACAGGCCTAGCCTGGTGACACACACAGACACAGGTAAACATTTTTTTATGTACACTTTCGGCAAATAAAATTTTTTTATTTTTATTATTTCTCTAATCAATGTTATTTCGTCAGCGCTGTTCGTCGCTAGAGCGCCCCTCGGTACCGGCAAAGAACAACGCGAACACCTCTCAGCAGGACTTCAAGCCCAGCAAGCCCTCATCGCTGCCGCCGCACCTCACTAAAGGTTGACCTTAACACTTCCGCACTATAATTTCCGCAATAAAAACGGTATACCGTAAAACGGGGTGAGTAGGGACAAAATGGACATTCAAACCTCGATAACATTTTATTTTTACATAGGGCTCGTCCAGAAATCATGTGATCGTCTATTGGTCAGAAAAATATCACGAGTGATACAGTTAGCGGCACAATTACTATCACCAAGGGAGAAGGGCGGGGGGTCAAAAATAGGCCAAATTTGATCACATGATTTCTGGACGAGCCCATATGCAAACTGAATTGTATATATAATAAATGTTCCGGTTGTTTGTATTTCAGTTTTTTTTTTAAGATTTTGGGTAGTTCTATTTCATAATTTTAACGATAGATACAAAATCCCTCCTCACCCCGTAGTCCCTCGTAGTTGGGGTGAGATGGGATTTCATGAGATTGGATTATGAATATTACAATAGCTCTATTTGTAATAAGTAGAGACCGGATTTGGAGTAGCGATCTCAATATTAATATGGATATGACTAGTGCAATTTGCGCCTTATTTCAATGAAATAAGAAGAGTGTATTTTTGGTGTTACTTAGGTTCGAGGTTGTTATTAGCGTGGCAGAATGTAAACGTTTTCGAAATCGCTCTTAGTTTGCTTAAAGTAATCCGAGTCGCCCTGTACTCCATATAAACGAAAATAGGGTTACAATGTTGTTTTGCATAGAAAAACGTACTTAGCAATGAAATTGTTAACCCTCTTATCTTTTGTAAGGACAATCGAGTGACTCAAAACACAAGCTCTTCGTGATACACCATGTTACCTACCATGTAACCGACCATGAAAAAAAAAGAGTTTAAAAATTGTTCATGATTTTAGAGACAAATCATATCAAATTAAGTAAATGGCATTGATATAGATTTTTGTCTTTCGAATTCCTCCATGTTCCAGTGTTACTAGAATTTATTAATTGCATGATTATAGTAAATTACACAACTAGGGTGGTAAAACAAAGAAATGCCGAGATCGCAGACGTTTGCGGCCCGAGCTGCAAGCGAGGAACGTAAATATGCGATCGAGGGCTTTCTTTATTACCTCCCGTGTTTTGTACATCGTTTTATGTCTACACTTGGTCAGAAAGCGGCTTTTTCCGTACGCGTAGCGTGCGGTAAAAGCCACTTCATGGCCAGGTGTGGCATAAAATATTTATCATTATCATTACTTGTCCGCAGTTTAAGGCCCCAACCCACAAAAAGTCATCAGTGAAATGTCAACCTTTAGTTTAAGCATTTAAATTCTATAATTCTAAAATTGGTTGGTGAGGGTTGGATTCTTTTCCCTAAACTACGTCCACTTGTTGTACAGAAATGCCGCAAGCGTTGTACGTGAATATGTCGGAGCTGGCAACGTTGGCCGCATCACGAGCGCAAGCGCACAACGCGGAACACCCGCAACAGGAGAAGGTAATACTTACACGCCTGTTTTTGATTTCTAAACTAGAGGATGCCCGCAATTTCGTTCGCGGAGGTGAAATAAGCTAGATATCTCTTTTGCTTCGCCATAGTCAGATAAAAAATATCCTATGATGATACATTAATAAGACATTAATATATTTTGGCTGCGAGAAGTCTCAAAAAACCAGAATTAACGTGCAGTCTGACGTTGAAGGTCCGCGCCGAAACCAAACGTTTTGTTGCTAAGAATGTAGGTATATTTTTTTCGTGCAGACAACCCGTATCAAGCAATAAAATAAAATTCTAACATAATAGATTCCGTAGAAGCGGTATAAGCAAATGGTCATCGTTTGCTAGCAACCTTCTTTATGTTTGTATGGAAAATCGACCGAGTCGAATTACCTTAGGGCAGGGGTCTTCAACCTTTTCCAAATTAACCGCCAAGAATTTTTTTTGCATAGTGCTGTATCATAGGTTATTATGATGTTTTTTTAATTAGGTAAAAATTCGCCCACATTCTATCTTTATACAAAAAATCAGGTTATCAATCGTTACCGCTTAAACAAATTCGAGATCGCACTTTTTGGAATTGAATCCGGAAGTCGGGTATTTTATTTGTATTAGTTACAGGATACACAAACAAATTACCGGACCTGCATCCACTTTCAATTCCAGAATTTAACACGTCGAATGCATTGCAATTCCAATGCCAAAAAAAAACCGCCTTCCGCTTCCGCCTAAAGAATAATATTTAGGCGGAAAAGTTTCTATTTATATAAAATCCTTTGTTATTTATATTTATACCGCGCTGATGCTTTATCTTATTTGTTGAGGGCCGGCGGCGATCGCGTAATAAAAATAAAACATGGATTATAAAACCGTATATATTTTAAATTACATGCTAATCGTGATCCATTCACTTTTCTTGTTCCATTGTAAAAGAATATTAGGTCTTTAAGTTGAATATCCTCATACTATTGTCTTTATCTAGGCGGTACATTAGCTCTTGGCGTCGCGTTCGGATGATAGAGTGTCTGAAAAGATGAGCTTACTGTAAACATAACTTATTAAAATGCCGACTAAATATATTGTCGAAATGAACAGATTTTTACACCAAATCCTTGAAAGACAATTTCGGAAATTGGTAACTTTTTATTTTAATAAAATAGACGTCTGAAAAAATCTTTAGAACTTCTTGTTTTCTTGATAACAACATCGTATATTCAAAGTTTTACTTAGTAGTAGATTCTTGTTTTATTGATCTCTTAACCTGCCTCTAATTTGATTTAATAAATATTACTACGATACTATACCTTTATTTTGGAATTGCGTCATCCTGATTTATTCTGTATGGTATACAGTAAAAACTGATTAGCATTCATTGTAATAAAATAAATAAATCGATATAAATATATATACTAAAGTCACTTTATCTCGCCACCAGTGTCGTGGCTTGGAAGAAAATAGCCGTTATAGGATCCTATAGCCGCTATAGGATAAGGTATTTAAATCGATACAAATAGTCAAACCAATCGGAATCGAGTTCTAGAGACGCTACAGTTATACATTAGCTTATTACTTCGACTTCGCCTTTTGTTATCCGACACACTAGTTTAATTATTGATACAATCGAAGACACTGCTAACTGACCACTTGTCACCCTTATTACAATGTATTAAGGTCTACTGATGGTCACTTAACTGTGTCTTCGTTTGTACCTTATATATAAAGACTCCCTGCAAATTCAGAAAAGTAGCTTGACTCGAAATATCGTCCTCGTCTCTTCAGTTTCTTTAACGCCATGGACCAACACGTCCGAAATATCATTTAATTTGTGAGGAGAAAACTCACAATTTATCCCAATGAAACTTATCAGCTAGGTTCTTGGAGATTTGTCCCTCCCTGGTCTGCTTGTTGATCACTCGTTCCACCATCCTCAGGGAACTGAACACGCTCTGTACGTTGGAAGGCTGGCGCGCGCGGGATGTCATCTGGAATTCAACGGACCAGCATTGATTCCTATATTTTCGTTTATGTTACTGGCGAATAACGACTCCAGACACATTAAAAGTACATTCCTTACCATTATCTCAATGGTATCAAACAGCTTTTTAAGCTCTTTCTGCTCCCTTTCGCTCAATGTGGTGTTGTCTTGGTCGAATACACCTGTAAATACAGTTTTACTTCATGTAGTTTAGCACTTTAGCATTTTGATAACATCTTGAGCTCGTTTTTGAGACACCCAGCTATATGTTAATATAGCTATTCATTTGTTAAAAAACAGAATACGTTAATAAAAAATCTAATTTTTAATTCGACCAACAGGGACCATAGCATAAAAAGTTAGTTGTTAAATAGTAGCGATTCCTTCTTCAATAGTTAGTAAACAACAATACAAGTATAATGTAAATTTCATTATTGTAGTACTTAAAAAGGCTTTGTTGTCAGTACACGAATTAAATAGGAATGGTTCAGATAACGGCAATTAAACCTTTCTGCAAATGCCCTTAGGATGCCATTAACACTAACCCGCACTCTGCGCGTCAGAAATGTGAACCATTTTCGTATGGTTGTGTAGAAACAGTTCACTCTTGCGTCAGCAATCCCAAAGTCCCAATTTTTTTCAGTTACTTTTCCATACACACTTGTATGGCGATAACGGAACGGAAGAGCGATATTTGTGTGAAAAATTTGGGACACTTTTTTTCTTTTATCAGAGACGATGTTACGCGTGCGTGATTCTGAGTAGAAAGGATGTAAAATTTCACAGATCCAAAAAAAAATTAAGTGTACAACTTTAAAAAAAAAATGGCCCAATTATAAGTTTGTGCATGTTAGGTTAATACCGGTTTCTTTAAGCTTTGCTTGGATGCGGGCGAGCGTTATGACCGGCGCACTCATGTCTTTGATCTCGTCCCTGTACTGGTCTGTTAGGCTGTGGTTGGACGCCGGCACCGCGCGGGGCGGGCGTCTGGCGTGTTCGGGGCTAGAGGACAGAGTAGTATAATGAACAGATTGTTGTAGTTATGTGTGTTGTAGGTACATTATATTATAAAGGGTGGTTGGTAGAGGGTTAGCCAAACTTAAGGGCCGGGTAGTAGGTAAACCTATTTAGAAAATACAAAATCAGGAATATGTCCATTGGTGCCCAAATGTTTTTTTAAATAATTCTTAACTCTTTTTTTTAAATGTCCGGAACTTTGTCTTTAACCCCTACAATATGTTTTTATGAGTTTCTAACATTTAATGCTTTCTTATTGTTTAACAAATGTTCAATCTAATGAATGTCACTTTGGGGCAAAATAAGGTCTAAAACATTGAGTCATGAGCATGAGCAGTCAAAGTTCAAAAAGTTTAAAAGAAAGAAAGAAATTGCTACTCTGAATTTGTATTTTATAAATAGGGATACCTACTGCTGGGGCCTTAAGTTTGGCTAACTCTCTACATCAGCGGTCGGCAACCAGCGGCCCGCGGGCCGCATGCGGCCCGTGAACCGCTCACTTGCGGCCCGCGAGCCTCCCTGGCTATTTTGTATGTAATGGTCGATATATTCAGAATTGTATAAAATCACCAATTATTAACATAGTGCGGCCCGCGTCAATTTCTTAAGCTACTATGTGGCCCTTGGCTGCTAAAAGGTTGCCGACCGCTGCTCTACATAATACCCTGTATTATGTAAACTGTACTGAACGACGCAATCGAATATTGCATACTAATTATCTAGCACCTGTGTTATGGAAATAATAACCCTGATTTACAGCCCCCTTATTCATAAACTTTATCCAATAATCTTTATTGAGTTTGGAAATCATTCAGACATTTTGTTATGTTACGATGAGGCGACAATCATATATGACAAGACATACTAGCGTAAAGAAAGCATCCATATAGGATTAAAAGATATTCAACCAGCATCCATCCAATCTGTATCTAATATTATATATATCCGCCGCGGGTACTAGGCCTCTTAATAAGCCACTGTCATCGGTCTTCTGTTAACCTTATTGATTGTTTAAATTAAAATAAATCGTGTTTACCTACCATGCCCATGTGATTTGGAGGAGGTTAACTGCTACCCTGTAAAGTATACATTTCAATGCAATTACGTTTAACAGTTTTCACATCTTTCATCGTTATAGAACAATCCATTATCCACCTCCTGGCTCCGTCATCAAACCCTCAACTCAACCAAGGTGAAATTGTCATGACATTGTTATATTTTCACGGGAAATTGATTTGTGTGCAAAGTGCCATAGGAATCAGTTTAGTAGAAGTAGTTTAAAAATCTGTCGCAAACGGGGTCCAGCAAAATTGGTGCTGGTTTTTTTTTTATTATTGTTATTACCTAGAGTTATTCAGGGATTTACTAGATGAAATTGTGGGACTTTGTAATGGAGATATTGTTAAATTTAGAATTTTAAAACATACTTGGATTATATGAAGTGGAACGGTAACTCACGTTACCTTCAAACTGCAATTTTAACACATTTAATGTCAAACTAGGTTAACATTGGTTACTCACAAGAGCTTCAATCCGAGTGCCATGTTAGCTAAGCGAGTTAGCCACGACTGAATTCACCGCAGGCGACCCGATGGGTTTTATGGCGCGGTATGTTCAGATTTCAATAATGCGCCACACGTTCTTGGTCGTTTCGCAGAAAATCAATCACTTTATTTAATCGTATGACCATAACATAATGTTGATTAAGAGGCTGTAGACCTTTGAAACGCTCATCGATTTAGGCAATTTCCTCTATAATTAAAGAGAAGTCTTGATGTTTTTGTGACATTATCAACCGTTAAGTTCAGGATCATTCAAGTTCATTTTTTCATTGAGAAATGGTGCGTCAGACATCACTTGAAATTGCCGAAATACAACCTGAAATTGCGGTATTTTGCTCTTGCATTTCACTGCTCCAGATAAAACCAAATATGCTTATATTAATGCCCGTCGCAGTTTAAAACTCATACACAACTACCATACACTTCAATGAGTTGGCTGATATTATTAATAATTTTGCTATAATCTCGATTGAAAACATTTAAAATTAAGTCTAAAATCTAAGGCTTTCCAAGTATTTACAAGTTTTATTTGAGATCAGTTAGCCATATAGTGACTTCGTTGCTGATGGTAATTAGGTCTTCCGGAAGGCCACAGTTGTACCGAGTCAGGTGATTTCAATTAATGTAATACTTTACATCAAATTCAGTGCCTTAACTTGATACAAAAAAAACAGGTCAAGTGCGAGTCGGACTCGCGCACCGAGGGTTCCGTACAAACTCGTCAGTAATACGTGAATAATTCAAGAAAAACTGTACGGTGGGACAAACTTAACTTTGCTCTTGAAAATCTGTTGTCCCCATACATCGACATATACCGCAGTTAGTTTAGTAGGAGCAAATAAGGTTGTCTTACGATTTTTGCGAATTTCTAAAAAACACTGCAGGTTAGGAAAACCGTTTTATTTTTCCTGTAATATTTAGGATAATATTAATAATCGGTAATTATTACAGATTTTTCTGTTCAGTAACTTCGGAGATAATAGGGGGAATGGTATTTTTTTAACGTTTTTTGTGTTAAATCAAAAACTACATCTAAGAAAAAAAACGGTTTTGGAATCAACACATTAAGCCCTTTCATTTGATATTCCACTCGATATAATAACTCTACTTTTGATTTTAGACATCCCATTTCGGTCCCCTTTAAAAAAAAACCGGTCAAGTGCGAGTCGGACTCGCGCACCGAGGGTTCCGTACAAACTCGTCAGTAATACGTGAATAATTCAAGAAAAACTGTACGGTGGGACAAACTTAACTTTGCTCTTGAAAATCTGTTGTCCCCATACATCGACATATACCGCAGTTAGTTTAGTAGGAGCAAGTAAGGTTGTCTTACGATTTTTGCGAATTTCTAAAAAACACCACAGGTACCCTGCAAATTAGGAAAACCGTTTTATTTTTCCTGTAATATTTAGGATAATATTAATAATCGGTAATTATTACAGATTTTTCTGTTCAGTGACTTCGGAGATAATAGGGGGAATGGTATTTTTTTAACTTTTTTTGTGTTAAATCAAAAACTACATCTAAGAAAAAAACGGTTTTGGAATCTACACATTAAGCCCTTTCATTTGATATTCCACTCGATATAATAACTCTACTTTTGATTTTAGACATCCCATTTCAGCGGTCCCCTTTAAAGAAAAGTAAAAAAAATCTCTTTGGATCAGAAAAAAACCGCTAGGTTTTTAAAACTATTCCAAATTTTAAGTCGATAGCATCAGTAGATCCTGAGATATCTTGCTGTGACAGACGGACAGACAGATAGAGTCGCACCATAAGAGTTCCTTTTTTACCATTTTGGTACGGAACCATAAAAACGGTTTCTTGCCTTGTGTGTGGCATCAAGTACACTTTATGTACGATTAGTTTTCTCTTACGCTATTAAGCTACCTATAAGTATAAATGACACGATGGGTTAGTAGAAAGTATAGGTACAAATACAAGGAATCAAAGTACATAGAAAAATTAAATTACGCTCACCCTTGGTCCACATCAGGAATAGAACCCAGGTATCCAGGTTTCCAGCTGGGCAGGAAATCCAGATTCAGACCAGCGGAGCAGTTGAATGGTTATATTACATAGAAATGTGGTGTATTACCCACACTAAAAACAAATAAAGAAACATAGGGCTTTTGTGCAATAAAGTTTAATTAAATAATAAATAATGTGACAATGATTCAAGTACTGGCAATCAAACCTCTCCTCAAATGCCCTCAGGAAACTGTTAGAGCTAGCCCGGACCCTGCGCACCAGGGATGTGCAGCGTTTCCTCATAGTAGTGTAGAAGCAATCTACTCTGGCCTCCGTGAACATCCCTGATGGGCATTACTCCAGAAATATGTCTGCGACTCATTCATCTGTCTCCATACATTTAGTATGAAAAAGGGCCATATGAATGAGGTGACCGCAGACATATTTCTGGAGAAATGCCCCATAATGTTTCATTCGTGTACGTATAAAATATACGTAAAAAGATATGTTTATAAAAACACTATCCATAATATTATAACTCTGTAAAATGGGATTGTTTGAACATCGAAGAAGAAGAAAAAAATAACAGATTATTTGGAGGTTTTTAAATTGAAGATTGAGTGTGTTTGTATTGACATCACAATACAACAACTTTAAAAATTTACATCATAGCAGTGATAATAATGTTTACGGATTGTCTGGAATAATTTACCAAATCTTGTAATTTTAGAATAGTGTAACCGTTTCACTGCATATAAATGCAAGTACCAAAATTGTTAGGTTGTTGTTCATAGGACTGTGCTGATAGAAACAACCATTGTTATTTGAATGAAAACTTGGAATGTTAGCAATCCTTCACTATGTAGCACGTACTTTGCTCAAATACTATTTTACGAACTTAGCTTCTGTTATATATTGATAAGGTTTAAATTCAAAGAACATGTCATATACTGTTGTGGGTTAGCGAAAGATACATGGTTCTAACAACAAACATGATATAATGTATACATTGAATAGGGTACTTTCCTGACAAATCAAATGAGTTACTTTTTATGTAGTATCAAAACGTTCAGGGCCCTATTTAATAAACGTTACAATCCTACAATTTTGTAGAAAAGTAACAGATTTGTCAAATTGTACTTACAAGTGATGTCTAATAAACCTTACTAATATGTAAGAAATTTACGTATGTATAACTCACAATTATCGCAATTACAAGTACTGTTTAATAAAAGTTTACACATGTAGAAAATGCCCGTAGATTTTGATGACAATATTGTACTTACAAATAAGTAGTTGTAGGGTACAATTTACATAAAATGTAAGTTTCTTCTCTTCTCTTCAAAGAAGGTAGATTTCTTCCCTTACTCCTTACAGATAACCGTGGCTAGATAACTAGTGAACTGTGAAGATTTTTTTTCCTAGGAGATAACTAGTTATCTCCGAGGATTTTATATTCTTCGCAGATAACTTTTTTTTTAACAGTTTTCTGTGAGGAAAATCCCATCCTTGTAGATAACTGGTTACCTCCAAGGATTTTATATTCTTCGCAGATAAATATTATTTTTTCAAGTTTTCTGAGATGAAATTGTATTCATCGGAGATAACTAGCTAGCTAAACTTAAAAAAATAATATTTATCTGCGAAGAATATAAAATCCTTGGAGGTAACCAGTTATCTACAAGGATTGGATTTTCCTCACAGAAAACTGCCAAAAAATAAGTTATCTGCGAAGAATATAAAATCCTCGGAGATAACTAGTTATCTCCTAGGAAAAAAAATCTTCACAGTTCACTAGTTATCTAGCCACGGTTATCTGTAAGGAGTAAGGGGATTTCTTACTCTTGAGTTTAGAATTTTAGTATTACATGGAATAATTTCATGTTGGTTTAGTTTATTAGTAAAGTCATGGATGATAACGACAAAGGCTACTTGATGACAGTTCAAATCAGCTTCTTTTTATGAAATGTCAAAACGCTCCGAAAGTATGCAGTTTAGTATGAAATACTGACTTGTGACGTCATGTTCAACATGGTGCCTTATTTTTAGTTTTTGTCATTTTAAAATCGTGTAATTCACGAAAATGAGTGTAACTGATTTTATTCGAGCAGTTTTGGAAACGTTATTTGATGGTTAAAGTTAATTAATTTATTTTGATGGTTGTCAAATACCCTAAGGGAATTCATTATTAAGGGTAGGGGACAAAAACTAAAAATGAGGCACCATGTTGAACATGACGTCACAAGTCAGTATTTCATACCTAACTGCATACTTTCGGAGCGTTTTGACACTTCATAAAAAGAAGCTGATTTGAACTGTCATCAAGTAGCCTATTACAATTCTGTTTCTAATATACGAGAATAAAGGCGTGTTATTCAGTCGGTTTAATGAAAAACTAAAAATCATGATATGAAAATCAACAAGCTACCATCACTACTCTCACTACTTGTTGTTAAAACCGTGTTTAATATTATTTATTTTTTATTATTGTTTAGGTTATAGGACACATCTCTTCAAGTTTTGACACACCATGAACCCACCTGTCGGAATTGTACTACAATTTACATAATATCTAAACTTGTAATTACAATCGTGTGTTTAATAAAGCAGTTTTCCCTACAAATATGTGAATCGTCACCTGTAGACTGAAAATGTTTATTAAACAGATATGTGTAAAATTGTAGTTACAATACTACAATTATGTAGGTTTTCCACCATTACAATTTTTTTACTTGTAATAATTATTAAACATAAATTTGTAAAATTGTAGCCTGTAATCTACAATTTACAATTTGTAACTTGTATCGTTTATTAAATAGGGCCCTGATAGTATGAAGTTTCTAGAAGAAATAGGTAAGAAAAATGTCGTAATTTTACTCAAACATCAAATCTTCTCCTTATTTATAGATTTTGATTAAAAGTCGTTTAAAACGCTAAATGGATGAATGGGTGAAGCAGATTTTAAGACTACCGTGAAGTAATTTGTATTAACTACAGGCAAATACCCTATTATATTATACCGACGCTAAGTACATGTGTTAATATTCAATTATGTGTGTGTAATATTGAATGAATAAAATAACCCGTATAGCACTTGTATGCGTAATGATTTTCTTCCTGAACGCGAAAATATAGTAATAGAAGGACGCCATAAAAACTGAGACCTTTTTAAGCCACTAGAAGACGTCCTTCTAGTGGCAACTCCAAACTATAGCACATATTAATAAAATTAAAAAAAAAAGTGTTAAGATATTCACTGCCGATTAATTTTTGCGTTTTCTAGGTATTTGGAATGGTTGTAACTGTCCAGCTTTTGACAAAGATATGTTTTGCTCGACTTGGCGTGGGCACTGCAGTGCCCCCAGATTCCTAATTACTGGACATGTCGAATCAGAGAGTTCCCGAGTATACAGGGTGTCCCTAAAACCAACTTGGATACGATCAGGGCTGATAGACCAGCTCATAAGAACCTAGATTAAGCAAATTTGACCTCAGTAAAAATCTCTTAGTTTTCGAGATATTGACGTTTTTGTAAAACTCGTGCTAAGTGATACCCTGACTCGGTGTTTTGAGTGTCATTGCTAAAATATCAAGTATTTTACAAATCTGTTTTTTGCTATGTGTTGCCAAATAACTATGCTATTGAACGTATTTTCTATTTTTGCTAATTTATTCATGCTGTGGACACAGTACAATAACAAAAAAAAATTATTCGATTTTTTTCAAATTTCACCTCTGACTTCGAACTAGCGTGGTGAAAAAAAATTGTACCAACATAACCTGGCACTCAACGTAAAAAAATTGCGCATTTATTGTAGTTTCTAAAATGGTATAAAATTTACTAAACACTGTAATAATTTTTGAAATAATGATATTTTGTTACAAAATGAACTGTCTGCCGCCTTCATCTCATACGATCCGGTTGAACTAAGTTTGCACCTGGCGTGCTTGACATCACATACATATTAGGTGCAAACTTCACGTAATCGTCAATATCTCGAAAACTAAGAAATTTTTATGAGGTTGATTTTACTCAGTCTCGTTTTTTATGAGCTGGTTTATCAGCCCTGTTCGCCATTTTGTAAAAGTCGCGAATTTTGATAGCCTGGATCAGTCTTTCGAATGTCATGACTTCAAATTTCAGTATTTTCTTAATCTGCTTTTTGTTAAACATTACTTAATAATTATGCTATCATACCTTTTCTGTTCGAAATTCAAATTCTGGTACGAAATTTAACCAATGGAATATTGTAGTATAACCTCCTTTTGAATTAAAATGCTATTATCTTAAAAACTACGGTGTCTAGTGTGTAAATTCTTACTATTTTAAACTACATTATTTTATTTTTATTTTAGCATGGTAAATTTGTTTTAAGTATTACGCGATTCAAATCCGAGGTCATATTTTGAATCACGTAAAATCTAATTTATTTTGATAAGGTATGATAGCATAATTATTAAGTAATGTTTAACAAAAAGCAGATTAAGAAAATACTGAAATTTGAAGTCATGACATTCGAAAGACTGATCCAGGCTATCAAAATTCGCGACTTTTACAAAATGGCGAACAGGGCTGATAAACTAGCTCATAAAAAACGAGACTGAGTAAAATCGACCTCATAAAAATTTCTTAGTTTTCGAGATATTGACGATTACGTGAAGTTTGCACCTAATTTGTATGTGAAGTCAAGCACGCCAGGTGCAAACTTAGTTCAACCGGATCGTATGAGATGAAGGCGGCAGACAGTTCATTTTGTAACAAAATATCATTATTTCAAAAATTATTACAGTGTTTAGTAAATTTTATACCATTTTAGAAACTACAATAAATGCGCAATTTTTTTACGTTGAGTGCCAGGTTATGTTGGTACATTTTTTTTTCACCACGCTAGTTCGAAGTCAGAGGTGAAATTTGAAAAAAATCGAATAATTTTTTTTTGTTATTGTACTGTGTCCACAGCATGAATAAATTAGCAAAAATAGAAAATACGTTCAATAGCATAGTTATTTGGCAACACATAGCAAAAAACAGATTTGTAAAATACTTGATATTTTAGCAATGACACTCAAAACACCGAGTCAGGGTATCACTTAGCACGAGTTTTACAAAAACGTCAATATCTCGAAAACTAAGACATTTTTACTGAGGTCAAATTTGCTTAATCTAGGTTCTTATGAGCTGGTCTATCAGCCCTGATCGTATCCAAGTTGGTTTTAGGGACACCCTGTATACTTCCAATCGTGGCGACACCGATAAAGACTTGGTGATATGAGTTTTAAAACGTTTTTTGTTCTCCATTTGTCATAGTGTTTTATGTGTTTAACTATAGTACATTGTGCACCGAGGGTAGTAAGAAGGGAATTACTAACGAGAGTCTATTAGGAGCCCGACGCCGTAGGCGGAGGGCTTTTAATGACTCGAGTTGGTAATCCCCTTACTGCCCGTGCTACACACAATGTTTTTCATCACATTTGCGAGGAAAAAAAATAAAACATAAAAATCAAATCAAACTAAACGCACCCGCTAAGAGACCACTTCAACTGTCAACTTTTTCAATATAGTCTTCCACAGATAATGCTAAGAACTGCGTTTAGTTTTTAAACTTGACAGGCAATGCCGCCAGATTGTACCGATTTTCATAATAAAATTTTAAAGTAAATTAATTTAATTGCATTAAAATAATTGCAAAAATTACTGAAATAATAGTAAAATATACCATATAAGTTTTATACACTAAAATTGGTTTTGTAGCCAAGTTTTGAAGATCTGAAATAAGCCTTGGCTGATTTGAAACCTCCTTAGTCTGAAATGACGTACGGGTAGGTCCTATATTTTAAAACTAAACTCATAACTCCCACGGGAGTTATATATTTTCATACAGTTTTTCCTCCCGTTTTCCGTTTCCGTCCCTAGATTTTTATAACCCACGGGAGGTAAATCGGCTCGAGCTGGTCTATAAGCCCGCGTGTTATAACACCCTTTACGAGCAAGTGTGATGAAAATGTATTTTGTTTTCCAGGTATGCTCCGAAAGCAGTGCCAGCGAATCTTCCCTAGAATCTTCGAGCGGTTATGGGAGCCAAGGGGCGTTTGCGGCAGAGGACCATGCCCACCAACACCAAATACAACACCCGGAAGGTGAGACTTACTGCTGTGAATAAAATGTTGAAATTGCGCATGCTGTGTTTAGTTGTGTTCGTTTTACAAGTGAAATAGTGGTTTTAGTCATTATGAACATACCCCAAAATCTGACACTTGGATTTGGTTTTAATAACATGGAGACATTAAATAAGAGATATTAGCTGTTTAGGCGAACTACAAATTAACGTAAAAAAAAAAAAACATTTAATGCCATATAATACGCTCTTATGGGCTTTTCTTCCAAAAAGGAGTGAATCATACAATAGAAAATTATATATATTTGGAGTGACGCAACGTCAATCCCTCAATATTTATTGTCTAATTATTTTGTGTTAAGTAACTGCGTTCTGATAGTATGAATATGAAGAAGTTTTAGTCATATCTTTTTAGTCGAACCGAATAAAATATCCTAATTATTTTGATGAAATTAATTGTCCATGCTTTCAAACTGTATTATGTGCTTGTGTTATAATGTATACTCGTATTAATCTACCTCGTTATTCGTTCCACTCCAGTTTTTTTTTGTTTTATGGTTGTTTAACGCCTTGCATGCCTTTAATTTGCAACCATTTAGACTCTGAGATTGTGACGCTCCGTCGGGACAGCGACGCCTCCATTGCCGCCGCTCGCGAGAGCTTCTCGATCTCGCTCGGCAGTCTCGAGGAGGCAGTGAGATCGCTCGACGAGACTTGCGAGACACCAGCGTTCGCGACTATCGGGAAGAAGCCGGCAGTGCCGAAGCGAAGGCCCGTGTCTATGACAGGTTGGTTAAGATATAAGGGGTGACGGTTAACCTATTTGCTTTTGAAGCGGGGCTATGAAAAAAGATTTCTGGAAGACAGGTTTCGTGGGTTATGACTTTACGCTGCTGGGTGACTGGGCATTGACTCTAGGTAAAATGGTGGGCAAAGGTCCAAATCGTCCAAAGGTCTGTTGTTAGATTAAAGTAGTTTTAATTTAATGTATTTATAAGCATGTGCATGAATGTTTAATCCTTTATTATTCTTGTATCTTTGTGTTTTGAGGTTATATGCAATTGATTATATTTTTAGTTTAATTTCATTATTCCTTCAAATCGTGCTTTCGGACTGCCACGCCACAGTGACTTCTGGTATTCTAATTTTTAATTCACTAGATATTTGATACTTAATAATGCGGTAAGAATTGAGATGAAATTAGACCAAATCCTGGATTGAATTTGTATCCCGGCAAAGAGATCGCTTTTGGGATAATAACGGTTGCTAGTTATAAATATATGCGAGGAAATGTTTACTATTCTCCCATTATTGTCGACGGACGTTTTCGATATAGGTATACATGAAGCAGTGCAGTTATGTCATTGATTTGAACTCCCATAATATTGCACTACGTTTAAGTAATCACACACCAACAGCGGTAAAATTTTACTATCGTCCGTGGTGTGTACATTAGTTTACGTCTTCCCCTGGCCAGGAAGTAGAGATTTCTTCTTCTTCGTGTTGACGTAAAATATGATGGTTATGATTAAGATGCCTACACTTTCTGTACGGCATTGATTATTGATATGTGATCATTAGCATACTTGCTCCCTCATTATTTATTTGGACTTAGTAGGTAAAACGATTCAATCTAGGTACAGCAAAATTTACAAGAAATACAAAACTAGAATGGAAGGTTGGTAGGTATTTCGTTTAAAACTTTGCTGTGAGTTTCCTTTTTACGTAACTGAAAAAATAGTACTTTTTGATATAAGTGGGGAAAGTATCTCACTTCTCACGAGTCTCGAGGTGTAATGGCCCGAGCCGCCAGGCGAGGGACAATACTCAGGACGAGTGGAAATGACACTTCCGCACGTGTATCAGACGACGTTTCTTAATACATTTGCGTAAATATGTTGATGAAACAAAAACATGGCACCGGCTGTCACCATTCAGCCCAATCAAAAGAAATTATTTTGGGAAAAAACATACAGAATTTTATTAAATTTATACATGAAGAAGCAAGAAATATATTTATTATTACTTTGTAGTTTACTTATTTGCAAATAAATATGTTATTTAGTGTTCAAAAGTTAGCTGAAAAGTAAAAAGCACTAGTGCGCAAAATACAACTTTGGGCACGATTTACAGCTACGAAAAGTACCACTTTTTGAGCAAGTGTATTAAAAATACTTTTTTTAAATGAGTAGAGCCTGAAGGTTTTAAATAACAATGCAAGAAATAATGATGTTTACAGCGACGGTGTGGTCGCGGCGAGGTTCGTCGAGCTCGCTGGGCAAGCCGCCGCCACCCGTGCGGCGTTCCTCATCTATCTCGCGGCCGCAGCGCCCGGCCTACGTTCAGGTAGATGTGTGTACCAGCGTTGCCAGATTTCTTTTTTACCAAGTCGGGATTTTTAAACTTTTTGAGTGAAAAAAGCGGAATTCTTTCATCGAAAGCGGGACATAGTAAACTAAGGTAATTGCGTCTATGGGGGCAAATGCGTGTTTTAAGGATTTCATTAAATCCGAATTCGTTAAAATGATTTCTACCGTACCTGCCTGTAGTATACGCTGTACTTTACAGGCAGGTACGGTAGGAATAATTTTAAAGAGTTCAGATTAATTGGAATCTTTAAAAGACGCATTTGCCCCCATAGACGCAATTACCTCAGTTGACCTTATAATCAGAAGTTTTCGCGAAATAGAAATTTCTAAACAAACTCCCGTTGGTTATAAGAAAAGAGTGAAAGAGAAGATGTCGCGGTCGCACGCACAGATTGCGTGACGCACCACTTTCTCTCCCGCGCGCTTCTTGTCTGTGCCAGCCGCCCGCACTTCCTCAGCACGCTGCACGCACGAGTTATCCACGAAAAGCGGGACTGAGCCTGTCCCGCGCGGGACATTTAATTTTGATTTCAAAATCGGGACGTCCCGCTAAAATCCGGACGTCTGGTAACGCTGGTACTGACTGATCGAGTCGACAGCGACAGTGTGGTCGCGGTGATTTTTATTTCATCATCAGCCTATATCAGCAGTCGGACGCTGGGCACAGACTTACTCTCATAGATTAGAATTGAGTGAACAATTGGATTCTTACTACTTGTATGTTTATAATCGAACTTTTCATCCATTGCGTTGTTTGTAGCTGTAGATATGTACTTCAGACAATTCAATGGTTATAATTTCAACGATAGGGAAAATATTCTTGGATGACTTTGACCATATTTTGTTTAAAAGACGTTTGCTTGGTTCACCAGACAGAATTATGATGATGCTGAATAATATGATGTCATGAGTATAACATTATATTGTTAATATAAAATGTGATTTATTCCAGGGCAACAACCAAAGCCCAGTGATGGCCCCCAACGAAGCCGACAACTTGCCGCCGCCGCCTGCATTCCTACTGCAGCCCGACGCCGAGGCTAATTCTGGTGAGTTTTATACTTATACCATTTTTACAACCTTTTTTGTTAACTTCGCTTCGCTACGGCAATTTATTTCTAAAATATACCTGTTTGTCACTTCCTTTACTTTTACCTTCCAGAACTCATATTGTATCTTGGTGTCGAGTTTTAATTTGGTAAACATACAAAATTTGTAACACAAAAAGAACGTAATCTAACGCATACAACATCGTTATTTAATGCATACTATATTTTAATATGTATTTTTTTGTTAACCCAGGTTTTCGTCCCTTTCAAAAGCAAAGGTCTCTTCCTCCTCTATCCATTCTTCCCCGTGCAGAGGACGGCTTTGCCAATCTCATGCGAAAGTGTACAGGTCCTGCTAAGTACCTCTTTTTTGATAAAGCTCAACTTGTTAGTAACTTTAATTATAATATTAAATGTTTTTTCCTAAGGTATTAACGTGGCCGAGACGGTGAAACAACTAACGGAACTCAAGCACATGCCGGCCTCACCAGGCCTCGTCCGGCGCAGCCTCCAACAGGCTCAGACCAACACAAACCAAACCCAAAACTCGAATCCATCTCAGAGTCCCACTCAGTCTCTATCCACCTTCCAACAGGCCAAGAGCAACTTCTCGTCCACTACCAGCCTAAATAGCACCGGGAACCTTAATCCGATATACGGACAGACAGGCCACAGAATAATGGCCTACGTGGAACAGAACTCCATATACGTGCGGAAGAATAGTTTGAACAATTCGAGTTCGGACCTGTATGGCGGCAACCTGGGTGTGTACGACGGCAAGTGCTCTCCGCATGGCTCCAGCCCGTCAACGCCGAGCTATGGAGAGAACAATTCCTTCTCCAGTTTCGGGCCGAGGGTGTCAAACGATTCGCATTATGGACAAACTGGTGAGTGATCATGTGTGTTAGTTCCAGGTAAAGGAAGGCACTTTGTCGCTACCGTCTTTTTTGACAAGTGACGATTGATACCTTTAGCCTGGGAACGTCATTTATACGAGTATTACTGATACGGGAACATCTTTGAAAGCAAAAATTGTACGGATCTGTGTACAAATATTTTTGTACTTCAACGTATATCTTTTAACCGCTAAATACGTCCCGGCAACATGTACGTTTTGCTAATGGACTAGACGACTAAAAAATTCTGTTTAGTCCGTCAGTTAGATTATTAAAAAATAAACAAACAAAAAATGACGAGGATAGAGTGGTTAGAAGTTTCGAGTGACGTCACTCCTAGGTACAATTTTCACCTAGGTGTGACGTCACAAGCCCCCACTCCAGAAGTTTGATGATCTACAACTTTGTCGATTTTTCATATTTTGATAATCCAAAAAATACGTGTCCCATATTTTTCCGTAATCTAACTGACGGACTAAATAGAATTATATAGTTTTAACCCAGTCGTCGTCCCCATTGTAAGAGTCGTAAGAGTGAAATGACGAATGAAGGTTATTATAGTGTGTACGGTAGTTTTACGTTAAGGCCTTTTACTCCGAGCGAGTTAGCAAAAAGATGTATTTTTTGTATAAAACACATCTTTAAGTTTCATTGAAATTTCGCAAAATAGTTAAGAAAAATAACAAAGAATGCGATGTTGCCAACTCTCTGAGAATATACACTCATAACAACATTTCACGAAAAAACTGAATTTGGTGAAAACATTGGCAATTCTGTGGATGGAATAACCAATGTTTTAACAATGATTATTTGTAAAATACAATTTAAAATACTTTTCTTCAATTTTTTTTTGGTGTATTTCTCGTGCTCATTTTGGGTTTCAAATGTAAGCGAAATGTGCAAAAAGGGATTACCAATGTTTGGGCAAAAATCTTTTCCCAAAGTATCACCTCTCAAACTATTTTTCTAAAATAATCATTTCATTGACGACACGTTTAGCCTAGTGGGAGTAACACCGCCTACGAAGCTAGAGGTCCCGGGTTCAAGTCCTGGTAAGGGCAAATGAAACTACGGCGATAAGTTTTTTGGAAAGTGAAATTTGGCGAAAAATACTTTGCCCAAAGGGCAGTCCACTGTGCAAAAAGCATGCCTGCATTTCTGCTTTCTATTCGTTCATAGATTGAAATTTTCTGTATCCGATCTGAAAACTATGTGCATGAGGGGATGCCCTCACCGCGGTTACTTAATATGGCTAGTGCTAAACGACGTCAGCAACACGTCAATGCACTACACGTACTTGTGCATGTCCTATTTTCCCAGATGTGTTGTCAGGGAGGTGATTGGACAAACGGTTACAGAGTATTGTTACATAATATTTACACAACGTAAGGGATAAAGTAATAATCGATATCGAATCGATTACAAAAAGAGTGAGTTCTTGTTATCATGAGTTTAGTATTTCCCACGATGTGCGTATACTTCTGACACATTAGTGCCTCCTGATGAACTACTTATAATGAGTATCTACTTATAGAATTATGCCTTTCCTTATAATAATAATAACTCAGAAAGTACCTTGACTTAGCCCACGACAAAGTATAAAGACGAACAAGTAGTAGAGCGCGCGACATGTATTCACACATACGCGCGATAGCACGTATTTTGTATTTTACTTTTTATGTATGTATTGTAAAAAACCTAACTTAAGAAAATAAAGATATACAAGAATAATAATGTTTGTATTTTATATTGAAACTTATAAACGCTATATTGTTTAAAAATGCAAGTAACTCGTGAAGTTAGTGGCTTTACTATTTACCGTTAGATAGACTTGTAAATCATTCACTAATAATAGAAACAATTACAAGTCACATTTTTATACTATTATTGTAAAATCAAGGAAATAATAACAATGAAAGAATAATTAGGTATTGTAAAATAGTTAATTGAATGATAAGAGCTCAACAAATTTACGTACGTTGCTTACAAATATTATCTTTATTGCCAGCACTGGATTTACACTAGGGACACTGGAGGCTGGTGTTGTAAAAATCAGGACATGAGCTTTTTTTATTCATTTTGTCTAGATCTAGAATATGGCTAATGGGGCGGCATTAAGGAAAAATCTGACTATGTTTTAAATTACCCATCTCGAAATAGAGATCATGCAAATTACCTTGAAGAGTTAGGGCCTGTGCACACGGCGCATTTTAAACGCGCCGTCGACGCGCGTTTCGTAGCGCTGTCCCTTTGGCACCCTAAAAATAAACAGAGACAGCGCTACGAAACGCGCGTTGACGGCGCGTTTAAAAGACGCCGTGTGCACAGGCCCTTAGGCTAACTCGGGCAAATTACCCGCAACTTGACGACAGATATGCGCCTATTTTGCGTGATACCTTCAAGAGTATTGAACATATACTTTTTCATTGTGAACAGGCTTCAAATTGCAACAAGAGAAGAAATACTCATCGAACACGATATACGCCCAGCCGTCACAGATCATAGCGGGCTACAACAACATGGCGCGGCACGACACGCTCAGCCCCCTGGCGCTGCGACGCAACATCGCGGCGCGCGCGCACAGCGCCGACAGGCATCACTCCGAGCGTGAGTTCATCAGTTCATGTTTCTCAACAGGGCTCGTCCAGAAATCATGTGATCGTCTATGGGGGTTAGAAAAATAACCTTGGTAGCCAAAAACAACGAAATTACTCAATAATATTTTTTTTTATTTTCCCAAATATCAATGATCTACTTAAAACATCAATAATAAATTTAAAAAAATTGCACGTGATCTTGGATGGGGGGGGGGGGGGGGGTAGCGTTATACAATCACCATAGGGGTCAAAAATAGGCCAAATTTGATCACATGATTTCTGGACGAGCCCACACAGGCAGCATTTCCCGGACAAAGTGTGACTTGTCACTTTTGCGCAGTATTCAATGAAATCGGCATTATACTGAAAGGAAATATTCCTTTATTTTTAAAAAGAAACAAAACTGCATTCGAAGATTTTTTTTAATTCTCTTGGCCTTTGTATTGGAATTGATGGTAAAATAAAATTAATGATAGATTTCACTATCTGTTTTACTTGTAAGAAATCTCATCGATAGGACTATTTGTCAGGACAAAATCTCTGGTTTTTGTCCTGACAAATAGTCCTATCGATTAGTAGAATAAAATAGTGAGTGCTTATTTTTTGATATTTTAGCTGGTTCGATTCTCGGGTGAGACACGTGAATTTTAGAAAATCTTTTAATGCAGTTTTGTTTCTTTTTAAAAATAAAGGAATGTTTCCTTTCAGTAAAATGACTAACTTAAGGATTTAAGGTAGTTCCCCTGCAGGGCCCATAGATTTTTTCCACCCTGCATAAGCCGCGAACAGACGAACTGCCGCCACTGTTTCTCGTTTATAGGTCACTTGACCTGGCTGTTTTAGAGCCTTTACAGGCAACAATGCTATGATATGATCTGGGTATGAGTATTTGCGTATAATCGCAAGGCCGTGAAAATTTTCGAGCATTATTCGCGCAGCAATACACCAGTGTATCTGTGTCTGACCTCAGCGCATAAAACATGCGGCGATCGCGGTATGAAAAAAATAGTACATTACATACCGAGGCCAGTGAAGTAAGAAATGTCTCAGATCACATGTAATTAATTAAGTAAAACAAACGTGTGATCTAAGGAGAGGAGAGATTTGCTGAGAAGTTAAAGAAAGATTGGATCTTACATTAACTTACACCTTGGGTTCCATGAACAACTAGTTTACTTATTGACATTTTATTTCTATAAATAATACCATATTACTCACATACTGTCCATTTTCCTTCTGCCTTTTTTTATCTCATCTATTCTCTTATTTCCATATCCTTTTAGGTTTTAACATTTCGTTTCCAAATAGCATCTTTGACTTGTAAAATTTCTGGATCATTTGCAGTGTCTCACAATTTCTTTCAGTGATTTGATGAACATATATTAACACCCATATTTGGTCAATCTAAAACTCGGAAAACTTGTCAAATTAAGGAATAACATAAACACATTCATCACATCAAGTTGCAAATGTAATGACAAATATATTGAACGAACGTCATTGGTTTTACAGTTAACAAAAACAAATAGGATTTCTTTCAGTTCGAAAACAGGTAAAATGTAAAGTTGATAAAAAGAGTTTTAATGTTATTTCATTGACTATGTAAATATGAGGATCTTTAAGTATTAGAAACTTTTTGCACTTCATTATTCATAATTATGCCTTTTGTTGAAATTAGAAAGACTAAGCGACTAAACAGAAATTGTCAAATGTCTTTCCACCAATAGGTTTTTTAGGGATTGTGCTCGTAATTCATCAATACCTATTTTATTTTGTACCTATTGTGTCAAGTAAAGCTAAAAATCTTGAATATGACATATTAATCAGTAATATTATGGTGACATTGAGGTATTTGTATTGTTGTACTCAGTTTGTTTGTATTCTGTTTTTATAACTATTTATCAAAAGGGTAGCCTACTCATTTTCTTTCGTCTGTGTTATACTCCCCATACTGTTATTAGATTTTGTAAATTCGCGATATCCGCGATAAGCCTATCAAAATGATTAATGTTTCTAGTAACCCACAAAGATTATCAAAACTTCACGTATGAGTGAAAATCTATTGATGTTTGATCCTGGAATGCGTTGTTGACTTACTGGCATAATGCCTGAATGTTAAATTCTCACATTCTTGGAATGACAAAATGTCATAATTACTTTTTTCAAACCGTCAAATTACCAATATGACTAAAATATTGCAATATTACCAAACTACCGGAACGACTGAATTTCAAAATGCCTTAAATCCAAGACACCTAAAAGTTTTAAAAGTTTTAATATCACTCTCAAAATACCGAAAATAGAAAGAATAATGTCAATTGACTTAACTAACACTTAATTTTCAGTAGCCGGCTAGTACTAAAAAAAATAGAATAACTGTAATAGCAGGCTATTAGAATTTTATTTAGGTATTTGGATACTTGGGCATTTGGGGTGTCATGTGATTTAAGATAATTTTACGGATTTTATATATGATCGTATAAAACAATTCAAGTACCTACCTATAAAAAATTCGTAATTTGAGATAAAAATTAGCCATTTCGAATTACAGCCATTTTGATACTAACTTGCTTTGATATTTAGGTGCATTGCTATGAGGGTATTATGAAATTGAGGCGCTGAGCTCAATTGTAATGTTTTGTAACAGAGAGCGGTTTGATCGCGAGTTTGAGCGCCAAGTTGGCTCCGCAACTGTCGCCCCGCACGACGCGTCGAGCCATCTCCACTATCACCGCCTCCGACTCTCCGCCCAAGGGGAAAGGTCAGTATTAAGACACTTTAGACTGGGGATGGTCAACCGATCGATTAGAGCTATAAGTCTAGTCGATGGTGGCAATAATAAGATATAAGTTTAATCCAGGGTGATTTTGGAGACGTGAGCAGGACCAATCCTACGGATTCAGTATATGTTAATGGATGGTCCATCATCGTATTTAAGTGAAACCACCTCACTATATTGGTTCGTTGTAGGTACATACATAATCGTAAGTAAATTTATCCGCCGTAAAACACATGAACAGATTACTAATCCACAGTACATTAGTAATTGTTATAATGACTAAATATTCCACATTTCTATAAAAGGTAAATCAACGACAACAGTGATATCGGACGCTGATCACGTCATAAAAAAACCGAGTGACTGTAAAATTACTCTCCGGCATGAAATTACTATTCCAAGTATTCCATCGCAATTGAAAAATGGTTTAGTGCAGGGGTTCCCAAAAGTGTGCGCCGCGGCGCCCTGGTGCGCCGCAGAAAGTAAAGAGGGGCGCCGTGAGTTGATCCTCTATCATTATCGAAAACCACAAATATTCGCGGGTAGGTACATATAAAGCAACAATACCTATTTTGAGCGAACTAGGGTAGGGCGCCGTAACGAAGTACTAAACATGGAAGTGCGCCACGGGCTGAAAAATATTGGGAACCCTTGGCTTAGTGAGTTTCGTATCTTCAGTAATCAGTGTGAGGATTATTGTGCGGGTTTATTGGGTCAGCCGTTCTCTTCCTATAATAAGATTCACAGCTATAAGCATTACTAGGTGTATAAATTAATATAGATAAGAGTATGCTAAAACAGTAATAGTACATTACACAACTAGGGTGGTAATACAAAGAAAGGCCGAGATCGCAGAAGTTTGCGGCCCGAGCTGAAAGCGAGGGACGTAAATGTGCGATCGAGGGCTTTCTTTATTACCTCCCGTGTTGTGTACATCATTTTATGTCTACACTTGGCCAAAAACCACTTTATGTCCAGGTGTGGCATAAAAAAGATTACCTACGTTAATAAATATTCCTGCATCGGAAATGCAGTGACAATATCCGGCTTTGGGTAGAATGTTATCGAAACACGATTGGCGGTTCGAAGGATAATATTAAATTATACTTTAATTAACCTTATTAATATAACCAAGACATAATTGGAAAATAAACTTTGCGATATTTCAGCTCAATCTGAATCCAGGAAGTAGGTCAAATTTGACTAGCAAGATTTGATTACACAGATTGAGAGACTTTAAGTCCAGGACTAGAATGGCGTTCTCCCTCCACAATCGTCTCGTAGTCATATAACCTTACTTATCTACTTCGTTCGCTCGTTGGACTTGGTTTAGGGAAAAGGATCCAACCCACACGAACCAATTTAGAACTATAGAATTTAAATGCTTAAACAAAAAGGTTGACATTTCACTAATGAATTTTTGTGGGTCCTTTTCCTTGAACTACGTCGTTAATAAGGCGTATGTATGTATTTCAGCGTCGAAGCCCGCGATACAACCGGCGTTCCTGGACAAGCTGTCGGCCACCATCCAGCAGCAGCGGCTGCAGCTCGACACGGCGCGCGCGGCCTCCGTGCGCGACCACATCAACACGCATGCACAGGTCCGTACCATCATCTTCACCGGGGTGCCACAGTCTAAATAAAATAAAAATGAGTTTGACCCGATATAACGAAACACGTGCTTATTATTTTTTCATATTTTCCTAAAAAAACACCCTCAAAGGGCTGACATTTTGAAGGGTGTTTTTTGAGGAAAATATGAGTTTGAGACGATATAACGAAACACGTCCTTATTATTTTTTCCGTGCTTCGTGCTTGTTATTGTCGATAAACTGCACTTCTCAACAAAAGGACGTAATTGCTATGAAGATACGCTCTTTTGTTGTTGTAATTTTTTACATCGTATTTTTTATTTACCTTATAGTTACGGCTATGGAACTCTACACTGAGCCTGGCCCGACATGCTCTTGGCCAGTTATTTATTTTATGTTTCTATAGTTGATTGTTTATTGTCTTTCAATATATCTAAATAGGCAAAATTAAAAGAAATTTCTGTTTTTATACTATGATCCGGAGAGGTGGGCCGAATTGGTTGCACCCGCAATAGCACTTTAACCCTCTCTTATAGCTATTTAAACATTTATTTTAAATTCTTATACACAAATCTATGGAAAAGAGGTTAAAAAGTAATCCTTAAAATAATATTTTTATAAAAAATGTTTTTCGTTTTATTAGGAGGAGGCCTTGAATGAGTCAAAATGTTGCACCCGTTATAATGGAATCGCCCCAATGCGAACAGTGACGTCATTATACTTTTCCTTCAAAATTTATTGAGCAACACTAATTGAGAGTTTTGACACTCCATAAAAAGTATCTGATTTGTGTATTCTAGTATTGCCCTGAAAATTCCGACCACCTATCATGGTAATGATGATGATTTATCGTTTTATTTGCAGTCAGGTGAACACATCTTTTAGGTACATTGATTCACACTATACAACGCTACGTTGTGTGGCTTGTGGCATAGTGAGAACAATGAACAACGATGACGTTGGCAAGGGATATCCTTAAGTAGTGAGAACTGATAAAATAAATAATTACTATGTGGTTATCCAGTCACTGGAATGGAATGTTATAAAATACGAAAGTTGTGATGTAACAAACTTTCAAGGTCATTAACATTGTAGGAGCTTAAAGACATTTTGCATGGCCAAAAATGTGGACCGGCCTATATAGAGATGATAGTAAAGGAATTAGATATGGGGTACCTACGTAAGTACCATTCAGTTTTCAAGAACAATTTAAACCGCACCAGAAACTTGATTGACTAACATTATTAAAAATTGAATCATCATAGACCAAGGAGTCACAAAGGCTAGTCCTACCCGTGCATCTTTACTTAATAGACATGACCATGACTTTGACCGGCCATGGCACTGTGACGGAGCGCGGGTAATCCCTTACGATACGTGACTACGCCTTGTGCTAGTGACTAATCGTGACGGAAAATGCATACGGATGGCATTTTTTCATGTATACCGTTTCCTACTGAAATGCTTTAGATTTTTTTTCTCAGCAGTTTACTACGCGACCCTAAGAGCTAACTGGATTTGATTTATTGACACATAGAATTTAATCTGATTAAGTGATAATAATACAAATCTGAGATAATTTTAAAAAGCATTACGTTAAAATACAGGTTTGAGTTGGGACTGATTTGATTTGTATAGGATGGTTCCTCTAAGAAACAATAATTTTGAGAGTAGAGTGTGTATTTGTGAGCGAGTAGACGCGTTGTCAAAGGCCACTCCCCCTTCAGCCTGAAAGGCACATCATCATCACCATCATCATCATCATCATCAGCCTATATACGTCCCACTTCTGGGCACAGGCCGACTCTCATAAATGAGAGTGAATGGGCTGTAGTCCTCACGGACTGCGGATTGCGGATTGGCAAGTGCGCCATGCCAAGTGCCAAAAAAGTACAATGTGTATAATGTCGCACCCATTGACGTATACAAAAGACAGGGCTAAGCGAGCGCGTAGACGGTTCCAACGCTTTGGCGGTAAAAATACCGCCAAATCAGTGCCAGTCGGCAGTGCGACACGCGGCGCGTGCACTGCGCAGCTGGTCTTTATAGCTGCATTTTTTGTTACGGGCAAAATAGTTCCGAACCGTTCGGATGGGCCTAACCTTACTTTTGAAATCATCGGTCGCACCGCTTTGTTACAGCCGGACCCTCGCGTCTGCCACACTTCTCTAATGGAGCAGATCAAGCGCGGCGCCACGCTGCGCCGCAACAAGCACTGCAATGACCGCTCCGCGCCGAAGATACGCTAACGGATACGTTAGCACAGGACGGTAACGACACCATAGCTCTTGCAACTCCATCGCCAACTGACCATAGTTATGCAGAAAGCAACCAGAGGCAAGTTTCGTATACTTGGACTATAGACTTCCTAGGTTCCGACCGAAATTTCGGTTTCGGTGTCGGTTTCGGCCTAGTTTCGGCAAAAAAGGGTTTCGGCATAGTTTCGGTTTCGGCTGCCATCCGGCCGAAACTACGGCCGAAACCGAAACTGAATTTGATTGGTTTCGCACTGCGATCCGGACAGTCTTGTTTTCAAAAAGCACAGATAAACTATTTGAAATAAGAAGTTATAATATGTTATATTAATGATTATACTCTAAATATCAGAGACTAAATGATTAATATGTTATTTAAAAATGAAGACTGACTGATTGATTGTCATTTTTTATCTTCCCACGAAAACATGACCTTATATGGAAGTTTCGGTTCTGGTTTCGGCCGAAACAGAGATCAAAGCCGAAATTCGGCTTCGGTTTCGGTTTCGGCCGTGAAAACAAGTTTCGATCGGACACTAATACTTTCTGCTTAGCTACGTAGTAGTACATTACACAACTAGGGTGGTAATACAAAGAAAGGCCGAGATCGCAGAAGTGCAAGCGAGGGACGTAAATATGCGATCGAGGGCTTTCTTTATTACCTCACGTGTTGTGTACATCATTTTATGTCTACACTTGGCCCGAAAGCGGCATAAAGTATATAATCCAAGTAGGTATAATACGAAGCTTGCCTCTGGTCTCTTTCTGCATAACTATGGTCAATGTGTCGTGGCGATCAGTCGGAGTCGCGGTTGGGTGTATGTGGAAGACAACAGCGATCTGTTTACTCACATTGCAATCGGCTGGCGACCGATTGTTACGATGGCGGTAGGTAAAATTGCAAAGTGAGTAGAGCGCATTTTACATACATATACACGTACGGTCTATCTTCATCTGTTTTATATAGTAAACAATATTCCGACGTCAAAAGGCAATTTTTTCCCATAAAACCAGTATTTTCTCAATCCTAAATAAAACAGCTGCTACTGGTTTTAGTTGTTCTGGCTAAGGGATGAGGTAAGAAAGTTGTTTACTAAATAAATTAGACATGGATGAAGTGATTATTTCACAATAAAACTAGAAAAAAATGCGGTGTCTGCACGGTAGGTCTATTTGAGGTTTTGATAAAGTAATTGGATTGCCTGTAGCTTCGTCCGCCGTAAGAAAATCGTGAGTCATCAATGCAATTATAATTTTATGTAACTTGAGAGGTGCTTACAGGAAGGTTCACTAATGTTTGACCAAAAAATTATTGACAAATGGTCATTTGACAAACAACGTTTCACCAAATAATCATTTGGCAAACGAGACATTTGACAAAAGTATCATCTTACAAAAACTCACTTAGCAAATAATTATTTAGCAAACACTACACTTGGCAAATGTGTTAAACAATAAAATTTCAATTGACCTTTTTTTATTTCACCTAATAATATGTTTCGCAAATTAAGCATTTGTCCAAATGTCATTTAACAAAATGTTATTTCATAAAAAGTACTTCTTTTTTCAAACATTATGATTTAGTCTGTTGGGTAATTTATTCTGCTACCCTCTTATCGCCATAAGTTACAAGATTATATAGAAGGCAAGCAATCATGCATTATGGCTATTGGTGGTCATAATACCAACCTAACCTAACCGACAACCTAGGTTGTTTCCATGATTAGTCTAAATGCATCAGTTCGTTTTTGTTGGGGGACGCAGTTCAAACCCTAACCTAACCTAACAACCTAGTCTTTCTGGCAGCAGTTCGTTTTTGTTGGGGGACGCAGTTTAAACCCTAACCTAACCTAACTACCAAATTTTTCTGTCAGTAGTTCGTTTTTGTTGGGGGACGCAGTTCAAACCCTAACCTAACCTAACAACCTACTCTTTTTCCAAATACTGTGTATTAATTTGACCCATGCCATATCTATTATTAGATTTATTAATAAACGAAACACTTGTCAAATAATACATTGTACCAAACGTTTTTAGACCAAGAGTAATTTTGTCTGATAACTCAGTTGCTAAATGTTCATTTTGTCAAATGATTATTTATAAAATGTAAATTTAACTGTTGATCATTTGGAAAAGTGAGTCATTTGTAAAATGACTAGTAGTAAAATGATCAATTGGCGAAACATTTTTTTGCAAAACGTTGTTTGTCAAGTGTAATTTTGCCAAATGACTTTTGGTCAAACGACAGGACACCTTACAGGAAACCAGATAGCGATGACGTGGTACATTCTTACCGAGAACAAACTACTTATAGTTAGAGTTGTGAGAGGTTGTTAAATCAATTTTCGGAAAAACTGCTTCATTCATTTCAACTTTTGCTAGTTGTAAAATCGGTAAAAAAAATGTAATAAATTATTTAGGTAATATTGTCTTCGGTTTCCGCGATTATCACTCATAGTAATAAAACAACTTAAACCACCAACGCTGAAAAGGGTTACGAAACGTCGGGACTTAAAATGTAGTAATATACACGATTTAATCCGTTTAAGTTGTTTTATTACTATGAATAAATTATTTGTTTTGACTTCTGGCTCACACCGCGTCGGATTTTTGAAAATGCTCTTTGATTTGAACCTGCATATAACATTTCTTCATAGCGTGAAAATGAGGCGTATAAATTGTACGTTACGGGTAACATGTAATGCAACAGTCGATCAGCTTGCACCCGTATGCAACAAATCGATGAACTATCGACTCATCGAATACAGTGTTTCATTAATAAAACGATTTTTAATTGAAACTACAGGCAAGACAAATCACAAAGAATTTTACGCAACCTAAGTAACAAGCTGTATACGAAGGTGCGGATCTGATTGCATAATTATTTAGTCATAATGACATTTGACATAATTTTTGTAAGTCATTATTTTTGCCCTCCGATACCGTTATACCCCTATAACCTCTAAATGAAATTAAAACAAACTTGAAGAATGCAACATCGATTTTGGCCCAGTTTACAGTTCTGCTGACGCAGATGCTGGCATGTCACTTTGATTAAACGTGATACTAGTTAATAAGATTTGATTTGTATTAAACTGCATATTTAGTATGTAAATATTTAGTAGTAGATACAAATGTTTGAAAGTCCCTTTTGCCTGAGATACAGGGAATCCTAGTTCAGGCATATAGGTTCAACTCTCTAATTGTATATCTTAGTCTTTAAATGTCATTGTTGTATAATACGTTGTTTAATAAATTATTCTATTCTATTCTATTCTATTCTATCAGGATTTTTGAAAATATAATTCTGTAGAACCCATTAGGTTAGGTTAGGTTTGCTTTATAACAACTCTGATAAGTAAAAGGTATAGGCATTATGACAAACATTACGACTGAATAAAATTATGCAAGCTGATATGTATGCTGTATACTAGCTTATATAACCGTTACAACGCTCGCGTGTATTATGTGTATTGTGTAATGGCCGTATAAGCGTTGCACAGCACAGTTTGTGTGCTACTTTGGGAATATGCCTAATAAAAGATGCGTGCGATATACGTAACAACGAACGCGACAATAATGTGTACCTTAGCAACAACAAGATCATTCGATGTAGACAGGAACTGTGTGATGGTTAGTCCGTAACAAAGAAAAAATAACATCTTTTCTCTCAGACTGCTCTGGCCATACTAACTCAAACACTATTATAAACGACAATACCCAATAGCATGCGATTTCTGAATTAAATTCCTCAATACAAGTAGTCATGTATCAGAAATACGTAGTAATATTATAGTAATTAATTGCTTCTTACGGTTTACACTTATAATTAATACTCGTGCAGTTTCTTGGCTGCAACGTTATTTGGATGAGCACAAACCGCTTTACAATCGTTCGGGTAATGTACCTCTTGTATGCGTTACGTATAATTAATAAAATTATATTCTAACGAGACGAAGACTGGTAAGGACTTGTTAAATGAATCTTGACGTGTTGGCAAAATGCTCGTGTCAACGCCACAATATTAATATTCTAGGTCCAATTCGCTGCACTCAAATTATCAGCTTTCAAGTCAGGTTTTTAAATAATCTATTGATGTTTGCTTGAGTGCAGTGTCAGAATCAAACACTGTCTTAAACTAGTGTTCTGAAACTGCTTAATCTATAAGTATATAGATTCTTGTATCGTCCGAAAGATTGCGCTATTCTTATACCCGATTGTTCCATCACTAGGACCTATTACCGTAAAGAATAAACTTGGCTAACTCATAAATCACAGAAATTTAGTGCCTCGAGTCGTTTCCCAAGCCAAACAGAATACAGTCAAGATGGATGCGACACTTCATACAATTTAAATGAAGTGCTGAATCGTATGCCTATTGTAGAGGTGCTTTGAAAATTCGAACTCCCACAATTATCCTTTGGGTTTTTATTTATCATAACGGCTGCATATTAGTAGCACTAAATTAAAATACAATATTATAACTACTCTTTTATAATTAACAGTATTTATAGTATTATGATTGGATTTCATTCAAAGGAAGTTTATGACGTAAATTGATGTTTCTATGCCGGACGAGGAAATATTAATATCCGGCGCAAGAACGGTTGTCAACGCTCTTATGTCGTTGATAATAAAGGCTACATTTGAGAACATGTACGTTAATCATACCAGATAAAGGGTTTGTTAGTTCATTAGTTAACACGTTACAAAATACTGTTGCAGAAATTGCGAAAGAGGAAGGAAAAGCACAGGAAACTATTACGTATGATTATATCAATGAATATTATTTTTTGTAGGTAAATTCAGCTTGATAAACGATGCTGGACTCGCACTGTGTTTAAATTCTCGAACTCGATCGAAATGATCTCTATTGGGGATTCGCCAAAAATTACACATACAATTTTACAATTGAGATCGGAGCGTTTTGTCTTGTTCAAAATTGTATAAAAGACAATTTCCAAGCATCCGAAGTTTTTGCATTCCGAATGTTTAACATAATTAAATGAATTGCCTTAGAATCTAATTTACTTAGTACCTTGGTAGAAGTTATGGATGAACTCTCTAATTTGTTGCCGTTTTGTTGTTTAGATCAACACGTTTGATTACAACTTGCACCTCGTCACAAATCAAAGAAGGGTGGTAAAATGAAGTGTAAGTAAATAATAATGTGGTCATCTCTTAAAATTAACTTTAAGATACTTGTGTTAAATTTACAGTTCTTTATTATTTCGGGCGTGTTACGATCGGGTTTACAGCCGTGGGAAATTTCAGGAGGTCCAGTCATTACAGGAAGCAAATTACAAACTGATAAAGTAAACGCACATGGAATACACATTCGCCGTAATTATATACCTAGTAGTCAGATACTAAAATTAATAATTAGTAGTAATTTCTTAATGGTGCAACATTCAATTATTGAAAACATTTTCCTTTATTTCCACTTTATTGTCTCTGATCTCAAATGAGTCACCCGTATACGAATAGGTTGGTCGGTCGAATTATCGGGTGTAATGATTTTGTAGTGGACTCTTCTAGTGTCAGTAATCGTCTAATATATAAGTCATACAGCAAAATTTCGCAGGCAAAATAAGTTTACTATCGAAATTCTTGTAAGTTTATCCCGTCTTGCTCTGATTTACGAGGTTTTGCCATTTGATAAGTTTTGTGATACAGACTACGGCAAAGTATAGTCGCGAAATAAAAATGTTCGTCGCTTTTCCGCGATCCGTGACTGGACTTTATGGAAATGTTTATCAAATACTCATACATTCATAGTATTAGTATCGTCACATTGCTTTTGTACAGTTTCTCAGTTATGAAGACATTTACTTAATTTAGTAAGCAATGATCCTAATAAACTGGTAAACTGAGAAAGTAAAAGTCACTTGTTTGAATAATTAATCATGTCAGTTTATGAATGATGCCTATTGATAGGAAATTATTGATTGTTGAGAAAGAGCTCAAAAGGTAACTTGTTTGGACGTGTATCGGCCGCTCTCTGGAGCGAAAACTAAGAATAATCACGGGTTTTGGACAATGGCGTGTAAGTTGATTTCTCGAAAAATAGTTTTTAAGGAAAACACCTATTATTCGGTTTGTTTACCTACGCTTGAATGGCTGATTTTTCAATGTATTTCGTTTTTTAAAAGTGTCTGTTTATTAGAATAAGTAAGATGTGTAACAGATGTACTCGGATCTTTATAAATGTTTTAAGAATAACTTATCAATATACAAAAATAACAAGCATATGAAATAAACATATCTTTAACTTGAGACATACTTTTCGAATGCGAACGTCCGCCATTTAAGATTTCGTGACGATCGACACGAATTTTAGTATTAATGTCGAATATTTGTACTGTGTAATGTTTATATGATTATTATATTTATAGATAATACTTGAACCTTTTGTAAGGACAGTAGGTAGTTAAATGAGGCTAACTAACTTATTATTTTTTTAAAACGCAGCTTACCTATTGAATTAGTTGATATATATGTAGTAGCTATATGTTCTTGTAGATACGCTCGTTTCTGTACAATATCGAAATATCATAGCTATTTAGTGGTTGTTTTCAAAGTTTTACATTTATTTTATGATATTTCTCCTGGTAACGAGCAGTACTGATATTTTGTAGTTTTTAAAGCGTAGCTTAAGTGTGTTTATAAAAATAGTTGTGTAGGGTAGCCAACATATCTGTTTAAAAACTAAACTTTAATTAAACGTCCATAAGTCCTGTTGTCGATTGTATAACCTTGCTTTTTGTCATAGTGAGAATTATGCTGAGGAAATTGTTTCTAGCTTTAACTTAACTAAAAGTCACTAGAGTGCGACTACGATAACTTTGCAGAGCGAAACATGGCAACACCTCCGTTTAAAAGTCAAATTTCTATGAAAATGGGTGTTGTCATGTTAGTCGCACTCTATGTCAAGACACTTATAATTTCAATATACGAGATTTTTATGGCGGCTCTTTGTAACGCATTAAGCAAGAGTTGAACTTTAAACAGCATCTAATTTCCCAATAATAAACTTTATGCATAGGTAATAGAATCGTATTTGTATTCAGTTTTATTACACGTCATTTTTATTATATAACTATTTTATGCGATAATAACGACGATACGAGTTTTTTTTTATTATACTATATATGATATATATTTTTTGTCCCCATCATGGTTCTCGCTAGACATCTGTGACGCCGGTCACATTTAACAGATAAGTAAAGAATGTATTGATTAAATTGGTGAATTAAAACGATTATTGTCTCCTACGAACCGTTTTATTTCGTTGTCCATAAACAATTATTTATAATTATGATCATGTTCATAAAGCCTGTACTAATTGGCTTATTAAAACTACTATTGTATTGTACTTGTTGGGTAATGGTTCGAATTGTCGACTTTCCTTATGCCGGCTGAAGTAAAGTACCAACATCGAAATAAAGGAAATATTTAAGTAATTAATTCGTCTCAGAGAAATGAAATAAATGACGTCTTGATTAAAAAATGGGTAGGTACAGGTCGATTCACAAGAGCTGGCGCGAATGGATTGAACGAAAGTTATGTCACTTGTCACTGTTGAGTGACGTTCTTATACGGGAGGCTCCGAATATTTTGTAAACAAGTAAGTAGTGTTTACTACTTCATTATTCAAGAAAACAATGAAAAATACATAAGATCTGCACATTATTAAGACTAATCAGGTAAAAGATATGGCAGAAAGGTAGGTAAATTTGACGGTTCGCTACAAATATTTCACTATCGTGGAGTTTTTATTTAATGTATACCCCGTTGTCACACTGACGCCGCAATCTGCAAAATCTTGGCGAAAATATGCAAAACTCATAGGTACGAAATTTAGATGTTTCGCTGCAATTTCCGCGCTTCACGGCGTCAGTGTGTAAACAAGATTACAAGTGTACCTAAACACTTGCAATCTACCAAGTGTACCCGGGTACACCTAGGTATGAATTTTTTTGTTCATAAAATGCACAATGCAGACTGGGTTACGAAGTTATGACACGAGATTGTCTAAAAACACAATTATCACTTACTAGATATAAAGTAGGTATCCTATGTTTCAATCCAGGACTTGGTCTACTTGCATCCCAAATTTCAACTCCATCCAGTCCATCCAGTCGTTACATTTTTATAACAGAAAAAAAACCAGATCAAAGATACCTATTTCATAGCAGATTTCCGTTTTACTTGGAAACCAGAGGCATTTAAGTCTCTAAATGTTCTTAGTAAAGTAGTCATAACATAACCACAGAATAAGAATTAGTACTACGCACAGAAGCCCTTACTCTAACAAAACTGCCGTTCGCGTCCAACAACCGGACGGAGCTGGCCCGCAACCGACCGTTTCTCTATCGCATAACGCGTGGGTCTTTAATGTTTGCCATAATTTCATTTGTACTAATTCCATAATTTTACATATCATCATTTTTACCTTCCATAAAGTTTCAAGGGCCATTACTAGGGAGTTCCATAAATTTAAGTGCCATAATATAATGAATGCCATCAATTTTATTTTCCCTATTTCCAACTACAAATAATGCTTTTTACTCATCTTCCATAAAAGCCCAGAACCTTTACCATAATTTCATCCTTACTAATGTCATTTTCCATTTTTTTACTTGGCATAATCCTTTTGTGTCATAAAGTTAAAGTTGTTCATAATAGGCTAGATGACTAAAAAAAACTGTTTAGTCCGTCTGTTACATTATGAAAAAGTATTGTACACGTATTTTTTGTTTTGTTTGACAAACAAAAACTGACGAGGATAGAGTGCTTAGAAATTTCGAGTGACGTCACTCTTGAGTACAAATTGTACTCAAGAGTGACGTCACAAGCCCCCACTCCAGAAGTTTGATGATCTATAACTTTGTCGATTTTTAATATTTTGATAAACCAAAAAATACGTGTCCCATATTTTTCCATAATCTAACTGACGGACTAAATAGAATTACATATTTTTAACCCAGTCATCATCCCTATTATTCAATTCCATATTCTTCAGGTTTGTTGTAAGAAAAAAACAATAGTATCCTTATGCATATCCCTGTAAGCAAGTCGACGAAGCCTCACTTCGCGGGGCTTCTATTTCCGCTCTGAGGGACGCAAGATGACTAACAAACCGGACCATGTTGAAGTAGTTTGAGGGATTTTTTTCAACCTTTGGACTTAAAAAAAATCGATGGGTACGGTGTCAGACTCCGCCTTAACTCCGGCGCTGCGGGGAGAGCAACCCTTCCACCCTTGCGTGACAAAGATCAGTCACCCGTACTCCGCTCCGCAGCTTCGGCTAGTTGGTTGGTAGGATGCAGTGGTGTGGCGTCAAATAAGTATATTCTTAGTAAAGCCGGAGCAGATTTGGATTACTTTTTCCTGAGAAGTACTTTTTCTCACTTATTACAGTTTTGACAACCCTATGCAGGTTTAAAGATACCTTTTGTATTTAAAACATAAAAAGCATTTTGAACTTTAATAGATAGTGTTCAGGTCGAAATTCACTACTTCGTACTACGACTTGTCACCTTTCGAAGTAATAATGCTATAGTTTCAACAAGTTGTGTTAACAAGTTTTATGGCTTTTTACTCTTACGGCGCCGGATGAACTATACTTCCGTAGTCAATATCATTCGCTTTGACATACCTATTCGACATACAACACCCAAACCGTGGGACCCCTTAAGGCAGCTATTCTCAAAGTGTGCTCCGCGGAGCCCGGGGGCTCTGTTAAGTCCCTGCAAGGGCTTCGCCAAAATATTATTTTGAAAAATAGGGGCGAAGAGTGCTTTTGACCTTGCGTCATTTTTAAGTTTTACCTTTGTTCTCGAAAAATTAAAACAGTTTGGGGATCCCAGCAATATTTAATACCTGGGTCATTATTTGAGCGTTTCACCTGCCTCACTTTCGTGGACACATTATTGTCGAAGTTCCCTTAGATTTTAGTCTCATATCGAGCTATTTGGCACATATCCGGAACTACTAACAAATACCTTAAAATACATATATATATATATATATTATATTACATTAAAATCAGCCGGAATCTCTGCAATAATGTGTCCACGAAAGTGAGGCGGGTGAAACGCTCAAATAATGACCCACCTAATGTTTCAAAAGGGGTCCTTCGCCAAAAAAGTTTGAGAAACGCTGCCTTAAGTAATTGCACCACGATTTCCGTCGAACAGCGGAACGCCGCTCAATCTCATCTACATTATTCAAATTAGAAGAAGCTAGATCGCTTGCGCTTCTGTAGCCTGATTAGGGGTCCGCGGGTTGTGTGAACCGTTTTGGATTTCCCGTGGGAACTTAAAATGTCGCGGGATGCGGGTCGCGGGTAAGACGCTTAATAGGGAATATAACATAAAGTCAAAATAAAATTAAAATCGACCCATAAATACCGAAGATATAAGAGATGGACCGAATACGTATATTCGCCCGATCATTCGGTTCAGGTCTTACCGAACCGAATATTAGGCTGAATATTCGGTTGCGCCGTATTGTTAGAAACGCACGTGTTTCGAACCCTTCCCGCCCGACCGTAATTTAGACTATATTTTTAAAGCTGATGTTGAGTGTAAAACCTTTAAATAATTGATTGTTAATGGTTATTTGGGTGAATCAACTTTTCTTTGCTTTATGCAAAGATTGCCCTTTCTCCTTATTTGTTCACCTTTTGCATGTTTTAACATGATTTAATTGGAACAAGATCTTACATCTAGAGATAGATTAAGGTTAAGGGAAAAAAAAAAACCGGTCAAGTGCGAGTCGGACTCGCTCACCGAGGGTTCCGTACAAACTCGTAAGTAGATACGTGAATAGTTCAACAAAAACTGTATGGCCGTTAGCTTAGTAGGAGCAAATAAGTATGTGTATGAATTTTGAAAATTTCTAAAAAACGATGCAATTTAGGAAAACCGTTTTATTTTTCATGTAATATTTAGGATGATATTAATAATTGGTAATAATTACAGATTTTTCTGTTCAGTAACTTCGAAGATAATAGGGGGGGAATGGTATTTTTTTGAACGTTTTTGGTCATAAATTAAAAAGTACAAAATGAAGAAAAAAACCAAAAATTGTTTTGGAATCTACAAATTAAGCCCTTTCATTTGATATCCCATTCGATATAATAGCTCTACTTTTGTTTATCCACATCCCATTTCGGACCCCTTTAAAAAAAAAGTAAAAAAGGTATAAGATTTTTTTTCCATCCAATAGGCTCGAGTCAGCGAGACGGACAGACAGACAGACAGACAGAGTCGCACCATAAGGGTTCCTTTTTTACCATTTTGGTACGGAACCCTAATAAACATAAAACTCGTACATATATAGATACAAGGAATCAAAGTACATAGAAAAATTAAATGGCGCTCACCTGTGAACAGACCGGGAATCGAACCCGGTACCTCTGGATTTCCGGCCCAGCGACTCAACCACTCGTCCACCGTAACACCCAGTAAACACCCTCAATTTTGCCATCTACTTTGACTTCCGCATCATTCTATTTTGATACCTGTGTACTATGGGTTCTCATAGATGGCGTTTAGGTTACAGTCCTATTAAAATAGAATTACATCTTTTTTTCTAATATACAATCCTAGTTCTTCAAAATCATCAACTCTCCTCACTCCCTTGTTTCAACTTACCTCGGTTTTAGGGGAGTTGAAACTAGGGAATGCAATTTCGATCTCGCGAGATCTTGAGCCGATTTTCGAGATTCAATCTCGGCTGCAGGAAATCTCGATTTTTGCAATTTCGGTTGAGATCTCGATTAACTTTTTCGAGATCTCGAACGAGATTGAAAGACTGATGCATGTGAATTATTTAGTGTTGATTAATGTTTTTAAGGCTAGCATACAACTGCAGGCTCACTGTGGTGTGGTGCTAACCAGCGTGGAAGCCGAGCGGGCGGTCTCTGCTAGAGTCTGTGCGGAAAGAGAATAGGATTTAGATTTGGGGGCGCTGTAATGCTTTTCTTCCGTATTTGCAAAAAAAATTGCCATACTGGTTAGGTTATTTCCGTTTTTCGCCACGTCTATTCTCTTTCCGCACAGAATCTACTGACCTTTTAGCGACAAATATTGGATGGCGCATGGCATGGCTGATCACACCTTAAGCACCATATGTTTTCTTAGAAATCATTTTCAAAATATGAAGTAATTTGTAGTGACAGTAAAATTTACGCATAATTTCTTACATCGTACACGATACAAGTTTACTTATATTATTAACACTTTTACTTATTTACGACAGAATACAAATTAGAAATTAGCATGTTTTTTTAATGAAAGTTTATTTCTGTTTAATTTTCAATTATTGCGTTGTTTTATTTTGCTAATATAACGACAAGTACGCTAAATAGTTAGTATATACTAAATTCTTAGACAATTTTGATTAAAATAACAAATTTTTAATTACTTTGTCTAATCTCGATCTCGTCGAGATTAATCTCGATCTCGACAGTATGACGGTCGAGATCTCGAAACACCCAATCTCGAATCAGATTTTTCGCACGAGATCTCGAATTGCCAATCTCGGTTCGAGAATGACTTGTCACGTTTAAATTTTTTTTCGCGCAAACAGCCATACTTAGGTGATTTTTGTTGATGTGATATAAAAGTCGAAGAAATGAGCTATCGAATAGTCCTAATCTCGTACGATTCTAGCCATTAGATTTTTGCGTACGACCCATAATGTCAAAATTGTTATAACTCCCCTCAATCTTCCCTACACTCTAAAGATTTCTCAAACAACGTCCGTTTAAATTGGCGTTACGCACAATTACCTAATTTGTATCAAGTTAAACGTCAGCGTTAAGGAAATTGTGCGCCTATGAGGATAACTTTACATAGTATATATAATAAGTATATTCGGAAATCCGCTGAACATTGTTCACTTCGACGTTGCTAGCCCGACTGGCTGGACAACTATATGGGCATATTGCCTTAGTTGTCTTGTCCATGGAAAACTAAACTTTATCCTATATCTCCTCTGGGGCAGGATACAATTTCTCTTTATATTCTTGAATAAAAGATCCGAAGCAACATGTTCTACTGTGTGTCTTTGTTGGCGATTTGTGCTGTGCTTGTAGCCGTGGAAGCGTTGCATCTGCCTCAGCGTGATGGTAAGCTATATTAATCTATTTTGACTCTTTTACTCATTTGATACTGCTAATTTGAGTACTAATTGTAGTAGGTATTATTGCGAAACAGTTTTAAAAGAAACATTTTATTCCTTGACTTCCTTAAAGTTGCTATCGAGCAATTTATCCAATTGAATCATGTGTTAATAAGGAATCTACTTATTTTTTTTTGATAGTTTTTGGTCAATCGGTTAACTGGTCAATAAAAACATTATAAAACTAATAAATTATATTCATTTAATACTGTAGGCAACTAATTTAAAATTGTTATATGGATCGTGCAGAACAACCGTGCGGTGTGGAAGCGAGCCCCAACCTGATCCACCACAACCCCTGGCTGGTGCTGCTGCAGTATTACCGGCGCGGGCACAAGATGGACGTGCGCTGCGGCGGCACGCTCGTCGGCAAGAGACACGTGGTCACGGCAGCACACTGCGTTAAAATTAAAGCAGATATGTAAGTTTTGCTTCAATATTTCATTGTGACTGAAAAGAGTCTCGTCTGGAGATATTATAACTTTACCTTTTTAATGACGGGCTAAATGATTAATATTGAGAACAAAAATAAACAATTGCAAACAAGCTCTTACGGTCAACTCACTGGGTCATTTAAAAAATTGTGATAAACTCTTGTGTTCGATGATTATGATAATTCTATTTTTCAGGTATAAAGTACGTTTAGGAGAATACGACTTAAGAAGCGAAGTGGACTGCGTGCAGGGCGTATGCTCCGAGGCGGTCGATATAGACGTTATTGACGTCACGATCCACCCGGACTACGACAGCTCCGGCCACGATATCGCGGTTTTGACGCTCCGCTCGGACGCCCCATACAACGGTATGTTTATCCTGTCCTTAATTAGACGTTGGAGCAATTACTGTCGTGAGACTTCACCAATAGGTGCACAATTGCATACGGCTGTTACAGGAAACTTACTAAAAAAATTATTCAGTACAATACAAGCTTGTGCTAAAAGTTTTGAAATGTCAGAACAAGGTTATCTATATCTACCTGTATGGACAGGAAATATTTGTATCTATTGAATTATGCACTTAATTCGCGAGAAGAATTATTGTTAACTAGCGGTTAGCGGCGGTGACAAGACTGACAGTTAATGTCAACGTCAAAAAGTAGAAAATTTAGATGGCATTTAAACACAACACTCTCAGGAGCACAACGTCCATGGACGTCCATAAACGTCGAATATGTAGGTTTAACAACGCTTAATTGAATTTACCGTAACGAAAGTGTTAAGTAGGTATAACCTATCGCGAATCTTCTCACGAGAATGTCCTAATAGCTATCAAAATATCATTTGATTAGATTTGCATTATATAATTATAATTTATATTATCATTATTTCTTTACAGATTTCATCAGACCGATCTGTCTTCCTTCCTCCCCGGCAGTAAATGCAACATTCGTAACGTCAGGCTGGGGCGAGATTCCCAAAATCATCCAATACAGCGACGTAAAGAAGATCATACCCATACCCCAGTGGGACTTCGCAGATTGTCAAAACGCGTACTCACACACCACTCTACCTCATGATGTTATCTGTGCGGGGGGCGAGGACGGCATAGACTCGTGCCGCGGCGACTCAGGAGGCCCCCTCGTGGAGTACAAACAGAAGGCTGAGCTAGCTGGCGTGACCAGCAAAGGTTTTGTCGTCTGCGGGACGGAAGGCAAACCCGGCATCTATACTAACTTTTCGACTTATGTCGATTGGGTTAAAGGGATAATGGATAAAGTTTAGTTTTTAAATTGTTACGCCATCTGGATTTTCCCAAGTGACAGTATAGAAAACGTTAGCTGTGATTGCATTTTTCAATGTGGCCGGCATTTGTTAACGTCTTCGTACGATTTCGCGTAAATTATGCGTGCGTTAAAGATGCATTGAATTTTACGAAAGCGAACGATTTTACAAGTATGCAGGGCTCACTTTTGTTAAATAGAGCTTTATTCTACTGCCAGTGGCTTTGGAATGCGCAAAGCGCAAGGCAACTAGTATTCGAAACTGATGTGTGATGTGTTATGAAGTACTTAATAAAAAGGTTGAAGTCGAACTTTTCTTTCATTACACCAGTAATTATGTGTTTGAGAACAAACAATTCATCTCAAAATTGCACTATCAGCATTTGCTCGCAAGTTGTTGCAAATCGGTCTTAAGTTACACGCTACATTAAAAATATTGTTTTGAACTGGATAAAGGAAAATAATCACACATTGAAATTAGGTATCTAACATTTATTATAATTATTTCTAGATCAAAATTGTATATGAAACCAAACAACCATCGTTATGCCGAATAATCAGTCTTCTTGTAGATATTTTTTAGCTTTTCGCTACCAGCTTACAATTTGCCTAGCATTACATATACACACTTAAGAACTATTAGAGGAAGAGCACACTTAGCGGTGGTATTAAGTTAACAGTGTAGTGGGTAGTGTTTGGTATCCCGGTTAACACTGTTAACCGGGATACCAAACACCAAATTTCATAAAAATCCGTCGGATGGTTTTTGCATGATGCGTGCACAAAGAAACAAAAATTCGAAAAACTATTAATTAAAGTTTTATGGCTGCTTTTTTAACTCGAGAAGTGTCCAATTTTTTGGGAAAAAAAATTGGTACAAATACAATCTTTCTACTATTTCACTATACCTATTTTATTTAGTCATAAAATGCCAAAAAAAGCGAAAATAAATCAGAAAAGTAATAGTTAATCATACAATGCACTCCAGAGAATTAATCCACTATGCAAGTATATACATACTTGCATAGTGGATAGATCGACTCGCCCTATGGGACGACCCCCATCCAGGTTGGATGCGGAGGGGAAGCGGTTGAATGCGGAACGCTGACCGGGTATGGTGGCGCGGTGCAGTGTTTGACTACAGGCTTATGATAATGGTGATGATAGATAGTCTAGCTAGATAAATATATTCGAGATCCTTTTATCAGATCCCCGATGACAATATGGGACCACCTAGGAGCAAAAAATGAATAATGTCCAAATTAGGGCTCGGAACCGGTATTTTGCAAAACCCCCGAAATAACCCAATATTTTGAATTATTTTTATTTATTAAAATAAAACAATATAGGTAATTATTACAAAAAAAACGGAAAAAATACCGGTATTTTTGCATGGAGAAAATACCCGTATCCAACCCCTGGTCCAAATCAGTCTGCTCGTCTTGAAGTAATCCAAAATAAGAAATCAGTTAAAAAATAAGAATCCGACGAACTGAAAACTTCTTTTTATGAGGGCGGTTATAAATAACATGCTTCTGAAATGTATAAAAATGTGTTAAAAACTGTCTACCTCAAACCTAAAAGTATTATTAAGTAGAAATTTTATATCGTCGCCAAAACTGTTTATGTATAATTTCATTATTTTGAAATTCCTGCTGTAAATCTAAACAAAAAGTAAGTGTCTCGTGTGCAAACTGTGCAATTTGTTGCTCCAGTGGTCATCAGGAGATAATGTAGATATACCTTGTTTGTACGTCGCCTACAATACCTGTCATTATAATATTAAGTAGAAACTAGTAATCATGAAAATAGTTTATAATAAAAGGAAGTGAAAAGGGGGGTGAACATTTGTATGGAGAATCAATTATTTCTCAAGTGAGGGTTGTAAAAATCTAATCCTACACATACGAGGTCGCGGGTAAAAGCTAGTAAACAATAATTAACAACTTTCAGTGTGGACATAAAAACAGGCTAATGTTATCTAATGCGTGCCGATTTCGTAAAACAAATATTAGTCACACTGATGATTAAAAAAGATTTATGGTTTTACTAGGTACCCATTTTTATTTCGTGTCCTTGTGGCTATTTTTATAACTCCACTAGAAACATATAAACGCTAACCCCGCACCCGTCGTTTTTTCTGTACTCTGCATTCCTATACTACATATCTTAATATTGGTGCCATTGGGTAAGGCTGATTTTTGTAAAGGCTCCTACATACTATGCCAGCGTCCTGGCCGGCGGCTTTCTGCCGCGCGGCTGTGCCGTGCTGCCGCCATTATCAGGCCTAGTGACTAGGAAATGCAATCTCGATCTCGCGAGATCTCGAAATCGCGAGATCTCGAGCAAATTTTCGAGATTCATTCTCGACAGCAGGAAATCTCGATTTTTGCAATCTCGATCGAGATCTCGGTTATTATTTTCGAGATCTCGAACGATATTGAAAGATCGATGTGTTGTGTATGAATTCTTTCTATTTTTGATTAATATTTTTGAGGCTAGATTCGTGTTATTCGGGCATTACTACATGGTGCTACTGTGTGAGGCCGGTTTTCACCGACGATATGAGCGCAGTAGCGCGCTCTGTGCGAAAGAATCGGGCGGACGTAGCGTACCCAAAACTATTAATAATATGTTTTTTGTTCGCTAACCATACATTTTTTGTAAGACGCTTGAGTCCTTGTCAAAAATAGTTAGTATGTACTAAATTCTTCGGCAATTTGATCAAAATAACTCTGTTTTAATTACTTTATCAAATCTCGATCTCGTTGAGATTAATCTCGATCTCGAAAGTCTGACGATCGAGATCTCGAAACACCCAATCTCGAATCAATTTTTTTGGACGAGATCTCGAATTGCCAAGCTCGGTTCGAGATTGCATTCCCTACTGGTGACGTGCCAGCGGCTCGTTTGTGCGGCAAACCAGGCGGCACAAATAGCCACCGGGCTTGGCGGCGCGGCGTGGCCGTCGGCATAGTATGTAGCAGCCTTTAAGCTCTCTGCCCACTACACCGTATCATACGATGGCCGTAGGTACTATGAACGTCTCAGGCAAAATAAATATTCTTTGTACTGAAAAGTATGAGACTATGCTCACTAGCACGTTCCGTTACCGACAAGCATTTGTCATACCGTGCCTAATACGTTCATAGTACGGTCATGGTATGATATGGTGTAGTGGGCAGAGACCTTTAGAAGTTAAATTTTATTTTTAATCAAGGTGATTCAAGTCGCCCGGTTGTACATACAAACGAGAAAAAGGGTTAATATTTTGCCATGAAGACATCAGTTTTGATTGAAATTATTTTATAGTTTATTAGATTTTCGCTACGCGAAACAATATAGGTCTCAAAAAACCTAACAATACACATAATTATGTTGAGTACCTATTAGTTAACGCGGGCTAATTTTCCGCAACGCGACGACAGATATGAGCTTATTATGAGTGTACATTTATATTATATGTTGAGTAGTTAGGAGTTTAATTACACAAAAAAAAACATTTAGAGACCTCCAAATAACATAACTCGGTTATTTTCATATGTTCAATGCGACATTACACTTTTACAATTTTATAATAATGTACATTATTTATCGCATTCTAATGTTTTAATTTCGTGTTGTGGTCCTTAGAACCGGTAGGATGCGTGGTTTTGGAGGCTTCGTCATCCCAGGGCTCGTGGTGAGTACTTGTTCCTAGCTTCCTTGAGACACTCGTGTGTGTTGAGTGAGAGTGAGCTAGACCCAAAAGTTACCCAGTCTCCAATTCCCACTCGTGCGCAAAGAAGTTCTTACCTAGAACGGCAGTGGGGTGCTCCTTAGACATGCGCAAAATATGTTACTAAAGTGAAAAGAGTGATATGAATATTTAGCTTTCAAAGATACCTATGCATCACTCTTCTAGCTCAGTAACTCTTTTAGCTCAGTAGCTCCGCGGTGTGTCAACGGCTCGCTGGCTCTTATAAGCTCAGTAACTCCTTGATGTGTCAACAGCTCACTAGCTCTTATAGCTCAATAGCTCCAAATCCAAATATTTCGGAACGAAAGAGAGGGCAGTAATTAATAGGTATACGGTGACAAGACAGAGACGAAAAATTCATGTTGTTCGTGTCTTTTCTCGCAGCTCACGGCTTAATGGAGCTACTTTAGAGCGAGTGAATGAGTGAGTTGAAAGATATACTGAGTTGTTTGAATCGGAACTGAGCTAGTGAGCCGGTGTGCTAGACCAACTGATATAGCTCTTTTGAATCACTCACTCGCGAGCTAACACATGTCTAGTGCTCCCAGAAAAATATAGCAATTCACTGCCTTAAGAACATTTCTAGAGTCAACCGATCCTCTCATCACCATCAGGTCATGTCATGGTCTTCAGCTCTCGGCAACCAACCGCTTCCCGCCACTCTCTTCAGGTCATCAGTCCACCTTGTGCGGGGGGTCATTCCACAGGGCGAATCGTTCGCGGTCTCCACTCCAAAACTCGTCTGCCCCATCGGCCATCGGCTCTTTAGTGAACTTTAACACAAGATCATTACTAGAGTGTTGCTTATTTTGTTGATTTTTTTTTATTTCTTTCGGCTTACCCCTTCATTTCATTGTAGGTCATGAAAAAACATTTCTGTTATTGTTTTCAAGTTTTAGAGGTGAAATCTTGACCAATACAAGATCGTTGTTCTGTTCTCATTAGGTACCTATATACTATTTATTATTATAAATATTACCATTGTTTTATTTGTTAAATGTGTCAATTTGTATATAATTTAACTTTTTTTATTTTTCGATTTTTTTTCCATTTCCTTTTTTAATTTCGTTTTTAAGATAATATTGCTAATTGTATCTTCTTTATGAGATATAAAGAAAAATAAATAAATAAATAAATAAATATTAGGGGACAATCTTACACAAATCGAACTAGCCCCATAGTAAGCTCAATAAGGCTTGTGTTATGGATACTAGACGACGATATAAAAAAAAGGTTTTTTATGTCCTTCCGAAAATTTTCCCGGCAGCGACGACTAAAACTTGAATAAAAAATCTAAAAATACAGGAATATATTTTCATATCCTCCTACAGTGAAACGAAAGCGTGAGCCGCAAGAAATAACAAAATAAGCAACACCCTAATCATTACCTACTGATCGAAGCGCTATAGAAAATGTCTTAATCATAAACAATATAAATAATACCTCTCTCATTAGTGTAACAAGGAAGGATGTTAACATTTCATGGAAAATCCCGGATAGTTGCAAATAGGAATAAATGATGTAATCTAAACAAATATTATTATGAATGTGTACTTAGTATATCTAGCTTTTGTGACCATCTTGGATTCACAAACCGTACCGAAGTAGAAAAGCTTGGTATGGTTCTTTCCGCAAAAGTTGATGACGTTGTATGAATGTGACTATAGCTTGGCAACTTCGTTGGTGACACTCACCTGTGTGCTTTTTGTTATGTGCAGCCGTAACTACTTACACAAGTTACGCGACAACCCACCCCGCCCCGTCCGACCGGAGGCGGCCTCTGTCGGTCGCCGTTCCTGTTGGCGGTAACTTGTGTAAGTAGTTACGGCTGCACATAACAAAAAGCACACAGGTGAGTGTCACCAACGAAGTTGCCAAGCTATACGTCATATCGTACGGCTGGTCATTCACAATAGGGACCGTGCACGAACTATAGGTGGCAGCACTGTCAATGTCAAATATAAGGCAGAACCTTTAGATTGGCGTCACCAGTTGGCAGCACCTTCGTCGTGCACGGTCGCTTCACGAACTATAGGTGGCAGCACTGTCAATGTCAAATACAGGGCAAAACCTTTAGATTGGCGTCACCAGTTGGCAGCACCTTCGTCGTGCACGGTCCCTACAGTAATATTCTTGTGAAGTAGGCAAGCTTACTGGGTATCGGGGAGAAACTAGGGAATGCAGTACCCGGTCAAGTATGAAACCCGGGTATTACCCGACTCTAAATAAAGTCAGTTACCCGGGTTTTCGGGTACCCGAGTTGCATTACCTACAATGAACTTGCCTTTGCAACTAACACTTGGCATTGCCAGCCGTGTTAAGTAATATAAGCAAGCATGTGATGTTTTTTGCGTTTGCTTTAAGGCGGCCGACATTAAATTTTATGTATTATCTTTAAAATAAAACGATACATGCATAATTTTTATTAATTAGGTGAATCAACTTTTCTTTGTCAACAAAATTTTACCTGCTCCGACTAAAATTGAAACGAAATCTTTATTCGGATATTTTTAGAATAAAGTGTATGCTCATTTAAAAGACAGATAATAAAGCTACGTAATGCAAATATTTTTTATTATATCTTGTTTATAAGCAGTGACCCAGGGGACATAGCTGTCCCTCACTTTTGTATGAAAATAATGGTTAGTCCGCTGGGTCACCCTATTTATTTATTAAAAACGAGTTTTATTTTTTATTTTAACCTTAATCTATCTCTAGATGTAAGATCTTGTTTCATTTAAATCATGTTAAAACATGAAAAAGGTGAACAAATAAGGAGAAAGGGCAATCTTTGCATAAATCAAAGCAAAGTTGATTCACCCAATTACTAGATTTTTTAACCCGGGTTCTGAGTCAAATTACCCGGATAGGAGAAACATACCTTGCTTTATTGTATCTGGTCTGAACTGGGGGTGACCGAAAACGCCTACAAATTTTCTTAAACGTTTCTTAATCCTGTAAGAAAGTACCCTAAAATTGCGGAATTATGAAAAGAAGGAAGGCCTACGTAAGTATTTTATGTATGTTTTGTATTGTAATTACAGAATCCAAACATTTCGTGTAATTTTGAAAATTGGTATCTCCGCCAAAAGGCTCCTTAGGTTTTCATGTTATTATAATCAAATCATACTGAAAATCCCCTAGCGATAGGAACTTATCATAAAAACATAAACGGCCAATAGAAGGTAATTTTTTTACTTTTTAAAGTTTTTTAACACAGTGTTTTAAATTTTTAATTTATTTAAACTTTATTGCCCAATATTAAGGGGGATTTTATGTTTTTCCTATTTAACTCTAGGCTTAACTCAGTCTGTAGGATTTTGGAGAAATCGAGGGATATTATATGCACACTAAGGTATTTTTTCATACTAGGGTATTTTCTTAGTTAATGCATTTGTAATCAAAAAGTTTGTTCGAAATCGGTTGTTTACATATTTATATCGTCTCTACTTTGAAAAAAAACTAAAACTACGTATCTAAAAACGTCGTAGACAAAAACGTCAAAAGTTGCATACGAACGTCTTATACACTTACTGCGTTTTCACCTGGAGTCAGTGTCAGATACGTGTTTTTTTTTTACCCGACTACGGCGAAGCAAAAAGGAGGGTTATGATTTTAGCACCGTATGTATATATGTATGTATGTTTGTATGTTTGTATGTTTGTATGTTCGTTTGTTCCCTCATAACTCAAAAACTACTAAACCGATTCAAACATGTGGGGTATCGTTAGATTTGTCTTGATTCTGCGCGGGTTATAGGCTAGTTAGTTGAAACTGAAATTTAATATAAAGGCCGTGATTCTCAAAAAACTCAAGGATTAAAAAATAAAAGTCATCGAGTAGCATCGAGTTACATATCAAATTAAAGAGCTTTAAAAACCTATTGCAAAAATGTATCACACATGCTGATACAAGTATATTATGCAACAATATTTTCATTTTAATAACAACAAGAACGATATTCAACAGCTTGATCTCCGACGATTCGTTACAGAAGGGCTAGCATAATGTGCAGTTATGGCAGTCGTGGCACGAAACGTCATCACCCGTTACTTTCATAATATATTTGAAAGAAAAAGAAAAAACATATATTGATATTTTGACACCTGCTAAATATCCTAATGGCCTGCTATGCTAGACCTTTACATGTGTCATTCGTATTGAGAGATATCGGGTAACTTCGTATTTGCGAACATTGCCGAATACATGTCATTTTCATGCCGCCAACTGACGCGTGTGTTGTGTCACATCAAAAATGTTGAAATAAAATCGTTGTAATGCCGTAAATATGCTGCCTCACTGCGAGCAGATTTAAAATATGTCTGAGGAGGCATATATTATCACCGGTACGTATTATTGTATTAATATTGAAATAATTGTACATGTCGATTTTCTCTATCCGCAATGACAGTTTGCTAAGCTACTCAACTAGAGGTGTGGCTAAGATTAAGTCGATATTTTGTATCGACATTAGTTACGTATGAATTGAATAACTCAGTGCACCTAAAATACAAAATTAACCCTTTCAGATTTCCGAAAGATCCGCTCCTAGAAAAAGAGTGAAAGAATACTACCGGCCGGGATAGTTTGGTTTCCGCAGCCCTGAAGCAGTAGCACAGTATGCGGTGGCCAAGATATTTTTCATAATTTCATACAAACAGAAAAACATACTTATCTAATTAAAAACTTCTTTTAATGTAGCAACATATTTGAAAAAGTAAGTCTTGGACTCAGGCAAACAGCAGACATACGTATTAAATGCACTCAAAAATATCTACTCTTTAATTGCAATAAACTTCAATTAAAGATGTTTCTAAATACGGTAACCATGTATTATCTTTTTACAGCTGACTGTAAGAGCCTTATCACTCTGGCGATTTGCGAGCGAGCCGCGGGCGAGTTTCCATACAAATGTCACTCGCGGCGAACTCAAAAAATAGTACCCAAATAGTACCCTAGGGCCCTAAAATTTCATTTCTCTAGCTATTGTAGAAGCCGAGATATAGTGAGCTCTTTCTATAAGAAATTCCCGGGTACGCCAGCTTGATGGTGTGAAATTTTGTACACCGTTATGTCATAGAATATCTCGGCTTCTACTATAGCTACAGAAATGAAATTTTAGGGCCCTAGGGTACTATTTGGGTACTATTTTTTGAGATATAAAGCGTTTCCAAAAACAAAGCCGTTCCAGAGATACAAACGGTGTACGCCTGCTTGACGCCCAGTAGCGTACACCGTGAACAGGCCTTATACTTCGAAAAGTTTAAGGGTACAATTTTTTTCACCAAGGTATTTCGTCGGTACTATTTGGGTACTATTTATTGGCTGCATCAGATTCTGAATATCTTTACGGTGTACGCTATCTTGACGGACACGTATGAAAACTCGCCCGCAAATCGCCAGTGTGATAAGGTCCTAAATCGATATCTATAAATCACTCTAGTCACACTTAGTCGCACCCCTATAATAATTATTTCTTCCTACTCAATAACAGATGACACTGTGTTGTAAACTGCTTTAATCCATCTGTTGGCGAGGAGTGGAATCATATATGACAACATTTAGTTACGTTGAATCACGATATTCAAATAGGTGTTAGTGAAAGATATTTTTTCTTTGTACCTATTTTGCAGTATAAGTAAAACACGGTAGAATTGATTTTGATAGTTCTAAAGTTGTTCCAATTAAAAGCATTTTACAAAAGTGTGGCATGTACATACGTTTTGCTACGGTTGTATGTCACCGGTTTTCATACTTTTTGACTAATTAACATATCAATTCATGTTGTTTCTCCTCCGCAAGCAGTACCGCACAGCCAAAGGCATGAAGCGCTCCTGGTTTCTTCGCGCAAACTGTATATAAATGTCTAAATTTTGCGAGCCCGAAGGGCGAGCTTCAGGCTTTGAGGCCAAAGGCCGAACTACTCAGCAAACACCGAATAACCCAGCATTCCGCAATAATTTTAAGCGGAACAAAGACCGAATACCGCGTCGAACCAAAGGTACCGAGCGCGCCTGGTTACTTACGTATACCTATTAGTCTGATTTTTGCGAGCCCGAAGAGCGAGCTTTAGGCTTCGAGGCCAAAGGCCGAACTCCTCAGCAAACACCCAATAATCCAGTATCCCGCAATAATTTTAAGCGGGCAAAGACCGAATACCGCGTTGGACCAAAGGCACCGAGCGCCCCTGGTTCTTACGTATACCGGGCTGCGAGGCCGAAAACCGAGCTCTTCCGCAAACACCCTATCTCGTAGTAATTTTAAGCGGGACAAAAGCAAAGCATAAAGCGTCTCTTATATCGTTGTAAGCAAACCATGTATCTAAGTGTTACTGTTGTAATTCTTGTCATTAAATACTATTAAATGGAGGGTGCTCATGAAAGAGCTCGGTCGTTGGCCTCACACCCTGATATGGTTCTTAGGAAGGAAAAGGCGCTTAAAACCGTAACTGAATAATAACTAAAAATACGTAAATAAAATAAAGTTAAAAACTAAAACCCGACTACGAAAAAGTCTAAAACAAGAATCTTAGGTTTTAGTTCGCCAGGTACAGATAAATTGCAATTTTTTTAATTTAGAGAACGTTTCGAGTATGCCGTCAATCGTTCGTAGTCGGAGGCCCCTTTTTTGTTTGTCTTCTTGCCGGGGCCTCCGACTACGAACGATTGACGGCATACTCGAAACGTTCTCTAAATTAAAAAAATTGCAATTTATCTGTACCTGGCGAACTAAAACCTAAGATTCTTGTTTTAGACTTTTTCGTAGTCGGGTTTTAGTTTTTAACTTTATTTTATCAAAGTAATTAATGACGATATGGTGTGTAGCTGTCTGTATATGGGATATTTGCGTAGGTACTGGCTGTTAGACGATGAATGTGGGTTTTAATTCATGTTTTGTTTTTAATGGCTACTGTCCATTCTGCCAGAATATAATGTAGGTTTGTATTAATGAAATAAAGAATGAGTTGACATATGGCAGTTGTGTGACAGATGATGAATGAATAAAGATGTAGATATTGGTTGTAAATATAAAGAAGTAAAAAAACCCTGTTTGTCTGTCCCATATATAGTAATATACATGTATATAGTAATATACATATATGTTGTATGAATGATTTCTACGAACGGAAGACTGAAAGATTATAGTGAACTTATTATGTTTATAAACAGATGGCCTGCATCATGACTCTCGCGCGAAGCTTCGAAATTAACAAAGGGCAGTTGTGGCCTAAAGAGTGCGCAGGCAAAAACTACTGTTTTACCAAGCCTGCCGACTATCCCAGTACGGAAAAGATCGAGGAACTTCTCAAAGCATCGGTAAGTCTATTCTGGTGCACCGACGTTGATATAATATTTACAAAAAAATATAGAAGGAAATATTTCGTCGATTTAACCAAGCATCTATAATTTTGCGTTTAACGTTTGACGTCAAAGAGTGTAATTTAGTGATATAAAACATAAATTTTCCAATTTATTTGGCAATCTGGGAACATTAAGTAACTACTATAAATCTGAAATGTATATATCCTTTTTATTGCAAAATTTTTATTTATTTTTGTCTACAGAACATAGACTTTGCTAAAATTCAAGAACAAAAAGATAAAATGAAAAATCGCGCATTTGTAAACGAGTGCAGAGTTTATCTAATGGTAAGTCACTAGTTTGTCTGCAGTATTTTGTGATCACTACCTCAGTACTCTGACTGTCCCATATCCAGCCATTTTCCATACAAATCGATGGATATGGCACAAACGTATTCTCACCCGGCGATATATTTTTGGTTTAAAAGTATTTATTCCACGTCCCATTTTTATCAAAGTTCACTTTTAACAATGGGATCCATGGGGAATTGAGAAAATTTCTAAAACATTACAGGCATAATTTCAGCACTTTATAGAATCACATCACAACATAAGCAAATCTTGGTAATATTTCGTACATAAGTTCCGAAAAACTCATTGGTACGAGCCAGGATTCGAACCCACGACATCTGCTTGAAAGGCACATGTGCGAACCACTCGGCTACCATAGTAATATATGCAACAGTTGTATAAGTAGGCTCAAAAAATACGAATGGCGCGAGTTACGATACGAGCCGCCGTGGCGGCGAGTATCGCAAATAGAGACGCCATGAGTGTTTTTGACTTAATTATACAACGTTGCATACAATACTTTTTCTACGACTAGGTTTTAAAATATAAAATACGTAATTAAACATAGGTCGCAAACAAGGCAAATATGACATACGACTGACAGTATGTGTCTATGGTAAACTTTTTTTTTTAATTTGAAGTATACTTGCTAGTGACACGCAATACTTTTTTTATGTTGGCTTCAATGAATTTAGTTCGGAAAGTTTTATTTTTCTAAAAACCGTAGGAATTTAATTGTTTGTTAAGTTGGTATTTGTGCATTTTTATCGTAAAGTTAGAATTGAGAGCTTAATCCTTGACCTAAGTTTAACCTAGGTTTAGAAGTCAGTGGCTGCTAGCAGTATCGTAATGTGAACGATACTAGTGCTGTTATGGGGAATAGAGTATAGACTTCTCTGAACTCATATTATATATGTTCTTATATTAGTGTTCGTAACCAAGAAAAATACAGATAAAAGTACAGGAGTAGAAAATAGAATATAATTATATGTAGTATAACAAGCATTTGCTAACGTCATAATAAAGTCAGTTATTTATTTTTTAATTAGTAGCCAGTCAGAGCTTGCAATGAATTGCTCTCTCTTATCTTTAATTTTCCGAAATAAACTAGCAAGCATTATATACATTTATCATGACAAAATGATCCCGTCAAAACCATCACATGTAAAAACATGCAAGTCTCGCAACGCAGTTCTTCTACAACAAAAAAGTTTTGAGATGTAATGTTAAACCAAGTCATTACGGAGTCCACAGAACTCGATTTCCACCGACTTGCCTATTATTTACCCGTAGAGGGAGGATTTCTTATTTGAGAAGTATAACATTTGTTCCTCCCCGCCGTGCCTTTGTTTTATTCGATTTTATCTGCTATTAGAAAAGTAGGTTAGGTTAGAACTGCGGAAATAAACAAACATGACACCGAAAAGGTATGTATAGTGAAGAAAAATATGCGAAACGTCATACTTAGAAATACTTCAGCCAAACATAATCGCGCTATATAAAAATATCTCACGCAATAATAATAAACTAGCATTTACCTCAGGCTATGTCTACGTTAATCCTATTAGCATCCCAAGGGAATCCCTCTTTACCGGGATATAAAGTCTACTTGCATGCCAAATTTCAGCTCAATCCATTCAGTTGTTACAGCGTTATTTAGTAATAAGCACTCCTAGTCCGACCTTATCGAGGTGGACCGGGACAAGCAACCTGGCGCCGCCGGCCCCCACCTAGTCTGATTCACTCGACGTAGTCCGGCTAGCGACCTGGTTCGACCCCAGGGAACGCCATGGCCGACCACCTGGTCCGAAGATTGCTGTGCCCAATAAGGGTCGCAAGTTATTCAGGCTTTAAAAAAAAGGATCAGGAATAAAAAAGTCAGGAAAAAAATAAATAAATATACAAACCCGCAAATTTCTGAACCTCTTCACAAACCTTCACATTTATAATATTAGTAGGATAGGATACGTTTATGCGATACATTAGTTAACCTAAAATTTCTTTTCAGAAAGATGTTATTTATAGGATCATTGACACGAACGGCCATGCTCGCTACGTGTTACAGGACCCCAGCATTTTCGAGTTCACACCAGAAATTGAAGAGTGCTAGTAAGTTAAATATTTTTATGCCACACCTAGCCATAAAGTGGCTTTTTCCGCACGCTGCGCGTACGGAAAAAACCGCTTTCTGGCCAAGTGTAGACATAAAATGATGAACACAACACGGGAGGTAATAAAGAAAGCCCTCGATCGCATATTTACGTCCCTCGCTTGCAGCTCGGGCCGCAAACTTCTGCGATCTCGGCCTTTCTTTGTATTACCCTACCCTAGTTGTGTAATGTACTATAGTTAGCTGCAAATGTAGACAAACAAATATTGGCGAATTCTCAGTAGGCCTGAATGATGTTTTTGGTCAATTCGTGGATTCACCTTTTCTATTTTTATGTAGTAATTGGTAGACGAGCAGAAGAGCTACTTCGCCGGATAATCCTGCTTACGACTTAACGTCCCCCTGGTTGAAAGTAGGGCGTAATGAGAAAATTAGTAACTGCATACATTTACTGTACGGACAAATTTACGAGAACTCGTCATAATTTTAGTATTCGTCTCGACCAAAATGCAAAATCAAGATCTGAAGTAAGAGTGCGTCTACAATAACTTTTCAGAGCGGAACATGGCAACACCTTCATTTAAATGTCACATTTTCATAGAAATTTGACTTTTAAACGGAGGTGTTGCCATGTTTCGCTCTGCAAAGATATCGTAGTCGCACTCTAGCTGAGAATATAGTATTTTTATTATTTTTCAGCGAACATCAAGATTTACAAGAACACGAGGGCAAGCTGGAGTGCGTACAGCAGTACGCGCAGCTGCGTTTTGTGGTAATGACTCTGGACAGGACCAGCGTGGAGCTGGCGGACATAAAGCAGGGACTCCCCTTCGGCTGCGGGCTGACGGCAATCACCGAATACTAACTATGCATTCCGATTTCGTTTTTAATTTTGGACGACATAACCGTATACTTTAGTTCCATTTTACAAAATAATCCATTTCTTTAACATTAAATGGGCTTACTCTTGACTTCGATCATGCCCGATGGTGACCTGCACAGCGGTTTTAAAAGCGCTAGCCTATCTACTAGCCATAGATGTGGCTCCACAGAAAACCACCGCCGTCGGTAGGATTGCCAGATGGTCGGGAATTGGCGGGATTCTCCCGATTTTTTGTATGTCCTCCCCAACTCCCGACAAAGAAGAAAATCCCCCGACAAACGACTTCATATTAAAACTTAGTCCGATCCACTCAAGGTGGTCCGGCCAGCGATAATTTCTGCTCTTTCAGGCTAAAAAAAAGCGTGCGGAAAAAACCACTTTATGGCCAGGTGTGGCATAAAGTAACTGACGTATCTCGCAGGATCGCGCGGTTGAAGTGGCAGTAGGCAGCCTCGCCCGGATAACGAATTACATTGGTGAAAGTTTTTTTACTTTTAGAGTTTTTCTTATTTACCCCTAGAATCGGTTGTAGATACTTTCGAAACTAATACATGAAATAAGTATAGTGTTTATAGTCAATTGGGTCAAAAATATTTTTTAAGCCTATAAAAACGTTTCTTGTTAAGTTACTCATCGAAAACATTATTATGTGATTCAGAATAGCATACGCTAACACGACGATAACTTTTGTCGAAATATGTGGGCTAAGAACATAAAAAGTTATATTTTTTGGTAACGCAGCAGTGGTCACTATACACTCACGGACAATGAATTCGGGTAACTTTCTATATAATTATTCATAGAAAACGATCCGAATTAACTGTGCGTGAGTGTATTTGAGGTGACATAGGAATGGTAACGTAGTGGTGATTTGATTAAGAAATAGGGTACTTTCCTGACAGATCAAATCAGTTACTTTTTATGAAGTGTCAAAACGCTCAGATAGTATGAAGTTTGTATGGAAAAAGTGAAATGACGTAATTTTACTCAAACATCAAATCATCTTCTTATTTATAGTTTTTGGTATGTAAAAATCGTTTAAAACGCTAAATATGTGATGGTTAGTTCATTTTTGCAAATTTTCTAAAGCTGATTTAAAGACTAGCGTGTTGTAATTTATATTGACTACAGGCAAATACCCTACTGGTCTTTTTTGTAATAAAAAACGCAGTGTATTGAGAAAATCCACAATCAACATTGAGGCTCAGTTGAGAAGTACAGATGTAGTGCAAAATGATTTTCCATCGGTAAAACTCGGATCTCAATTGGGATACGATGGCACCCGAACTGTCAATCAATGATCGTATTAAATGAGTGACGTTATCATATCCATTAATACGGAACTTTATTGTTTAGTATCAAATGTAAAAGTGAAAAATGGCGGCTGTAAGATCGGTACTGAAGCTGATTGAGAGAGCACGATAAATACGAAATTTTCCGATAAAGTACGATGGAAAATCATTTTGCACTCCATCTGTAATACACTGCTAGAAAAACATTCCGAGTCATCTGCAATTTTAACGATAATTTTGACGATACATTTTCAACTCAACTAGGCATAAAAATATTTGGCCCAATCGCTCGTTCTAAAAAAAACTAGAGCGTGGGAAAATATCAGCCCAAATATTTCGTGTTATTTTGAAAATTAGTCACAATTGCCAAAGGGTTCCTCGTTGTCATGATAAAAATAAATACTCTAAAAATTCCCTAAAGCGGAGACAGCTAACATAGATATTATGGTTTTCAGGTCACTTTTGCGAACTTTTCCTTGTACGTTGAAACCCCAAAGTTCCCATAATTATTAACAATTCGTTAGAATATTAATTTATCAGATTTTTCAATATGTTTATGATACCAAAATATACAAAAAGTTATCAAAATAGATAAATAATAAGAAAATTACAAGTTATAAGGTTCAATTCTAAAAAATATTAAAAAAAAACTTATGCCACACTTGGCCATAAAGTGGCTTTTATCGCACGCTACGTGTACGGAAAAAGCCGCTTTCTGGCCAAGTGTATACATAAAATGAAGTACACAACACGGAAGGTAATAAAGAAAGCCCTCGATCGCATAATTTACGTCCCTCGCCGCAGAAAAAACCGCGTGAAAAAGTGCGTCTAAGCTCGGGCCGCAAACATCTGCGATCTCGGCCTTTCTTTGTATTACCACCCTAGTCGTGTAATGTACTATTTAATATTTAAGTACCGTAAGGTCGGGGTACTTTGGCCAAATGTAGGGCAACTTTGCCCACCTTGTAAATGACATATCTTAAATCTATAAGGTCTGATAATAAACATAAAAACATGAACGGTCAGTTAAAACCAACCACATGGCAACGTGCCGTAATTTAAATGCAGTAATAAAACCTTAATCCCTATGGCCAAAGTTACCCCGCAGGGCGAAAGTACCCCGACCTTACGGTAGGATAATAATAATTACTTTTTGATTGCAATTAAAAAAATAACAACATAAAGTGAAAATGCCTCAATATTTCTGAAATATAATTTCGCAACATATGGAATGAAATTAAAAGAATATATCTAACATAATTTTATTTAAACAAGTTCGAGTAACTAATAATCGTGGTAACCGAAAAGGATATTAACAATGTAATTAATTAAACATGTAAAAAAACCCTTTACATCAATTCTTCAGAACTGACTCACCGTCTGCAGCTGAATTAAAGGAACCTTGTTACACAATAATTAACCAACATCAGGAAAACGTTATCTACGTGATGATGAGGTATGTGGTAATGGTAACTAACCAATTTTAATTAAACTAAGCATGCAGAAATTACGTCAACAAATTCCCGAAGCTAGGTCCAATAAGGAAAAGGGGCTTAGAAGTTAGAACACAACAGTATAAATTTAACGAGGACAGATCACAATTTCACATTGAGTTATTATGTATACTAGAGTGGGCACCTCAACTTGATTTCTTGTAAAGCCTGTTTGGGCCACTTGGCACAAACGCGCTTAGTCTGTGCCGGACGGCTGCGGTAGCTGGACGCGTTGGAGTAAAAAATAATTACGTCTAAATATGCCGTCATGTGTAGTGAGGTACTGTATAAACCACTCAGGAAAATCAAATAAAAGTCAAGGAGTGACTTTTCACACTTAAGTTTACTGCATTTTCGTTTAATCACGCTTAATTTAATAATTTTTGTATCAATTTAAACTCGTGCAGACGCGCCATGTGGTGGCGGCCATGTTTTCTCTCTCTCTATCTATAAAGGGATCAACATCGCGACAAAACGTCATAAGCGCCGAGTAAATCATAGCGCTTACGACGTTACGGAAGCGGGGCATTTAATCTCGCGACCTAAACGTGTAAGCGCCGTGATATTCACGGCGCTTAAGACGTTTTGGTCGCGTGGTTCACGCCCCGCCCTCGCCTACAGGTTGCGACACGTTCATTGTTTGCTATGGCTCCTCTAGTATACATAATTACTCAAAGCAATTTCATTGCGAAATCGTCCTCAGAGGGGTCGACATCTCCATCTTCAGCCATTGAAGGATAATCGTATAAAATGGACGCCGTTCCGTGTACGTTATTTTTCGTAAGTATTCCAACATTTCATTTTTTATTTCATCTGTATTGCACATTTTTCTTACTTTTTCATTATTTTTCCTAACATGTTATGCCTTGAGGCATTGTCTACTTCAGTCAGTATTTATAATTATACTTTATTTTTTATCTGTATTTTCAACTGACTTCAAAAAAAGAAGAGGTTCTCAGTTCGTTCGAATATATTTTTAATATATATTACTCGATTACTCGAAGACGGTTGCACCGAATTGGAAAATGTTTTATTTTCTTCGAATGTGTTCCCTCCGGTTAGTCCCAGCTGGGACAAATTGAAGGAACTTTTCAAATACAATTGGTGCCTATAATAGGTATCAGTTTACAGCTCTTAAGGAAAATGTACGCCAAATCTGCACCGGCTTGCCCAAGGATATCATTTACGTCACGCCACTGTAGGTGCCAACAGCTATTTGGGTATTTTTACAGTTAACTCATAATTTGTGTATCATATACGTTTGCTGCAAGTCGGTTATTTAAAAAAATGTATAATTTATTTCTACGAACAAAAGATTCTTCAAACTTGTGCGTCTGTGCTGTATTTGGTTATTTGGTAGTGCGCCTGAGTTGTCCCGAAAGCCGCTGGGGACGTAAGTTCGAATCCTGCCCGAGGCCCACATTTTTTCAATTTTCGCTTCATTAAAATATCTAAAATTCATTGTCAGACGTTAATACTATAATAAAAAATCATTTATGTTTCTTTACAGATGGTCTGCCTCATAAGTTTCCATGGAAGTCTTGGCATGCCTCACGAAATCGGAGCGCCAGGCGTATGGCCTGAACAGTGCGCTGGTAAATCGTACTGCTTTGTCAGGCCTGCCGACTATCCGGATAAAGAAAAGATCGAGGAACTTTTCAAGACATCGGTAAGACTATTCTTATTTCTTCTGAAAATAAAAACCATGTCGTCCGAAACTACAGTTTTGAAGAGTCATAACTCCAAGTGCATCTTTTTTCCGAATTTAATTATTGCGATCCATTGTTGCGTTAAATTTCAATATAAATTTTGAATTTTATTCCAAAGGATTATAGAGATCCTCAAATTAAAAAATAAATAAAAGTAATAACAAGATTTGAAACCTTTGTAAGGTCAAAGGCCAAGAGCATTCTAGAAAAAAATGCGCCTTTTTTCATTATGAAGTTTTCTGCTCATTTTATGGTATCTCTACAAATACGAGGCTCTTTCCATCCCAATAGAAGATAAAGTGTCCCAATTTCTCCTTACATTGATGAAACTTTCCTTTGTGTTACCATTATACAAAATATCGAATAATGGTGACACAATAGGAAAAAAAAATGTTTTTTTTTGTCCCATCGGGATTGTAAAAGTCCTTAATTCTAAGTCGAAATAACAGAAAAAAAATTTTACACAACGGGAAAGCCAAAAAGTACGTTACTCAACAATATTTTCAATTGTCAAAACTACACAAAAATAGGCCAAATTTGATTACATGATTTCTGGAGGAGCCCCTACCGGCGACTTTAATTGACGCATTTTAACGGATTAACAATTAATAAGCTTATAAACACTTTGTCATTAAAGCTTTTTATTGTACTTCAAAATCTTATAACATTTTTTACAAGGGGAATTAGACATTTTAAATTTAAAGTAGTAATTTTGTGTATTTCAAATCTTTATATGTGCCATTCCGCGGATAAAGGTACCATATGAACGTTGTCGCTTGCGTCGTATCCGACTCCGTTACTATAGGATATCAAGATAGAAGGGCACAAGCGACAACGTCCACAGGGCACCTTAAGTCGCGGAAGACGTTATAATATGTGACGACATATTATATATTTTCTGTCTACAGGACATGGACTTATCTAAAATTCAACTCCCGACACTGGACGATCGCTCGTTGATCAACGAATGCAGAGTTTACAAAATGGTAAGTCAATAACTTCAATTAATTACACCGAGCGTTGAAAACGCCCCATACAAAACGGACGCCGACGGTGACGTCATCTTTGAGACCTCGCTGTACTAAGTTTGTATGAAAAAAATAGCATTTTCTCATTTTGAGCACGGATAAGTGCGTCTAAGCACTTACGAGTAGTTGTCATACATTTATTTTTTCAGTGTTATTCAAGCATTCTGAAATTAACTTTAATTTTTCTTTAAGACCTTAAAAAAATATAAATAAAACTTCAAACTTTGCGATGTCATAATATAACTTCATTCGGCCAGCATATTCAGCCAATCAGATCTTGCAATGCATTCTATAAATAACTTTTCAGAAAGACGTCATTTATATGATCAAGGACACGAGCAATAACATTCGCTACGTGATGCAGGAGCCCAGCATTTTCGAGTACACACCAGAAATCGAAGAGTGCTAGTAAGTAAAATATTGAATTAGCGATCAAGGTATTCAAATAAATAATGGCATATCCCTGCTGGGAATATGCCATTATTTATTTGAATACCACTCAAGTCTGCTGACTTGAGTGGTATTTTTGGTGAATTCGTAGATGTACCCTTACTTTATTTATGATAATAAACATACTTGTCTATCTGTATTTCTATCCAAACAGTTCCGCATTTTGTAGAGAATTTTACAATATTTCGTACCCTTGGTAAAATAAAGCCGTATGTGACTTTACGTTTTAAGTGCTTTTATTAGGCGAATGTTACACAAATGCTGTAAATTATACGAAACAAAAAGATTTAAATGCTTCCCCTAAACAGTCGCCATTTTGCAGATGCGGCTTTATTTTACCAAGGGTACGATTTATGAAACAAATCTTTAATACTGTATTCTGATACATTTGCTTTTATATGATTTTATTTTTTCGAGCATGTCAGCCATTATGACAACGGCTGCAGTACAGTAGAAATTCTCGAGCTTAACATTTTTTGTTATTTTATAGAGTGCAAGATTACACGCCTAGGGCGGTAATATACATGATCATCCAAATTACAGGTGTTTGAGGTCCGAACCGCAAGTTAGAGCCTTATGCGAAGTAGCACTTTCTTGTTATGTACGGTTTTTGTTAAAGTTACGAGAATCCGTCATCATCTTAGTACCTATCCATCACGTTCAAAATCCAAAATCAGGATAACACACTGAAGTGAATAACCAAGAAAAAACTACTGAGAAACTAAATAAACGTTTATTTTTCAGCAAAGAGCAAGATCTAGAAGAGAACACAGGCAAGCTGGAGTGCAGACAGAAGTACGAGCCGCTGCAGTTTGTGGTGATGACCCTGGACGGGAAGAGCGTGGAGCTGACGACCATACAGCAGGGGCTCCCTTCCAGCTGCGGGCTGGAGGCAATCTCTGAGTTCTAAAAATAAATGATGCATTCTGATACCCTTGTGTATAATTTTGGACAACATAAACCTACCCTTTAGTTTGTATTGCTGAGAAGACTTTATTGTAGGTTTCTTTTACAATAAATGTATAAAAAGTAAAATACAACATTGCACATACAAAATATAAAGGGGTTTTCTTTTTATAGTTGTATTTTATAAGTTTTAGTTTTAATTTTCTAGAATAGTTTTATATTGTTTAGTAAGTAGTTTTATTTAATTTAAATTGCATTGCTCAATGGTTGATATAAATTAGTCCACAATAAAAATTATACCAAATGGAAAAAAAAAGACAGTCAAGTAACATAAGAGAGTACATATTACACATAAAAAGAAAAAAAAAAACAGAAAAAAAAAATATATAAAGTATAAACACATTATAAAAAAACCCGGTCCAGTGCGAGTCGGACTCGCGCACCGAGGGTTCCGTACAAACTCGTCAGTAGATACGTGAATAATTCAAGAAAAACTGTATGGTGGCACAAACTTAACTTTGCTCTTGTAAAACTGTTGTCCACATACATCGACATATGCCGCGGTTAGTTTAGTAGTAGCAAATAAGGTTGTCTTACGATTTTTTCGAATTTCTAAAAAACGCTGCAAGTTAGAAAAACCGTTTTATTTTTCCTGTAATATTTAGGATAATATTAATAATCGGTAATTATTACAGATTTTTTTGTTCAGTAACTTCGGAGATAATAGGGGAGGAATGGTATTTTTTTGAACGTTTTTTGTCTTAAATCAAAAACTGCACGTCTAAGAAAAAAAATAAAACAGGTTTTGGAATCTACATATTAAGCCCTTTCATTTGATATCCCACTCTATAAATTTGCTCAACTTATGATTTTTGACATCCCATTTCAGTCCCCTTTAAAAAAAAGTAAAACAGGTATAAGATTTTTTTTCCGTCCCATAGGCTCGGATTAGCGGTTTTTAACACTATTTCAAATTTCAAATCGATAGCATCAGTAGATCCTGAGATATCTTGCTGTGACAGACGGACAGACAGACAGACAGAGTCGTACCATAAGGGTTCCTTTTTTACCATTTTGGTACGGAACCCTAAAAACTTAACCTAGGGTGCCGCTGGCAGCGGGGCAAGGCCCAAGCTATGGGTGGTTAGGGCTGCGGAGAGAGAAACCTCCTGACCATGCGCGCCGTGTCCAGAAGTACCGCCTTCTGTACCTGACCCTTGATCCAGCCATCTAGCGGAAGTCTCTTGAGATGATGATCGAGACTCTTCGCTATAAGCCCGTTCGCCGAAACGACTATCAGAACAATCATCGTCGAATCAACACCCCACATGGCGGTAAGCTCGTGAGCCAAGTCAAGTTACTTGCTTAGTTTGTCCTCAGCCTTCACGAGGTTCTCGTCATGGGGGGGTGGTGATGTCGACGAGCACTGCCCGGCGCTTGGATCCAACTAATACGCCTATTGTAATTAATGTTACACCTAGCCTGGGGCATACACTGCCGGTATTTTTTGGTATGGCTTATATTGGGATCTCTGTATTGGCCTATACAAGTAAAACCTGTATTGCATGCACTATTTACACCGCTTAGGTAGTCAATACACAGATAACCATTAGGGCAATAAAGTCCAGGAGTACCACGCATAGTACCTATGCGTGGTATTCCAGGACGCGACGCAGCGTAGGACGACTCTAGACTCTGTGGACAGACGACCTCGTGAGAGTAGCTGGGAGTCGGTGAATGCGGTCTGCACAGGACCTATAGATAGATAGGTCGGCAATGAACAGCCTAAAATGGAGCACAATTAGCACAAGACACAGCATGCACGTGCCGTCTTGGTTCGATTGCATGGGGGTGGGCACTATAAGGAAAGGTAGAACCACTTCAACCAATACCACTGGTCCGTGCGCTCACAACAAAAAGAGGTTCTCACTTCTCAGTTTCGTACGCTTTCGAGTTTTTAGAATGCTTTCGAGTTTTTTGGTTTTTTTTTTAAGTACGTCATTATTTACCCAATTAATATTACTGTAGGTAATAAATATCTTCCTTAGTGCAGTCACGATTTTTTAATATATGACCCACCCAACTGATAACCAGAGTCGTAAAAGTAGAAAAAAGGAAATTTAATGGGCACCGTGTCTAAAGAAGCTGTCATGGTGGTACCACGTAGTAGTGTTGAAGTGAAGTATTTTTTTTAATAGAAATATTCATGACCGTGAAATTGATAATCTGCTTAATAGACGGTAGAATAAGGAGCCAATAAAAAGGGCACTTTATTAACTAATATAAAACATACAAAACATTAAAACATAATAGGGTAATTTACAATTTTTCTGTGGTATGTGATATAAAGACCGCTCAATAACAACTGACCGAGATACAAGAATGTTAAAATCACGTTGTCTAAAATAAATGAATCTGACGTACACCTCCGAAAGCATCATCAGCCTGTCCCAGGCAGCACACAAGCCGGATAACTGGCCAATAATTTAACCTTATGCAGGGTTAAGCTTTATTATATATGTATAGAAGCTGTTCGTATTGCCAAGTTCTGTATTAAAGTTTTTTTTTGCTATAATAATACTATTAGCTGAGTTAGTTCTGTAATTTGCCGATTTTATTTCTTAAAGCTGAATAGTCAGCAAAAAAAGACCTGTTACTCAAGAGTTTGTGTAGCCTTTTGTATAACACTGGTATAAGATGTCATTATCAAGCATAGTGCTGAATAATTGAGGTTCTGTTCTCTTTTAGTTGTATTACACACCACATCTAGACAGTTACACAGCTGCTGTATAAGGTAGGCGTTGTTTCTGTTATGAAGCATATAGTGACTTAACAGAAATAAGGTAGCTGTTATAACTACTTTATGCCGCTTTAAGTACGAAATTACCGTCATGTGCAGCTAATTGTGGTAAAAGCAAAAGTAACAGATTCTTATGCAGAAGTTTGCTGGGTATTTAAGAAAAGTAGACATTTTTTAAGCAAGAAGAACTATTCTGGAACATTTGTCAGCGTTTATGCAGCTAGTAATTTGACAATCCTAATTGTTTGATTTAAAGTACGAGTATGTATGATTATAGAACAGTTATCGAAAATATGTTGTGTGCAGACCACTTTCAACCAGAGAACAACTGAATAAGTGGACACATAAGGCCTGTTATGTAGACATTAGACGAATAGCCGCTGTGCCAGCAGATTTTATTCATAATGATTGTCGCCATAATGAATAACATAACCTATTAATTGATGTGCTTTGAGTAATTATGTATACTAGAGGAGCCATAGCAAACAATGAACGTGTCGCAACCTGTAGGCGAGGGCGGGGCGTGAACCACGCGACCAAAACGTCTTAAGCGCCGTGAATATCACGGCGCTTACACGTTTAGGTCGCGAGATTAAATGCCCCGCTTCCGTAACGTCGTAAGCGCTATGATTTACTCGGCGCTTATGACGTTTTGTCGCGATGTTGATCCCTTTATAGATAGAGAGAGAGAAAACATGGCCGCCACCACATGGCGCGTCTGCACGAGTTTAAATTGATACAAAAATTATTAAATTAAGCGTGATTAAACGAAAATGCAGTAAACTTAAGTGTGAAAAGTCACTCCTTGACTTTTATTTGATTTTCCTGAGTGGTTTATACAGTACCTCACTACACATGACGGCATATTTAGACGTAATTATTTTTTACTCCAACGCGTCCAGCTACCGCAGCCGTCCGGCACAGACTAAGCGCGTTTGTGCCAAGTGGCCCAAACAGGCTTTACAAGAAATCAAGTTGAGGTGCCCACTCTAGTATACATAATAACTCAATGTTGATGTGAAATTTTATACTCGAATACTCAATTATAATAACGAAATCGGTATAATATTCTTGTAAAAAGTATACCAAGTTTATTTTGGAACCCTTAAATTGCATACAACATAAAAATATTTCACTTGTAAAAACTAACCAATAGACGAAATGTTGTTTATTTCTTAAAAACCCGGCTTATCAGGTCGGCGCGTGAAAATTTTACACGAAATGTATATATAAATACACGGTAAAGTTGCATGCGCACCTACAATTTATCACTTTAAGCATTCAATAAGGGTAAAATATTTACTTACCGGGACATTAATAACTCCGCCATTTAATTCACTCACCAAAAAAATGCATGCACTTTTGTATTCGAATCTGTCAACTTCAACTTAATTTGACATTTCTTGATAAAAACGCTGTGTATCATCTGAATATCTGAGCTTTGAAGGAGATAAGCATACAGTTCATTCATCATTCATTCATCGTCTGGATAACAGAGCTGTAATACTTGCATAAAAGAAAAAAATGCTTTTATGCAGAAGATACTCAGCTTGTCGTACAATTATTCAAAACTTATTCAACTGTTACATTGCTATTACACAGCTATTAGCTGTATGATTTTGTGCCCAAACTGCTTGAATAACATCTGGGTAAGCGCTTAACCAGCTAATTACGGTAGTCTTATTCAGCAATTAGTTTCTATGACTGCTGTTAAAGAAAACTTACTCAGAAGGTTTGTGCTGGCTGGGGTATACATATACGTCCAATGATTTCAAAAGTAAGGATAGGGCGATCAGTACGGTTCGGGTGGGTCGATTTTCGGCCGCGACATTTGTATGTCAAACTAAATATAAGGCATATAAATGTCGCGAACGAAAATTCACCCGGGTCTATATTCCCCGTAACATTACTGTTCCATTTACATGGAGCCTTTTACCACGCAATTAGGCATTTTTATAACATCCGGCTGCGCTGTCCCACTGCCGCGTTGGTCCTAAAACTGATTTTTAGGACCAACGCGTTGGAACCGTCTGCGCGCTCGTTAACTCTGTCCTTTTTATACATTAATGTAAACATCCCACTGCTGGGCACAGGCCTACTCTCACAAATAAGAGCGAAGCGCCCTATTACGATTCTAAAATACCCCTTGGTACCCTAAAAACAGTTTATTTCCCTCAACTACTGAAACTACTCACGATTACATTATCGACCAGTCCTGTGGAAAACCGCATTGCATTACGTCAATTTAATTATGTTATCCATAAAATAATGAGTAATAAGGAAAACTAATTTTGGTATAAAACTGGCAACAGAGACAGTATAACATTCACATCTGACCAGTCCTACGAGGCCACCTCACCACCATTGAAGAATAAATGTATAAAATGGGGTACTTTCCATTTGCATTCGTTCTCGTAAGTGATATTTTATTATTATTTACTACGGTACCTAAGTCGTCTAGAATTGGGTACCTACTTGATTGTAACCGAAGTTTATTTATTATTTATTTATTTTATTTATTGGAGAAACAACAGAAGTAAATGTATAACAGACATAATTAGTCGAGCAGATAACAATTTAGGCATGCACTTACTTCCTAAAACGCTCTCACTGAGACATACATAATGTGGAACATGTTATACTACACTAAGCTTAACTAAATTTACTGTGTTCGTAAAAATGTGTTACTAAGTTCGTAAAAATTATATAAGATCTTGTTAAAATAATCAAAATAAGGAAATATATGTTAAATTTCCAGTTTCATATTAACGTAGGTATAACTTTATTGACGAGCCTGCAAAGTCCATTTTAAAGTAATTTCATTTCATTTAACAGTTGTATAAGTAGACTCAAAAAATGCGAATGGTGCGCGTTGCGATACGAGCCGCCGTGGCGGCGAGTATCGCAAATAGAGACGCTATGAGCGAGTTTGACTTAATTACACAACGTTGCATACAATACTTTTTCTACGACTAGGTTTCAAAATATAAAATACAAAATTAAACTAAATCCTTGACCTAAGTTTAACCTAGATTTAGAAGTCTGTAGCAGTCTGTTAGCAGTATCGTTTTGCGACTATCACGACACTAGTGCTGTTATGGGGAATAGAGTATAGACTTCTCTGAACTCATATTATGTATGTTCTTATATTAGTGTTCGTGACCAAGTAAAAGACAGATAAAAGTACAGGAGTAGAAAAATACCATTAAATAACCCATACAATTTATGGTAACTTTTGTTATCAAACCGTTACGATGAACGCAAGTTTTAACATAGTTGCACAACAAAGTTCTTGATTTCCCCAAACAATGTATGTCTCGTGACGTCACGTTATAATAGACTTCAATAGGAAGCCTTACGGCACGTATTTGGGAAAGTCTAGGAATGTGACTTTAAAATTGTAGTATCTCGGCGAGTTTTTATGATGTTGAAGTGGTTTTTTTCACTAATATTTCTATTATTGAGGTTTCTATAACATATCATAGAAAAAAGTTGTCGAATGGCCAATTGCTTTAAATCAGAGCTGTGCGAGGTAGCGCAGCGGTGTGCGAGGTGCGAAAATACACCAATACCTGGCCACTCTGAGCGAGCACGAGCACGTTGATTGGTGGGCATTTCTCCAGAAATATGTCTGCGGTCACCTCATTCATCTGGCCCTTTTTCATACTAAATGTATGGAGAATTGGAGACAGATCAATGAGTCGCAGACATATTTAAATAATAAATGCTCTGGTGCATTTTTTCCTCGCACAGCTCTTGTGGAAACGCAGCCTAATGTTAGTCTTAATTTAATTACGGGGTACACTATAAAGTATCTATATTACAAGTTTAACGTTATTTTCGTCAAGTTTTATGTTCATTTTGAACTATATTACGCTTTTCCATTGTATTAAGTACTAGTTATTCCTCGTTTTATTTGAGATCAGTATTTCAACGATAATTTTTACCACATTTTTAGGGTTCCGTAGCCAAAATGGCAAAAACGGAACCCTTGTAATTTCGCCATGTCCGGCCGTCTGTCTGTCCGTATGTCACACGCATTTTACTCAAAAACTACATGATGGATATTGATGAAATTTGGAATATAGGTGTCTTTTATGAGCCGCTACTTAGTTTGGTATATAAATAATTAAAATAAATATTTTTAGAGGGGGCACTCCATACATGTTAAAGACAGTAAAAAAAAATTTTTTCAGCAAATATCAACGTGTGGTACATAGTTCGACAGCTCTTTAAAAAACACTATAAGGTTTGTAAGTAATGTTTTTGATTAAGTGAATGTACTTGGAAATAATCGCTCCGAAAGTTGTGTAAATTGTGTCCCCCCCCCCCCCTCTATTTTCTAAACCGTGCGCCCGAAAAATATGAAATAAATCACGAAGGTAACGCTTAATTAATACTTTCAACCAAAATTATTTTCAACAAGATCGAATGTACCGTTTTTGAGTTATTGCCGATAAACTGCGCTTCTCAACAAAAGGACGTAATTGCTATGAAGATACGCTCTTTTGTTGTTGTACTTTATTTACATCGTATTATAGTTACGGCTATGGAACCCTACACTGAGCATGGTCCGACATGCTCTTGGCCAGTTATTTTCCTTTCCCTAGAAAATCGGAGGGTAATATTGTTTTTTACAAGCTATTATTTAGTTTGACCTGTCCCGGTGTCTGTGTGCTTGTAATCAAATCTTGCAAGTTAAATATGACCCACTTCCTGGTTTCCGATTGAGCTGAAATTTTGGTCGGAGTATAGCAAAGGGGGGGCGATTTTGGGACTTAGAAAATTTTTCATCAATTTTTTTTTTTGCTGTTTTTTGCCTAAATTAGTGTGTTTGCGTGTAGACCATGCTAAAATAAGCATGTTTTGTTATTTAAACTTTTTTTCTCCGATCCATATTTACCGAGATATTGGGGTTCAAAAGTCAGTAATTTTGAAGGGCTCTGGGACTTAGAAAAATTTTGGAGTCGTGAAATTTATGTCAATATAACACCTCATTTTTGTTAATGAGTCCTATAAAACATGCTAAAGTAAGCATATTTTGTTATATAAACTTTTGTTTTCCGACCAATATTTACCGAGATATTGAGGTTCAAAGTTTCAAGGACTACATTTTTTGATAGGTGTGGTGTCATTATGACACATGTTTTTTATGATGCTATCGTATAGAATTCGCTAAAATAAACATGCTTTATGGAAGAAACTTTTCTCTGAAATCAAAAATAACCGAGATATTCGGATAATGGATACGACTAGAAGTATAAGGCGGTAAGTGACTTTCCGTCTCCGGCGCTGCGGGAACAGCAGCCCTTCCGCCCTTGCATGACGACGCACGGTCACTTCGCTCGGCTCCGCAGCTTCGGCTTGTTGGTCGCCTTCGGCGACCAGCCTCAGCCGCTCGCCTCACTCGTTCCCGCGCTTCGTCATGGCGGGCGAGGGCTGCTCTCCCTCCGCGCCTCCGGCTCTACAAAAACACTCTAGGGTGCGCTGTGTCGGCACGCGTCCTAACCAGCGAGAGCCCTAGATTCGGACTTTCGCAGCCTAATATCAAACGGTTTATTTGACAAAGCATGCTTATTTTAGCGTAATCTACACGATTTAATCTAATTTAAGCCTAAAAACTCATTAAAAAAGACATTTTTTTATAATTTTGTTTTTTTTTTTACTTTTTTTTAATATATTTATTTATATTTTTTATGTTTATTTTGTTTTTAATTTTTACTTTTAAAACTTTTTTTTGTTTTTTTTAGTTTTTATATATATATTTTTTTACTATTAATTATCGGCTCTTCGGCCATAAGGGCAACCAGGACGATAAAAAATCTACTGATATGTTGACTTAAATTTCATACCACTGTTAATTTTTATAAGTCCTTGGGCGTCTGTAATTTGAACCACCTCTACCCCTATAATTATTGATCTGAGAAAGAAAGTTTATGTAACAAAACATGCTTATTTTAGCGTGTTTTATAGGACTCATTAACAAAAATGAGGTGTTATATTGACATAAATTTCACGACTCCGAAATTTTTCTAAGTCCCAGAACCCTTGAAAATTACTGACCTTTGAACTCCAATATCTCGGTAAATATTGGTCGGAAAACAAAAGTTTATATAACAAAATATGCTTACTTTAGCATGTTTTATAGGACTCATTAACAAAAATGAGGTGTTATATTGACATAAATTTCACGACTCCGAAATTTTTCTAAGTCCCAGAGCCCTTGAAAATTACTGACCTTTGAACCCCAATATCTTGGTAAATATTGGTCAGAGAAAAAAGTTTACATAACAAAACATGCCTATTTTAGCGTAATCTACACGATTCAAGCCTAAAAACAGCATCTCAAAATCGGCCCCCCCTTTGCTATACCCCAACCGAAATTTTACAAGAATATGTAAATCAGGTAACCTCACGTGTTGTGTACATCATTTTATATCAACACTTACGCGTAGCGTGCGGTAAAAGCCACTTGATGGCCGTGTGGCATAAAAGACTTTTTCTGAATAGTGTGAAAAGGTTTTTTTTTCTTTCAGATGGTCTGTCTTCTGTGTTTTCAAGAAAATACGGCTAAGCCGTATATAATAAAGCAGGAGGTAGACCTGTGGCCTCGAGGCTGCAAAGAAAACTACTGCACGGAAAGGCCGCTAAACTATCCTGCAGATAAATTCATGAAACTGTTCAATGGTTCGGTGAGTAGTATGTTAACTGGGATGGGCTCTCTACAAGCGTTTCAACCTTTTTACAAGCTTTTGGCAAAGTATAAAGACAAACAAGTAGTACGACTTCGGCCGCTTAGGAGCGCGCGACAAGTACTTATTTACACAGACGCACGACGCGCGTCTGTGTGAGTGAACTCCATACTGTGGCAGGCCCGCGAAGGTCCAAATGCTTACCTGTGGTGCGTCCGTACACGGCGCGCACACATGCGCGCTCCCGATGTACCTTTTGTTGGAAGATAAACTACCGTATACCGTGCTTTTAGTTAGTTTCACCTGCCCCGGTGTCTGTGCCTGTCTGTAATAAACCTTATAAGTTAAAGGTTTTGCTCGACTTGGCGACTCTTGATCCACTTTCCCGTTTTGAGCCATTGACGTTTGAAATCATTGTTTTGAGCTGAATTATTGCAAAGGTGTGTCAGCTAATCTAAAAATGGAGCGAAAAAATCAACCAATCAATGTGCCTACACTCTAAAAAAAATTGGTTGCTCCTAACAGGATTGTGATAGTTATAATCAAGCATCTTGATTCCATACGAGCCTAACAAGACGTTAGATGCACCAACTAAGATGATATTGATTGTTTATCACAGTTCAATTTTAACCATGTTCTGATTTGATTCAACAAACATTGATGTGTAAGGTATCGAATCATACAAAGAAGAAAATAATTATAGAAACAAAGAATATATTAGTTAAAATTATCAAGACTCTAAATTGTTGTTTTAATCACTAATGAACTTGCTGTTTTAATTAATCAGCGTTCGTTGATATGTTTAATATCTTGTTTGTTTTATTTAAGTTAACACTAACAGAGAAAATCTCTCTTAGTTGGCTCAGATTTTTTAGAGTGTAGCCACGCTCAGCGCGGCTCGCGTTATTGGATTTTTGCCTCGCACACCGCTCCGCTACCGCGCACAGCACAGCTCTAGTGGAAACGCAGCTTTATTAACTCCATGCTACATGCCCTTTTTGAGCATATCTAAACAAGTTTGTACATAAATCTGTATGGACGTGTTAAATATCACAAACCTGATTAATTTTCCTATTTTTTTTACCATTTTTTAGGGTTCCGTAGCCAAAATGGCAAAAACGGAACCCTTATAGTTTCGTCATGTCCGTCCGTCTGTCTGTCTGTCTGTCTGTCTGTCTGTCCGTATGTCACAGGCATTTTACTCAGAAACTACATGATGGATATTGATTAAATTTGGAATATAGGTGTCTTTTATGAGCCGCTACTTAGTTTGATATATAAATAATTAAAATAAATGTTTTTAGGGGGGGCACTCCATACATGTTAAAGACAGTAAAAAAAAAATTTTTCAGCAAATATCAACGTGTGGTATATAGTTCGACAGCTCTTTAAAAAACACTATAAGGTTCCTAAAAAATGTTTTTGATTAAGTGAATGTATTTGGAAATAATCGCTCTGAAAGTTGTGTAAATTGTGTCCCCCCCCCCTCTATTTTCTAAACCGTGCGTCCGAAAAATATGAAAAAAATCACGAAGGTAACGCTTAATTAATACTTTCAACGAAAATTATTTTTAACAAGATCGAATGTACCGTTTTTTAGTTATTGCCGATAAAGTGCGCTTCTCAACAAAAGGACGTAATTGCTATGAAGATACGCTCTTTTGTTCTTGTACTTGTTTACATCGTATTTTTTACCTTATAGTTACGTTACGGCTATGGAACCCTACACTGAGCATGGTCCGACATGCTCTTGGCCAGTTATTTAATGTAAAACAAAGGTTTATTGATTATATTGCGTAATTATGATTCTATTGAGAATATTTTACAGCAAGACGGTGGAAATCGAGTTCTGTGGACGGACACGCTCCCGGTACTGACTTGGTTTAACATTACATCTCTAAACTTTTTTTGCTGTAGCAGAGCTGCGTTGCGAGACTCTTTACATGTAATGTTTTGATAGGATACTCTTAGTATTTAGTTTTTATACTCTCTGGTGAAAATAGTTCATGTAGGTATGTTTCGGTTGTTCAGTGTAATAAATATTGACCAATTACAGAAAATTGACCTACCGATGCAGGACAACGAGACTGAACACCGTGACGGATGGGGAAATATATGCGGACATTATCAGTATTCTGTAAGTAATTTTAAATCTTTCATTTAATCATCATCAGCTGATTTTTTTTTTTTGACTGTGTATTACTGAGTCTGGTCAGCATGGCGGCCATGCACTCAGGATCATCAGCTGAGCGTCCTGCTTGGCATAGGCGTCCCCCACAGCCATTGTGACTCAGGGCCGACACAGACGGACTGCAACCCAACTGCAACTCCCTACGATTTGTATGGGAACTGCATCACAACTGCACGCCGACTACGCAGTTGGCGTGCAGTTGTGATGCAGTTCCCATACAAATCGTAGGGAGTTGCAGTTGGGTTGCAGCTCGTCTGTGTCGGCCCTTAACCGGCGGACTCCGGCGACCACAGAAATATATGGAGGTAGTATAGGGTGTTTCATATTTGTTTGGTTAAAAAAAATGTGTTTGTTTTGTGGGCGAGCTGTGGGCGTGTTTCCATACAAAACCAGTAGCGGCGAACTTGACATTTGTATGGAACTTCGCTTCTAACTCGCCCACAGCTCGCTCGCTAATCGTAAGTGTGATAAGGCTCTTAGACTTGCCAGCCATTGCAGTCAGCCAGTCAGCCAGACATCTCGAATCAATGCATCTGAGCAATCGTTGCGACATACGCCCAGGTCAGCCTTCAATCTCCATCTTTAGTGTAATATAAATTATTTTACGTCACTAGAGGCTGTAAGTAGAATTTCCCCCCGCTGCGCGCAGGGTGTAAATACCATTTCCTGGCCAAGGGAGACGTAAAAATGTGGACACACCACGGACGGTAATTACTATTTAAATTTAAGCCCCAGATTTATAGCAAACAATTATATATATTTCTAATTATACCGCCCTAGGTGTTTAATATAGAATATATAGATGTAACAAGCTATTCATGATCGAATAAGAAATTAAGAAACCGAAGAAGTGATTAAATACCATGTATGGTAAGAAACCGAAGGATAAAAACCTGAAATTTCTGAACTTTGAAATATAAAATTATAATTTTGTTTTTTTTTTACTTTTTTCCAGGTCGACAAAGTCTACATGATCAGGGACGAAAATGACGAGATACGATACGCGTTGTATATTCCTGGGGTTTTTGAGTTGGCAGTAGAAGTCCGGCCATGCAAGTAAGTAATTTAACCTTATCCAAATAGAACCAAAATAATTTATTTCTGCAGGTAGGCCCTCAAGGGCTCATCCTTACAGTATACCACGCATAGGGCGGCAACTGGCAGGTTTTTGTGTCCCGAACTGTAAGCGCGGAATAAATACTCGCAGGGTTTTGTGTTCCGAACTGTAAGCGCGGAATAAATACTCACAGGTTTTTGTGTACCAAGCTGAAAGCGCGGTATAAATATACTTGCAGGGTTTTGTGTCCCAAGTTGTAAATGCGGAATAAATCTACTCTCGCGGAACTCGCAAGCTTTTTTACCGCGACTACCGCGAGCAGTATAGTGAGCATAGATGAATTTTTAAGCAATAAATATGCGATCTGGGCCTTTTTCAATACCGCCCGTAGTGTATACATAATTTTACGTCTTCCTCTGTCCAAGCTTGCTACTTACAGCCTGTGTGAGGAGAAAATCCCACTTCCTGTAAGGTTTTCGATCTAAGTATAGATCCTACTAATATTATAAATGCGAAAGTTTGTGAAGATGTTTGTTACTAAATAACGGGGTAAAAACTGGATGGATCAAGATGATGACATGCAAACTGTAGACCAAGTCCTGGATTGAAGGATACTTTGTACCCCGGTAAATAGTTCCCTTGTGACAGTAACGGGAACAACGCGGGCGAAACCGCGGGTAAATACTTGTAAACGATAAATCATCCGTCACGTTTTGATAAGTAGTTTGTGGGAGTGAAAGATGTCTTACCATTTATTTGTGGACCTGCAAAATTTGGCACCATTAGCCTACTGGCCAGAGGAACACGTAAAATTGTGTATTCGCCATCGGAATATAATGTATGGATTGAAAACGACTAACAAAACTGATACCAATACCAATACCTTTTATGTATAAAGTGGTGTTAACAACTAACTTAATGTTTACTATCTGTGAGTCTAAAGTCACTTATGCCAAAATAATTATATAAAGTTTGAGTAGACGACATTTTCGGATAGATTGCATATCGTTTAAAAGACAAAAATCTGTGATTCGTTACAAACATACTGACGTGAGAAATAATATGACGCTGTAGTTTTTTAGCACGGAGTCCGTGGCGCCGATGTTGAGCGTCTCATTCTTATTATACAGGGTGAATTTTAAATCGTGAATCGTAACCACGTTTACCGGTAAAGCTACTTCAGACTAATACAGAGCACTAGTGTTAATTACAATTAAAGACCCGCTTAATTAATTATTAACAAAACGGTGGAGGCGTTTATTACCATTAATCGTAATAAAACTGAATTATTTTATGAGTAAATACGATTTTTAAATACCTACTTATGTTGACAATGTCGACGATGTTGACATTTATTGACAATACGTGCCAAAATTCTATCCAGCCAACTTCAATATTGGGAGGTTGGATATCTAATGTTGAAATTTTTATGACAAGTACGAAACATTAATGTAGGGTGACAATTAAGGTGAAATTAGGATAAATCAAATTAAAAGTGGACAAAATAAAAACGTACTTAATTTAGGTTTAAAAGCATTGTAAGTTATTGTAAACTATGTATAGACTTCAAAAAAAATACAACGGTTCACGATTTAAAATTCACCCTGTATGTATTTCGTTGATATACACCGCGGGTGGTAGTTATGAAACCTCGTTAAAGATCACTCTAATCAATATCTTGAATTTCAGCGGCAACACCGATCTAGAAGAATTCCCAAACGTTGAGTGTGAAACGACGTACACCCAGATCCCTTACATCGTGTTATCCCACGACGACACCGCATTGGAGGCCGTCAGAATCAAGGGGGGCCTCCCGACCAGCTGTGCCCCTATCTTCAAAAACGATTTTTGAAAATAAAGACAGTGCCAGTGACTTTTATTTATGTTTATTTTTTTTTAACATGAGCCACTGCAAGAGCATTCCAAGAAAACATCTCCTTTTGTGCCTTACGAAACGCTATGGTAGCTGCCCTATAGTACATTACACAACTAGTGTGGTAATACAAAGAAAGGCCGAGATCGCAGAAGTTTGCGGCCCGAGCTGCAAGCGAGGGACGTAAATATGCGATCGAGGGCTTTCTTTAGTACCTCCCGTGTTGTGTACATCATTTTATGTCTACACTTGGCCATAAAGTGGCTTTTTCCGCACGCTACGCTCACGGAAAAAACAGCTTTCTGACCAAGGAAGGAAAGTGATAAAGAAAGCCCTCGATCGCATATTTACGTCCTTCGCTTGCAGCTCGGGCCACAAACTTCTGCGATCTCGGCCTTTTTTGTATTACCAACCTAGTTGTGTAATGTACTATTTTGAAAAGAAACATACAGAATTTAATTAAATGTAAACATGAAAAAGCAAGAAATATATTTATTATTACTTTGTAGTTTACTTATTTGCAAATAAATGTGTTATTTAGTGTTCAAAAATTAGCTGGCAAGTAAAAAGCACTAGTGCCCAAAATACAACTTTCTGCACGATTTACAGCTACGAAAAGTGCCACTTTTTGAGCAAGTGTATTAAAATAGTACATTGCACAACTATGGTGGTAAAACAAAGAAAAGCCGGGATCGCAGATGTTTGCGGCCCGAGCTGCAAGCGAGGGACGTAAATAAGCAATCGAGGGCTTTCTTTATCACCTTCCGTGTTGTGTACATCATTTTATGTCTACACTTGGCTAGAAAGCGGCTTTTTCCGCGAGCGTAGCGTGCGTATGGTGGCCAGGTGTGCCATAATAGTATTTTATGCAACAGTTGTATAAGTAGCCTCAAAAAATGCGAATTGCGCGAGTTGCGATACAAGCCGCCTTGGCGGCGAGTATCGTAAGTAGAGGCGCAATGAGCGTTTTTTGACTTATTTATACAACGTTGCATACTTGCATACAATACTTTTTCTACGACTTGGTTTTAAAATATGAAATACAACATTAAACATAGCACGCAAACAAGGCAAATATGACATATTGACTGACAGTATGTGTCTATGGTAAACTTTTTTTTTAATTCGCTAGTGACACGCAGTGAATATATTAAATACTTTTTTTTATGTTGGCATCAATTAATTTAGTTTGGAAAGTTTTGTTTTTCTTAAAAACCATAGGAATTTAATTGTTTCTTAAGTTGGTAGTTGTGCATTTTTATCGTAAAGTTAGAATTGAGCGCTTAATCCTTGACCTAAGTTTAACCTAGATTTAGAAGTCTGTGGCTGCTAGCAGTATCGTAATGTGACTATATCGACACTAGTGCTGTTATGGGGAATAGAGTAGAGACTTCTCTGAACTCATATTATGTATGTTCTTATATTAGTGTTCGTGACCAAGTAAAAGGCAGATTAAAGTACAGGAGTAGAAAAAAGTATTAACTTATATGTATTCATACTTATTTGCTTCCTAAGCACATTAAGTAGGTATTTCATTTCCAGACACATACCACTGCAGCGTACCAATTTAAATTAACCTTCCTCAAACACAGAAAAAGTTGTTCATGTTTTTAGACCCACTAGCTCAAGCTGTTAGCTTTAAGTTATCTGTCAGTTTTTTCCAAGAACTTTATTAAATTAATATATATGTACTCACGTCCTCGTACGATGCATAGATAAGTCAAAGCTGGTATAAGCCAAATCGGCGCCATTTTATCTTGTTTCCACTACTTATACGTCATAACAATTAATAATATACTGCACTGCGAATTGGCGATGTCCGTCCGGCGTTCGCGCATATCCTAAACTGACCAATTCTTACCACGATACTGAATTTTTATTTCGTTGTTGGTATAATCACAATCGATGCATGCTAATTTAAACTTAACGCTGGCTACGCAAGGGTGGATATACGAGTACGACCATGTACGTAATAATATAACTCACTATCTTTGGTATATCTGTTCGCCGCGTTGAAATAAGTAAAATATATATAACAGGAATTCAACTCTAGATAAGTAAACAAAAAATCCGGGATAACGATTTCATTTCGCAAGTGGTACTTTTATTGTTACTTTGACCTTTGTATCTTAATTAAAGGGATGTTTACAAAAAGAACATAACTGTCTAAACTGATTGACACCTACTTGTTTGTCTATGAGTGTCAACAAGCCTAGTCACTTATGTTGTTTTTGTAAACATACCTTCAATTCTTTGGTGTGCAATCTAGTGTATTGTATTGCATTCGAATACAGTTCTGATCCCCAGTTTCAAACAATCTTGAAAGAGCTTTTGACCAGTTTGTTATTTTGGAAATTAATTATCCAGAAGAAAGTTGAATAATACTTACGAGTAGGTATGATTAGGACTATTGATTACATGTATTTATTGTGTTGTTACAGGAGCCACGAAAGAGATAGGAACAGCTCTCACCCGGGTTTGCCTCCGCCACAGAGCCATCGAGACCAGAATGAAGACGTTTATCGGGTAACGACGTTTCCATAATTAGTAATGTATAAGGATTTTTATGCCACACATGGCCATAAAGTCCCTTTTTCCGCACGCTACGCGTACGGAAAAAGCCGCTTTCTTGCCAAATGTGGATATAAAATGCTATACACAACACGGGAGGTAATAAAGAAAGCCCTCGAATCGCAATGTAATATTTATTAAGTGGCGACTTTATCGGCATGCTTATGTGTATAAATGTCCTAAGAAAAGATATCTTATTTAAACATTGTAATGATCTCATAACCATAACAATGTTTAATTAGTTCCTCACAAAAATTCTTTACGCCAACTGTTAAATTAATCCAATTAATCTGTAATCTATTTACCGTCAACCATATTTTAACATTTTAAAGTTTGTACTTCTATGTGAGTGTGTTTGTAGTTACACCACGACGAAATGATTGCCTCGATTTTAACCATGTTTGGCATAGAAATAGTGGAATATCTCCAGATTATTACATGATCCTTTTTTTATTTACTTTACCTTTTCAACAGAATTGTATTGGGCGTTTCTTAATTTTTCCAGTGCTCTTACCGACGCGTTAATAGTTCCGCTAACAACGCGCGCAGAAGAATGGAGGCGCGGCTGTGCGACCGGCGCGCTTGGACGCGAGCACGCTCGCGAATGCAAGCGCGCGCGTGCAGAGTTGCGCAGAAGAGTGCATGACGCGCAAAGACACGCGCGCAAGGCTCGCCGCGCGCCAACTGATGCTAAGCGAAGAGCGGATGTTTGCATGCAGGTAAATGAAGTTCTATCCATGTACTAGTGGTTTTGTGAGCTGTAGACCTTGCGGCTGTCAGTCCCCAAAATCACGTGACGGTTAATTAAAAATGCGAATTCTGTACGAGCTGAAAGCACGGTTCATAATCAGGAGGTTTTTCCACTGTCTGAATAATGTGTTAAAGATTTTACGTCTTTGCTTTGCTAAGAAGTCTGGCATTCTGGCCCGGTTAAGTTTATGCGTCCCGGGATTTACAGTGATATGCATTCACTAAAGGTGGTCGTTTGTATCGTTTCCAGGATGTCGCGGAGCGGAAACAACAGCTGGAGGAGATGGAAGAAAAGGCGGTTAAGGCGGCGCTCATCGAGGAGCGCAGCCGCTTCTGCCACTTCGTCACGTTGCTCAACCCCGTCGTGGTAAGTGGTTCACGACTCTAGCAGCAGTACGAGAGAGTACTGGATATCCTTTCCGCTGTCTGTCTGTCTGTGTGTTTTGTCTTGCACAGAATTGTGCGAGGCAGCAGAGCGGCGTGCGAGAAAAATATCCACCAATCAACGTGCCTAGCGTCGCTCAGCGTGGCCCGACTTTGGTGCGTTTTTTTTTCTTGCATACCGCTCCACTACCTCGCTCAGGTCTGGTGGATATTTTATCTAGATTCCAGGATGTATGGAGCACAAGCAGTCGTTCGAGGAGGAGAATAGGGCGGTGAATTTGATATTGCGCTTTTCCGTTCCAGGAGAGTGAAGTGGCAATGCTAGCGGAGGTGGGGCATCTTCAGGAGGGCAGCGAACAACTTTTGCGACACACCACAGAACCCCGAACCTTACCCGCTGCCAGTTTGCAGGTAAGCAAGGTTTTTATAAGCTTTTCATTAACTTTATGTTGTTAGCCAGCGTGTCTAGGTCAACCCTTTCAGAGAACACTTAGAGCTCTAAAAGCATTTAGTAACGATATACTGCATTGACAGTTACCTACACTTAAAATTTTATCAAATACTAGGTATACCTATAAGTGATAGATATAATATAAGTGTAGGTAACTATACTTAGTGACAAATGTCAAAAGTGTGGGATGACCGGTAACCAGGTTTCCAGTGCCAAATGCGGCTGCCACAACTCTATTTTCCAGCATGTAAAGAGAGAATAAAGTGAAGAATGTTGAATTCCAGGTGATATGCGATGTGAAGTCGTGCTACAGCGGCTGGGCGGAGGCGGGGTCGGCGCCGCACTCGCCGCCCGCCAGCCGCCTCGGCAGCCGCAAGTCCTCGCTCACGTCTATCTCCTCGCTCAACAGCCAGTGCTCCGAAGCCCACGGTACTGATTTTAGGGGTCATCCACAAAGTGCGTCACACGATTTTGCAGACTTTTAGACACCCCCCCGCACCATGTCACACTTGTTCCTAACATATTTGACCTTATTAGTATAAGCTGTCACGTCACATTTGGCTAGACCCCCCCCCCATGGGTGTGACGTACAATGGATGACCCCTTACTCGTACAGCTAATGTGATGCTTCTTTACTTGAGTGCGAACCACAACGAACCACGTAGGAGATTTAGAAAAACCAACGGTCACGCGCATTGGACGGCTCCGCACCGACTCGTAAAAGCCGTGTTTCGTCGCTTCGTAACGTATAATATTATCGGTCGTATGCGTGTTTAAGGACGTAGGCAAAACATTAGTTTAATCTACTTTAGACCTCTTGAAAGAATTTACTTAAGACCTCGCGCTGGCTTAGTCCGGCAATACTTGACTCTTATATCTGATTAATTCTCAGAATGCACTAAATCCCACAAGGAAGTGTACTTGGATGCCTACTCTTTTTATTATATATAAATGACCTCCCGAAAGAGATTGACGTCAAATGTACCCTTTTTGCAGATGACGAGTCCCTTCTTTTCGATGTCAGTAGTAGCGACGATTTTAATGCAAAGTTATCCCAAACTTTGAACAAAATAAATCACTGGATGCTCGATCATAATCTCGCTATAAACTCGGATAAAACTAAACTAATTCAATTTTACCCCCACCAAAGAAAGCCTCTGGAATTAAAATTAACACTAAATAACAAAGAAATTGAAGAAGTTGAAAATTTTAAGCTCTTAGGTGTTACTGTGGATGGTCATATGAATTGGAAAACTCACATTTCAAATATTAAAACAAAATTATCTCGGTTCCTATATGCATTATTCACGCTCCGTAATTTCGCTACAGCACTCTCTGCTTATTACGCCTATGCTCATTCCTGGTTGCGATACGGAATCGTAATGTGGGGTGATAGTACTGAAGCACACGATCTGTTCGTAATGCAGAAAAAATGCATACGCATAATGCTGGGAATAAATAACAGGGAAAGCTGCAGGCCTCATTTTGCGGAGCATGGTATTATTACGCTACCATGTCTCTATATATTGGAACTGGCGATGTTTGTACGAAAAAATATGCACCTTTTCCAGAAACACAAAAATAAAAGGTTCATAAACAAGCTGACACAACCTATATCGAACTTAAAAATATTCCAAAATATTATAATAATATTCCAAATTTCATTAAGTCAGAAGAGAGAGACGAAACATGCAATAAAGTTGAAAACATTTCTTACAAAAAAAGCATATTATTCAGTTAATGACTTTTTTAATGACAAGGAAATTCGCAGTTGATCCTTTTTTGCCCCTTAATGTTATTCCGATGTTATTTTAGTATTTACTGTTCAACCAAATGTATACATGATATTATTAATTATGATGTTCAATACTATTTATTTTAGTTTTAAGGATTGATTGCTATACCCTATCAGGGTCCATGGGATACGTTTTTATAATGTTTAAGGTTGAACGTTTTAGAGAATTTTCATACAAATTTCAGTCCCGTTTTTCTCCAGCCGTGATCATTTTCTGTACTTGAAACATTATTAGTTCGATAGTACTTTTCCTTCTGATTCCGCCAATAAGAAAAAAATACCGAAAAAATGAGAAATATTCTAAATAAATCCATTTGAAAACTAATAATTTTTTTATCAAACCGTTGTTTGTGTGAGTGTAGAGTATCGTGTCGGTGTAAACAAAAGGGCGGCATTTATCAACAACAGCTGATTCTGGGTGTCAAAAGAATGCCTAGATTGTTTAAAACCTACTCCTAAAACTTCTGCCCGCTAAGCTAATAAAAATTAAAAAATAAAGTGCTGTCAGCCGGTGTCGAAGTTTATCTCCATCAACAAATTTCATTTCCTAAACTGAGTTCAAGAAGGAGGTGGTATTGCATTGTAACTGTTTTTATCGTAAAGATAAAAATTGTACAAATACTTGAGTACGGATATAAATACGAGCTCTTATTCTTAGTAAAAAATATTGGATTTTTCGATGCAGTCCATTAGTTTTAAAAGCTAAAAGAGTTTGCTATCATTGACCATAAATGTATCGTTTGAAAAAAACCTTTTTCATTACTGCACTCCCATGCTCGATTAAAAAAATATGTTGCCTACAACAGTCACATTTACATTTGAAGTTGTCAACATTTTTCATACAATAGCAAAGATATTCCTTGTTATTAATTTTATTTTATTATTTGAATAGAAAACAGTTAGTTAAATATTTCCTTGAGCAACATTTTGCATACTACTTGGGTGGTAAGCCTGCCTGATGTGAAGTAGTCACCGGAGCGTACTGCCATTTTACTAAAAATAATGAAAACAAACGTACGCACACTCGAGACCAGATGGATTACCCAAGTAAATCCTAATTTGCGTCATCATCAGAAGTTCGTTGCCGTCACCCCTGCTATGAAAAGCTATAGCTCTGCATGGAGATGTTCGGCTGGAATCAGCCAGACTGGAGATCGCCTACCTAGCGCGTTCAAGAATTAAGAAGCGATATGAGGCAGCTGAAAGGCTTGGCTTTGTATTCTACCGAAGTCTATGAATAATATTCTATCGAACCCGTGAATCAAACTTTTTTTACAGCGCAATAATAACAGATCCTAAATGTATGACAGAGTAGCAAGATATTCACAAAAGTTGCTTGTAAGTAGTGGAATTTTAGCATTTTGGAGTAAGTAAGTTTGACGCGACAATTCTCAATGAAAATAAATAAATAATATACGATATAAAATATGTTTTTTTCTTGGCTTGGCTAATAAGTAAGTATACTATAAAAGTATACTAACTTAGGTCAGTAAGTATACTAGTTACATGTAAGTTACATGCACAACTAACTATTCATATGTGAGAGGTCAATTTGCAAAGAAAGAAGTAACAAACATGTGCAGATAATCAAAAAATCAGAAATATAAAAATATATTGGATACCTAACAATATATGTAGTATGAAACTAAAACTTCTTATTTCAACATCACCTGAACGTCTAAATCTTTATCAAATAGATTAAAATGGCGCCAAAATAATATGTAAACAAACATGACCTGTCATACTGTCATAATAATAATTATTGACAGTCACTGACGCTAATGACTGTCAACGGGTACGCGTGTGTGCGAGAATGTGGAAAATTGCGATTATTTTTAAAAAACCTGTTTTATTGTCCACAAGAAGACTGTAGAGCTGAAATTGGTTGCGATTTAAGCTCATCATTTTTTACTGGTTCCGCCAAGACATAGAAATAGTAAATATTTGGTTGGGTTTAGCTAAAAATAATAAAAACACTACGCAAACGACGTACAACGCCATCTGAGCGGCTAAAATTGGTAACTTTCTCTAACGTTCCTCCTTAACAACTTTGTATATATTACCATGGTGCAATGAATAAATGAAATGAAATGAAATAATATTACTGGCCGCATCTTCGTTTGATTATCGAAACTAAGCGTGTATAAATGAATTTAATTGTGTTTAAGCTTGATAAATGTTCTAGATACAAACTACATCTACGGTGAGGTGCTAATGCCTCCTTTTTGTTTACCATTTTATGCGAAACTGAATTGATTTTGATTTAAACAAAATAACCTGAATTTAGGTCTCATGTCTCAGACATTATTTATCTTTTTTACAGTGTCCGGATCGACGGTGAGCTGTTCTACGCCGATCTCGAACGCATCGTCCGCCGGAACCATACCGGCGCCCGCCGACACTAATAGCTTATCGCAGGTTTGTATTCGTATTGCACCGAGCCTACTGGAGGAATCGCAATCGAGAGCAGCGTCATGCAAGGTCATGTGCCTCTGCCTGTGCGCCAATCCCTTGCCCATTTGTTTTACATATAGTGCCGAGTAATAAGCAATAAAGTGTCATTCATCGCCTCTAAAAGTACGAGTATACTCTCCGCATTGAGGATTTTGAGGGCGGGCATCCATGATTGTTTTGCTACCATGCTCTGTACTTTGGATGAGTTGACATAAATCCTACCAAGATCAAATTCATACGATATTCTAGTATTGTAGAGACAGGCGACCGAGTTCTGAATGGTGTTTTTGCGTGGTTTAAAATAATAACAGTAGTAAAATAGTAACGGAAAAGTATACAGACAATGTCAATCCAATCAAGCGGCATCTCCCACTATTAGTATTTCATTCTTTTAGAAAAGCGCATACATGGCTTTTTTTTTATTTATGTTTGATTTATTTTATTTTATTTTGCTCACTAGTCTGCGTCCCGGCTGACCAGCGTCGGTAGCTCGGACTCTGGATTCCGCTCGCAGGATGCGCTGCAGCGCCGCTCGCTCTACGTTGAAAATGTAATCTTATCTTGCTTTTATTTTCTTTTTTTTTATTTTATTATTAATTTTTGTAGCTATACAGTAGTAATATACTATCCATCGCTACACGTTTAACGTTTATTTTTGTAAATAATTTGGCTTTTATTTATTTACTTTTTATTATATTGATAGCTGCTTAGCGATACGACGTGCCACAGTATGTCAAATTTAATTTACTGTGGGATGAAATGCCAATAGACCTCTCTCCAGGCCGATATCAAGCCTAAAGAAAGACGTGCAATGGGAGTTGGTCAAAAATTTTAAAGTAGTTATGCTTTCAACGAAGAAACTTTAATAGCGCGATGTGTGTTACTAGGAGAAGGGAAGTATGTCAAGTCGTACTAGAATGCGACTACGATAATTCTGCGATGGGTGCATGGCAACACCTCCATTTAGAAGTCAAATTTCTATGAAAATGTGACTTAAATGACAGAGTTATCGTAGTCGCACTCTATATTAGAAGTCACTTGTAGCTTGTTCGCTACAATGTAATACAGATGTGCAGCAATGTATTTGCCTTAGGGCCAATTGGGCTAAGTCAGGGGCAGCAGGCCGGCGCAAATCAAAAGGCGCGCCACAAACCGCCCATCAAGCATTTAAAGCCATAACGCACACACGAGAGCTTCATAGCTATTGGGTAAATGCCGCACGCGTCAAAAACTACCTAACAAACCGCCCATCAAGCAATTTAAACCATACGGCGCTCCACGGTCAGGCGATAAATGTAATGTATACTAGTAGTACTTCGGTTTAAGTTTTGTACGATTTACTTAAAGAAAACAATAATATTGTGTGGCTTTGTGCTTCATTATCATCTGTCATCAAAGAGAAGCGTACTTCGTAGATAAAGACTTCATGCATATACGCGCTTTAAGCGCTCAGAATACGCCCATGCTGATATTCGCGTCACGACACAATGTTTCTAGCTCTTATTTCTTTTATAAAGTTAACTTTTGAAGCAAATTCAGTAAAGTCCATTAGGTAGAAGATAAACTTCGTTAGCCCTTGCAATGGGCTAGACGACTAAAAAAAACTGTTTAGTCCGTCAGTTAGATTATTAATAAATATTGTATACTTACGTATTTTTTCTTTTGTTTAACAAACAAAGAATGACGAGGATAGAGTGCTGAGAAGTTTCGAGTGATGTCACTCCTTGGTACAAATTTCACCTAGGAGTGACGTCACAAGCCACCACTCCAGAAGTTTGATGATTTATAACTTTGACGATTTTTAATATTTTCATAATCCAAAAAATACATGTCCCATATTTTTCCATAATCTAACTGACGGACTTAAATAGAATTACATATTTTTAACCCAGTCGTCATCCCCGACAGGGTTCTGACAATCAGAGCGTGAGCAGCGAATGCACGACCCCGGCCAAAAGCACGGTGGATGACGACCACACGGACGACGGGCACGACACGTTGGGGAACACTGGTAAGTAATCAACCATTTTTAGGGTTCCGTAGCAAAATGGTAAAAAAGGAATCCTTATGGTGCGACTTTGCCTGTCTGTCTGTCCGTCTGTCAGTCAGATATCTCAGGAACTACTGCTGCTATCGATTGGAATAGGTTAAAAATCGCTAACCTAAGCCTATGGGACTTATTCGACGGGAAAAATTCTTATACCTTTTTTACTTTTTTTAAGGGGACCGAAATGGAATGTTGAAATTAAAAAAAAGGGCTTAATTTGTACATTACAAAACGGTTTTTTTTCTTAAACCTACAGTTTTTGATTTAAGACGAACGTTAAAAAATACTATTTACTTACTTACTTCGGAGATAATAGGGATCCATCCTATTATCTCCGAAGTAACGTAATGAATCTACATAAAAATGCCTAAACGATAATGTAATCTAAATGAGGAACGTTCAATATTTACAATTTTAATTTTTAAAACGTAGATGTGTCCCCAAAATATTTCTCGTTGTAACACTTTGGTTGTGCGACGGCAGAAATCCGAAACCCATAGCAAAAACTAGTCGTTTATTTATTTATTTTAATGGCAAAATTGTCTTGTTACTGAAAATTTAACCTTGGACGCAGCCACCATGATTTTCAACTGTTAGACGAGCCATGTGTTTGTGCTGTTACGTGCATGTCACTAAGAGATCTTCTGAGTATTAAAAAAGAAATACTGTGTTTTCTGAAGATTATTTGACAGTGAAAGTATTTACTTAAACGATTATACCCTTTAAAGTAAAAAATATCTACATTTAGTCGGTTACGTGGCGAAATTTAGAAATTGTGGCGATTATTAGGTAATTTTGAAGACAATTTTCATTCCGGTGTGACACAAAGTTGTATGACTTTTTTTTTCAGTGTCACACATTCCAGTTTGATTTCCGTTGTGCTACAGTGCCAAAAATTTGGTCCTTACCCATTTATCAATCTTGTTTTGCAAGTTCAAAAGATCAAATATAAATCATGACTACACGATTCGATAAAGCGTTAAGAATGCCCACATTAAGATAATATCGTGATACCGAAAGGTCAAGCGATCGTTCCGGAGCAGTTATGATTTGAGATTTATTTCTTTATGCCACACCTGGCCATAAAGTGGCTTTTGGCACGCTACGCGTACAAAAAAAGCCGCTTTCTGGCCAAGTGTAGGTACACATAAAATGATTACCTAATAAAGAAAGCCCTCGATCGCACATTTCTGCGATCTAACATCTGCGATCTCGGCCTTTCTTTGTTTCACCTTCGTAGTTGTGTAATGTACTATTAAAGTCTCGTCACTTTTAGCATCCGCTACGTGGCCTGACCTGAAAGATACAGCACAGTTCGAACGAGCCGCCTCGGCCATCATGGGCGGTCGGCCTCACACCATTTCAGCCGGTAAGATCGCCTGGACAGCCACCATCAACATCACTATCCCGATATAAAAACTTTGCTACTGTTAGTGGCTAGGCGCCATTTAGTCCGGTCCTCAACGAAACCTTTAAAAGGTTTCGTTGAGACGATCGATTTTGTCTGTTTGCTTGTTACACTTTTTGCGACAGCTTTTTCATATACTTTTGCTTAATCCGAGCCTTATGAAACTTTGCAGACACATTAAGTTCCCAATAATGTTGACAGCCCCGAATCTACGACTTTTCTAAACCAGAACTTTTCTAGGCCAGAAATTTGATGTGGCAAAAATCTCACACAAGTATCTGAATTTAGCACCCCCTGAAACTGCCGCCTGGGGCAGGTGCCGACTCAGCTGTACAAAGGTTGTCTGGAAGAGATCGCTCTTTAACGATAAGACCGCTCATTGTTTACAGTTGTTTTTAAATAAGTTTGTTACTCCAAGTGACTCGTCACTTTGTTAGTCTATCTGCTATAATTTTCAATGAGAATCTTATGTATCTAGTGCTTAGATAATACTGGTATTGGTCCTATTAAACCAATACTTGCCATCAATTTTCTAAATAGAATCTTATCTGTAAACTGTTGACTATCAGTCCCTTGAATTTCCATCAGTGTTCTAATTTAGAAGCAGATAAAAAACGGATATTCGGTTGATTTCATTTCTTTAAATCCTTTCATGCATATATATTTTTTTATAAACTCATTTGAGAAATATGTTTCCCAAAACGCAGCATACGAGCGCGGGCACGGGCGGCCGGCGCTCACTCCCCAGACCTTCGGGGACGCGGACGGCTCCACAAGGGAAGGCATCTACGCGAGGCCCCCCTTGCCAACTGTAAGTTATTGCACCTTCTACGGCACTTCTCTGTTTCTCATAAAGTTATAAATCATACTGCACAAAACATGGTTTATAATGGTAATTTAATTTTTGTTTTGTTCCAAAGCCGAAATATATTGATAAGTTTAAACACTGTCGCATGGAAACTATTAGGATTGTTTTGTACAACAACTCTGTAAAGTGGTTTCAGAGAAAAATATCAAACAATGCATTATGATTTCAAAATTATGGTTACTAATCTACCATTTGACCTCTCGCCACAGTGCTGCCAGCTAATTATAATTTTCAGCTAATTAATTATAATTTTCTTAAAACTCGCATTTTATTTCACTGGCAACCTTACTCCTCTGAATACCGCAAACAGCAGTTATCTGTTTGGGGGGTTAAAATAAACGAGGTACTTCCACTGAGTGATCGTGTCAGATAGAAAATATGTCGGGGAAATTACCATCGAAAAACTTAGCTTGGCTTCTTTACTTTGAAATTAATTTTACCTATTTATCTCGGCTTATATACACATTCACACACACACAGACACACACACACACATTGCATGCACTGTCATGCTGACTTCAATAATTTGATATGTCTTTTGTTTATATAAATCCCAAATTGTTATTGTCTTTGTTATGTTAAGTTTATTTCTAACAATGTATACTCTAGACTTTTTAAAATTAATTGTAGTTACAAATTCAATACTTCAGCGTAGAAATCAGCAAATTAAGTCACTGGTAATTTTTTAAATAGACCCCACGAGACAGGCCTAGCCTGGTGACACACACAGACACAGGTAAACATTTTTTTATGTACCTACACTTTCGGCAAATAAACAATTTTTATTTTTATTATTTATCTAATCAATGTTATTTCGTCAGCGCTGTTCGTCGCTAGAGCGCCCCTCGGTACCGGCAAAGAACAACGCGAACACCTCTCAGCAGGACTTCAAGCCCAGCAAGCCCTCATCGCTGCCGCCGCACCTCACTAAAGGTTGACCTTAACACTTCCGCACTATAATTTCCGCAATAAAAACGGTATACCGTAAAACGGGGTGAGTAGGGACAAAATTAACATTCAAACCTCGATAACATTTTATTTATTTTTTTATTTACAAAAATAGGCCAAAATTGATCACATGATTTCTGGACGAGCCCATATGCAAACTGAATTGTATATATAATAAATGTTCCGGTTGTTTGTATTTTAGTTTTTTTTTATGATTTTGGGTAGTTCTATTTCATAATTTTAACGATAGACACAAAATCCCTCCTCACCCCGTAGTCCCTCGTAGTTGGGGTGAGATGGGATTTCATGAGATTGGATTATGAATATTACAATAGCTCTATTTGTAATAAGTAGAGACCGGATTTGGAGTAGCGATCTCAATATTAATATGGATATGACTAGTGCAATTTGCGCCTTATTTCAATGAAATAAGAAGAGTGTATTTTTGGTGTTACTTAGGTTCGAGGTTGTTATTAGCGTGGCAGAATGTAAACGTTTTCGAAATCGCTCTTAGTTTGCTTAAAGTAATCCGAGTCGCCCTGTACTCCATATAAACGAAAATATAACATTTTACCTTCCAATAAAATGATTATTATTTTTCCTGAAGTCGTTCGACGTCTTCATTGAGAGAGTAGCGATGTTCGCGCCGATTTGAACGCCGCCGGAAGTACCACGTGATGCCGTCGTCGCCTCGAAGCCGCATCCGGTTCCCGCCGTCAACTGTCAAAAGCAAAAACCCGCCAACTCGCTCGCCGCTATGTTAAACCATTGTTGCGGAGGTAATGCGTTTGGTGGTCCACCAGGAAGCCATTACTCAGACGTCGAACGACTTCAGGAAAAATAATAATCATTTTATTGGAAGGTAAAATGTTGTATTATTTGTTCCGTTTCGTCGTTCGACGTCTTCATTGAGATCTGTTTATTATCTCCTGGTGGCGAGTGAGAGGGCGCAACAATGTGAAGCTTAAGTCAGCGAGAAGGGAAAGGACTTGCCTTGCATACGGCAAGAGTACTTGCCTAACGTACCTGATGGTAACGCATTAGTTACCCGGTGGTTCACGAAGTATGCTAGTGTATGTAGGACCCACTTGACAGAAGATACTCGGCAGGCGCAGTCTGTGGTTCTCGATGTCCTGATAACATAGTTGTACTTTACCCAGGACCGTGAGAAGGGAACCCGTTTAGACGACTCTTGGCTCGAGGCGAGTAGGACTAGCAGTCCTCGTCAGGGATTTTTGAAATCTTACACGTAGACATTTTAGAGATACTGATAGGGGATTAGACCTTTTATATTTCCACAAAGGCATATCATACGTATATATAGGATATGAAGCATTCAGTGTTGATACTAGTACTAGTTGACGGTAAATCGTTTCCGAATTTAAAAGAAGTTTTGATTAGTTAGAATATATATATATATATATGACACTGTTGTATGACATTTTAACATGTTTTTGGATATCGTTATATTACGTTGTTGTATTCTTATGATGTATTACCAAGCTCAAGACGAAACTGTACATGTTGGACATACCGTAGGCACAGTTCAGACAGGAGGAGGGATGCATAGCACTTTATACTCTGGCGTGGCGTCAAAAGTATCATTGGCCAAGTCGAAGCAATTTTGGCTTAATTACGATTGCCAAATTAAATTTTAGAGAATCAGAATATTACCAGAACACAATCTTAACTGTTCTTATTCTGAATAGTACTAGGTACGGGTGCTCACGCTTTAAACAAAAACATAAAATAAAAGTAAAAAAAATAAATAAATAAATAGTCAACGCGATTAGGGTCGCGTTCTATTGACACTGACATTTTACCTTTTGTTAGGCTAACGACCCTGCGATTAGTTTTCTTGGGCCGCCATGATCTTCTACTTCGGCCAGGTCCGATGTCGGAGCCTAGCGGCTGTAGTAGCCAGATCTGGCACCTTGGAGATACGTACAAAGGTGTGTCTGCAAATTGTGTAGTTTCGGTGTTTGCCAGCGGCTCCGCAGTGAGAGAGCGGAACGTGATGTGGATGAACAGACTTACTTAGCAACCACTTGAAATTGTGTCTCCGAAAACCGTGTCGCGTCGGCAACTATCTCCACCTTGCCAAGCGGATAGTTTTCTGGATATTTGTGCATTTATTTACGAATTTGTTTGATTCTTAAGTAGGGGCCATTAACTGGATCGGCTTTAGAAGTTTAACCATATGGTACATCTGTTCGTATAGACAAGGAAAATACCTCGAGGGTTTCATATCTCACCCCTGTATGGCAGGGCCGCCGTAGCGATTAAAGAATAATGAAGAAAAATGAAGTATTTGCCGTTATAACTTAAAAAATTCTGCCGGCGCGGCTAGATTACTTTTAAAGTGTACGCAAAATAGGCGTATAAATATCAGTCAGATGTGCAAAAGTAGCCCACATAACTTCTATAGTGTTAAAGATGAACCGCTGCACGCTCTCCCGAGTTTTTACCCAGATTGTCTATTTAGTCGCGAGCAAGAGGCCACAGTGGCCGCGGCCGGGCGGAGAGCTGCTGCGCGTTCTGCTTTGAACCTGATGGCATTGCCTTTTCCGATAAGGATGTAGCGAACACAAGATGACATACCTGTACTCTTAAGAGTCGTAAGACAGTTACGGTGATTGGTTCCAATGGGATAAGAAGCATTTTTTACCTCAGATGGCAGACTTGCGCCAGTCTCATTGGTGGCAAAGGTCTGTTCCGACTGGTCAAAACGCGTACGTCGGGATATCGACAAGTCTTTTAAAATGGTGTTGCTCGACATTTCCCAGCTTCTCGGAGAAACCCGGGAGGCGCGACATATTTTTATAGATGTTGATGTAGTGGCGAGAAAGATGATGACGTCGGAGTGACGGCTGCGACGGAGTTTGGTCGAGACGCGCGCTTTACCTCTGAATTCTCTGATGGGGACTCTCAAAATACTGCAGTAGCGCGTGTAGCGCGCGGTGCTTCAGAGGTTACCTGCGACAGCGCCATGGCGGTAGGTGGTGCCGTTGCGGCAGCCGATATTGGCGCGTAGACAGCAGTCGGTGCCGTTGTGGCGGCCGATGTTAGTGTAGTGGCGAGCGGTGCCATTGCGGCGATCCGTGCCATTGCAGCAGCCGATATTAGCGCGTAGACAGCAGTCGGTGCCGTTGTGGCGGCCGATGTTAGTGTAGTGGCGAGCGGTGCCATTGCGGCGATCCGTGCCATTGCAGCAGCCGATATTAGCGCGTAGACAGCAGTCGGTGCCGTTGTGGCGACCGATGCTAGCGTAGTGGCGAGCGGTGCCGTTGCGGCGATCCGTGCCAGCGCGAAGGGTAGCCCTGTATCGAAGACCGGTGTGGCGAGTTATACCGGGGGTAGCGGCAAGTGGTGCCATTGCGGCGATCAGTGCCAGCGCGAAAAGGAGCCCCGCATAGAAGATCGGTTTAGCAATTGATACCGGGGGCAGTGGCAAGTGGTGCCATTGCGGCGATCCGTGCCAGCGCGCAGGGTAGCCCCGTAGAAGGCCAGTATGGCGAATTACGTTGGGGCAGCGGCAAGCGGAGCCATTGGGGCGATCCGTGCTAGCGCAAAGTGTAATCCCGGCACTGATGCCGGCGCAGTGGCCAATGGTGCCATTGCGGCAGCCTGTGCCAGCGTAGAGACCGCCGTATAGCGGTGGTTGATGCCATTGCGAAGACCGATGCCTGCGGCGCGCTAGATGCTGTAGCATGGTTGGCGCCTTCGCAGCGACCGATGCGGGGACGATGGACGCCCTCACAGCAGTGGTCGGAGCCATCGAGGCGACCCGTACTGGTGCGGTGGGTGGAGCTATAGCGCATTATTTACCATTGCGATGACACCCAAGTGGTGGCGTTACGGCAACAACCGGAGAGGTGACCGACGCCATAGCGGCGACCGGAGCCTCGATAGAAGCTGACGTTACGGCGGATGCCGCGACGGCGGACGGCACAATGGCGACACCGATAACTTACATAGGTACCTGTACAGCAGGTGAGGCCATAAACTGTAGTAGCATTTCAGTGTCGAAACCCGCCAAAATCCGCAGATTCTGACGCGGAGTGACGCGGAGGGACGGCCGAGGCGGTGTCTGCACGAGGACGCAGCGTCACGCACGAAGTGACGCAACAGCACACATTGTGACCTCGTTCTCAATTTCAGTGAGAGTACATGGTGGCGCTCGATGTCTTGGCGCGTGGCGGGTGCGGGGTGCGGGCGGGGCGCGGGGCGGGGGCGGGGCGCGGGCGGCGCCGCGGAGCCCCCGCGACCGCCCGCGACCAGCTACCCGCGCTGCGAGGGCGCCCACACGAGGTCACGCGAACATTACTGGCCGACGGGTCGATCGATGCGTAGAGTGAAGGCGTACCTGTAGACGTAGCGGTAAGGGCGTGGGCGCGCGGGGGGACGAGCGGCGGATCGTTTGAGGTACTTCTCCACAGCAATCTTCGTCTCTACGGGATAATGGATGCCGGATACTTATGCCGCTTCGCTGGATCCTACGGCTCTGCGATACCCCGCAACGCCTCTCCTAGGGTTCATGCCTGGCGATCTGTACCTGTAGTCGGAGTCTGCTGGAACTATTTCTCAGGGTCCGGCCGGTGCGGGGTCACTTTCGGAATATTATTCCGGAAAAATCTATATCACCCCCGCTGTTACGATTATCTCGCAGCTGGGGATCGAACCCGAATTCATTCTGAAGATTCCTTACGTTAACCCTGTTAAGATACAGTCGAAGCACTAAATAAAAGGCGCCACGCACGCGGTGCTCAGGGAGCGGCGGGTCCGCGGCGCGGCGACCGCGTTCTGGACGCGCGTCTATCACGAGACGTCGATAATGTGCTTCTTGTCTAGGCTAGGGAAGCGCTCATGCGGCTATTCTGCGGGATGCGGTGAAGGCGGCCCAGGGGGCACGGGACCTGAATCGACACGATGCCCGCTTTTTGCGGAAGGGTTAACCACGTGTCATAAGTGACTTTCGATAATTCTTTAATCATTAATTCACGTTCAAGACGACGTTCACGATTCAAATAGAATATAACGCGGCATAGTCAGCGATAATTATTCATTAATTCGATAAATTCTCGTCGCTCTAAGCACAGATAAAAATAACGACGTATACGTTAGCGACTACATCTTCGGCGACTATGTGCCGTTAAAATACTGTTTAGATAGCACAGATGCAAGATATTACGCGGCAGAAGACCACGTACTTAATAACGGTCTTTACATCCAGATCCGAGGGTAGGATGGAACGCGCGTGATAAAAGAACACTTATTAAGAAGATCGTAATGCTTTCAGCTGAAAAAATAACGCAATATGACTATTGCAAGAGCTAAGCATTGAAAATTTTAAAAGTAAAAATGAGGGTAGGTTTCTACCACACGAGTATATTTATACGCTTGGAGCAAATTCGCTTTTGGGACTGTTCGAGCTCCAGATAAAGAACCTCCGCTTAATAAAAGTTCTAATTTCAATGAAGTAAAATGATAAAACACTCCTGGTTGGTAGGTAGGTATGATGGCTGACTCACCGGCTGTCGGTACAAGTTTGTACCTGACCGTGTCCTCGGCGCTGCTGTACGCGACGCTCTGCTCCGGAACATGCGACGGCACGTTGTGGCACTTCGTTCGTATCTCCTACTTCACATCTCGGAGATACGCGGGCTAACTATTCACGGGGACGCGAGATAGTCAGGCCTATTAACCTTGCAGTAACCGAGCAATTTTTGAAATCGGCTTTTAGCCGAATATTAATAATTAACAAAAATGATAATATAGTTTTCGCCGGTTAGAGCAAAGGCTAAGGGCGGACGTCCGTCTCGGACGGCGGACGACGCAACAATGGTTTAACATAGCGGCGAGCGAGTTGGCGGGTTTTTGCTTTTGACAGTTGACGGCGGGAACCGGATGCGGCTTCGAGGCGACGACGGCATCACGTGGTACTTCCGGCGGCGTTCAAATCGGCGCGAACATCGCTACTCTCTCAATGAAGACGTCGAACGACGAAACGGAACAAATAATAGGGTTACAATGTTGTTTTGCATAGAAAAACGTACTTAGCAATGAAATTGTTAACCCTCTTATCTTTTGTAAGGACAATCGAGTGACTCAAAACACAAGCTCTTCGTGATACACCATGTTACCTACCATGTAACCGACCATGAAAAAAAAAGAGTTTAAAATTGTTCATGATTTTAGAGACAAATCATATCAAATTAAGTAAATGGCATTGATATAGATTTTTGTCTTTCGAATTCGTCCATGTTCCAGTGTTACTAGAATTTATTAATTGCATGATTATAGTAAATTACACAACTAGGGTGGTAAAACAAAGAAATGCCGAGATCGCAGACGTTTGCGGCCCGAGCTGCAAGCGAGGAACGTAAATATGCGATCGAGGGCTTTCTTTATTACCTCCCGTGTTTTGTACATCGTTTTATGTCTACACTTGGTCAGAAAGCGGCTTTTTCCGTACGCGTAGCGTGCGGTAAAAGCCACTTCATGGCCAGGTGTGGCATAAAATATTTATCATTATCATTACTTGTCCGCAGTTTAAGGACCCAACCCACAAAAAGTCATCAGTGAAATGTCAACCTTTAGTTTAAGCATTTAAATTCCATAATTCTAAAATTGGTTCGTGAGGGTTGGATTCTTTTCCCTAAACTACGTCCACTTGTTGTACAGAAATGCCGCAAGCGTTGTACGTGAATATGTCGGAGCTGGCAACGTTGGCCGCATCACGAGCGCAAGCGCACAACGCGGAACACCCGCAACAGGAGAAGGTAATACTTACACGCCTGTTTTTGATTTCTAAACTAGAGGATGCCCGCAATTTCGTTCGCGGAGGTGAAATAAGCTAGATATCTCTTTTGCTTCGCCATAGTCAGATAAAAAAACCGGTCAAGTGCGAGTCGGACTCGCGCACCGAGGGTTCCGTACAAACTCATAAGTAGATACGCGAATAGTTCAAGAAAAACTGTATGTCGATTTGTTTAGAAGAAGCAAATAAATATATGTTATGATTTTTGCAAATTTCTAAAAAACATTGCAAGTTAAAACAGTTATATTTTTCCTGTAATATTTAGAACCTGACGTGTAATGATTCTATATTTAATAGCAAGGACGATTAAATCAAGAGGACTGTCATTCTCCATACGAAAAGCTGTTCCCCGAATTTACAACGCCATCTATGTATAAGCTTGGTAAAATAATTATTTACAATTTTTCAACTTTGCAAACGTGACATAGTATTTAAATGTTAGAATTTATTTATTATTAGCTGTTTACGAACTAATTGTTGTTCAATTATAACATCGTTAAATCCCCTAGCGTGAAACAGGCCATCGCTTAGTTTTGCTACTCTCCGCTAGATGGATTAATGGATGGATTAAGTTTATGTAAATTTCTAAAAAAGTATTAAAGTTAGGAAGACCGTTCTATTTTTCCTGTAATGTTCAGGTTGATATTGATAATTAGTAATTATGACACATTTTTCTGATCAGTAACTTCGGAGATAATAGGGGGGGAATGGTACATAAAAATGTATAAATCAAAAACTACTTAATTAAGAAAAAAAATAAAAATGGTGTTTTAATCTACAAATTAAGCCCTTTCATTTGATACCCCGCTCAATATAATAGCTCTACTTTCAATTTTAAAAGTCCCATTACGGAGCCTTTTAAAAAAAAAGTAAAAAAGGTACAAGATATTTTTTATGTCCAATAAGCTCGGGTTAGCTACTTTTAACAGTATTCCAAATTTCAAATCGATAGCATCAGTAGTTCCTGAGATATCTGGCTGTGACAGACGGACAGACAGACAGACAGACAGACAGACAGACAGACAGACAGACAGACAGACAGACAGAGTCGCACCATAAGGGTTCCTTTTTTACCATTTTGGTACGGAACCCTAAAAATATCCTATGATGATACATTAATAAGACATTAATATATTTTGGCTGCGAGAAGTCTCAAAAAACCAGAATTAACGTGCAGTCTGACGTTGAAGGTCCGCGCCGAAACCAAACGTTTTGTTGCTAAGAATGTAGGTATATTTTTTTCGTGCAGACAACCCGTATCAAGCAATAAAATAAAATTACCTTAGGGCAGGGGTCTTCAACCTTTTCCAAATTAACCGCCAAGATTTTTTTTTGCATAGTGCTGCATCATAGGTTATTATGATGTTTTTTTAATTAGGTAAAAATTCGCCCACATTCTATCTTTATACAAAAAATCAGGTTATCAATCTTTACCGCTTAAAGGATAAGGCTTAAATTGTGACGGTAACAAATTCGAGATCGCACTTTTTGGAATTGAATCCGGAAGTCGGGTATTTTATTTGTATTAGTTACAGGATACACAAACAAATTACCGGACCTGCATCCACTTTCAATTCCAGAATTTAACACGTCGAATGCATTGCAATTCCAATACAAAAAAAAAACGCCTTCCGCTTCCGCCTAAAGAATAATATTTAGGCGGAAAAGTTGCTATTCATATAAAATCCTTTGTTATTTATGTTTATACCGCGCTGATGCTTTATCTTATTTGTTGAGCGCCGGCGGCGATCGCGTAATAAAAATAAAACATGGATTATAAAACCGTATATATTTTAAATTACATGCTAATCGTGATCCATTCACTTTTCTTGTTCCATTGTAAAAGAATATTAGGTCTTTAAGTTGAATATCCTCATACTATTGTCTTTATCTAGGCGGTAAATTAGCTCTTGGCGTCGCGTTCGGATGATAGAGTGTCTGAAAAGATGAGCTTACTGTTATGTTTACACAACTTATTAAAATGCCGACTAAATATATTGTCGAAATGAACAGATTTTTACACCAAATCCTTGAAAGACAATTTCGGAAATTGGTAACTTTTTATTTTAATAAAATAGACGTCTGAAAAAATCTTTAGAACTTCTTGTTTTCTTGATAACAACATCGTATATTCAAAGGTTTACTTAGTAGTAGATTCTTGTTTTATTGATCTCTTAACCTGCCTCTAATTTGATTTAATAAATATTACTACGATACTATACCTTTATTTTGGAATTGCGTCATCCTGATTTATTCTGTATGGTATACAGTAAAAACTTATTAGCATTCATTGTAATAAAATAAATAAATCGATATAAATATATATACTAAAGTCACTTTATCTATATACACCAGTGTCGTGGCTTGGAAGAAAATAGCCGTTATAGGATCCTATAGTCGCTATATGATAAGGTATTTAAATCGATAGAAATAGTCAAACCAATCGGAATCGAGTTCCAGAGACGCTACAGTTATACATTAGCTTATTACTTCGACTTCGCCTTTTGTTATCCGACACACTAGTTTAATTATTGATACAATCGAAGACACTGCTAACTGACCACTTGTCACCCTTATTACAATGTATTAAGGTCTACTGATGGTCACTTAATTGTGTCTTCGTTTGTACCTTATATATAAAGACACCCTGCAAATTCAGAAAAGTAGCTTGACTCGAAATATCGTCCTCGTCTCTTCAGTTTCTTTAACGCCATGGACCAACACGTCCGAAATATCATTTAATTTGTGAGGAGAAAACTCACAATTTATCCCAATGAAACTTATCAGCTAGGTTCTTGGAGATTTGTCCCTCCCTGGTCTGCTTGTTGATCACTCGTTCCACCATCCTCAGGGAACTGAACACGCTCTGTACGTTGGAAGGCTGGCGCGCGCGGGATGTCATCTGGAATTCAACGGACCAGCATTGATTCCTATATTTTCGTTTATATTACTGGCGAATAACGACTCCAGACACATTAAAAGTACATTCCTTACCATTATCTCAATGGTATCAAACAGCTTTTTAAGCTCTTTCTGCTCCCTTTCGCTCAATGTGGTGTTGTCTTGGTCGAATACACCTGTAAATACAGTTTTACTTCATGTAGTTTAGCACTTTAGCATTTTGATAACATCTTGAGCTCGTTTTTGAGACACCCAGCTATATGTTAATATAGCTATTCATTTGTTAAAAAACAGAATACGTTAATAAAAAATCTAATTTTTAATTCGACCAACAGGGACCATAGCATAAAAAGTTAGTTGTTAAATAGTAGCGATTCCTTCTTCAATAGTTAGTAAACAACAATACAAGTATAATGTAAATTTCATTATTGTAGTACTTAAAAAGGCTTTGTTGTCAGTACACGAATTAAATAGGAATGGTTCAGATAACGGCAATTAAACCTTTCTGCAAATGCCCTTAGGATGCCATTAACACTAACCCGCACTCTGCGCGTCAGAAATGTGAACCATTTTCGTATGGTTGTGTAGAAACAGTTCACTCTTGCGTCAGCAATCCCAAAGTCCCAAATTTTTTCAGTTACTTTTCCATACACACTTGTATGGCGATAACGGAACGGAAGAGCGATATTTGTGTGAAAAATTTGGGACACTTTTTTTCTTTTATCAGAGACGATGTTACGCGTGCGTGATTCTGAGTAGAAAGGATGTAAAATTTCACAGATCCAAAAAAAAATTAAGTGTACAACTTTAAAAAAAAAATGGCCCAATTATAAGTTTGTGCGTGTTAGGTTAATACCGGTTTCTTTAAGCTTTGCTTGGATGCGGGCGAGCGTTATGACCGGCGCACTCATGTCTTTGATCTCGTCCCTGTACTGGTCTGTTAGGCTGTGGTTGAACGCCGGCACCGCGCGGGGCGGGCGTCTGGCGTGTTCGGGGCTAGAGGACAGAGTAGTATAATGAACAGATTGTTGTAGTTATGTGTGTTGTAGGTACATTATATTATAAAGGGTGGTTGGTAGAGGGTTAGCCAAACTTAAGGGCCGGGTAGTAGGTAAACCTATTTAGAAAATACAAAATCAGGAATATGTCCATTGGTGCCCAAATGTTTTTTTAAATAATTCTTAACTCTTTTTTTTAAATGTCCGGAACTTTGTCTTTAACCCCTACAATATGTTTTTATGAGTTTCTAACATTTAATGCTTTCTTATTGTTTAACAAATGTTCAATCTAATGAATGTCACTTTGGGGCAAAATAAGGTCTAAAACATTGAGTCATGAGCATGAGCAGTCAAAGTTCAAAAAGTTTAAAAGAAAGAAAGAAATTGCTACTCTGAATTTGTATTTTATAAATAGGGATACCTACTGCTGGGGCCTTAAGTTTGGCTAACTCTCTACATCAGCGGTCGGCAACCAGCGGCCCGCGGGCCGCATGCGGCCCGTGAACCGCTCACTTGCGGCCCGCGAGCCTCCCTGGCTATTTTGTATGTAATGGTCGATATATTCAGAATTGTATAAAATCACCAATTATTAACATAGTGCGGCCCGCGTCAATTTCTTAAGCTACTATGTGGCCCTTGGCTGCTAAAAGGTTGCCGACCGCTGCTCTACATAATACCCTGTATTATGTAAACTGTACTGAACGACGCAATCGAATATTGCATACTAATTATCTAGCACCTGTGTTATGGAAATAATAACCCTGATTTACAGCCCCCTTATTCATAAAATTTATCCAATAATCTTTATTGAGTTTGGAAATCATTCAGACATTTTGTTATGTTACGATGAGGCGACAATCATATATGACAAGACATACTAGCGTAAAGAAAGCATCCATATAGGATTAAAAGATATTCAACCAGCATTCATCCAATCTGTATCTAATATTATATATATCCGCCGCGGGTACTAGGCCTCTTAATAAGCCACTGTCATCGGTCTTCTGTTAACCTTATTGATTGTTTAAATTAAAATAAATCGTGTTTACCTACCATGCCCATGTGATTTGGAGGAGGTTAACTGCTACCCTGTAAAGTATACATTTCAATGCAATTACGTTTAACAGTTTTCACATCTTTCATCGTTATAGAACAATCCATTATCCACCTCCTGGCTCCGTCATCAAACCCTCAACTCAACCAAGGTGAAATTGTCATGACATTGTTATATTTTCACGGGAAATTGATTTGTGTGCAAAGTGCCATAGGAATCAGTTTAGTAGAAGTAGTTTAAAAATCTGTCGCAAACGGGGTCCAGCAAAATTGGTGCTGGTTTTTTTTTATTATTGTTATTACCTAGAGTTATTCAGGGATTTACTAGATGAAATTGTGGGACTTTGTAATGGAGATATTGTTTAATTTTGAATTTTAAAACATACTTGGATTATATGAAGTGGAACGGTAACTCACGTTACCTTCAAACTGCAATTTTAACACATTTAATGTCAAACTAGGTTAACATTGGTTACTCACAAGAGCTTCAATCCGAGTGCCATGTTAGCTAAGCGAGTTAGCCACGACTGAATTCACCGCAGGCGACCCGATGGGTTTTATGGCGCGGTATGTTCAGATTTCAATAATGCGCCACACGTTCTTGGTCGTTTCGCAGAAAATCAATCACTTTATTTAATCGTATGACCATAACATAATGTTGATTAAGAGGCTGTAGACCTTTGAAACGCTCATCGATTTAGGCAATTTCCTCTATAATTAAAGAGAAGTCTTGATGTTTTTGTGACATTATCAACCGTTAAGTTCAGGATCATTCAAGTTCATTTTTTCATTGAGAAATGGTGCGTCAGACATCACTTGAAATTGCCGAAATACAACCTGAAATTGCGGTATTTTGCTCTTGCATTTCACTGCTCCAGATAAAACCAAATATGCTTATATTAATGCCCGTCGCAGTTTAAAACTCATACACAACTACCATACACTTCAATGAGTTGGCTGATATTATTAATAATTTTGCTATAATCTCGATTGAAAACATTTAAAATTAAGTCTAAAATCTAAGGCTTTCCAAGTATTTACAAGTTTTATTTGAGATCAGTTAGCCATATAGTGACTTCGTTGCTGATGGTAATTAGGTCTTCCGGAAGGCCACAGTTGTACCGAGTCAGGTGATTTCAATTAATGTAATACTTTACATCAAATTCAGTGCCTTAACTTGATACAAAAAAAACAGGTCAAGTGCGAGTCGGACTCGCGCACCGAGGGTTCCGTACAAACTCGTCAGTAATACGTGAATAATTCAAGAAAAACTGTACGGTGGGACAAACTTAACTTTACTCTTGAAAATCTGTTGTCCCCATACATCGACATATACCGCAGTTAGTTTAGTAGGAGCAAATAAGGTTGTCTTACGATTTTTGCGAATTTCTAAAAAACACTGCAGGTTAGGAAAACCGTTTTATTTTTCCTGTAATATTTAGGATAATATTAATAATCGGTAATTATTACAGATTTTTCTGTTCAGTAACTTCGGAGATAATAGGGGGAATGGTATTTTTTTAACGTTTTTTGTGTTAAATCAAAAACTACATCTAAGAAAAAAAACGGTTTTGGAATCAACACATTAAGCCCTTTCATTTGATATTCCACTCGATATAATAACTCTACTTTTGATTTTAGACATCCCATTTCGGTCCCCTTTAAAAAAAAACCGGTCAAGTGCGAGTCGGACTCGCGCACCGAGGGTTCCGTACAAACTCGTCAGTAATACGTGAATAATTCAAGAAAAACTGTACGGTGGGACAAACTTAACTTTGCTCTTGAAAATCTGTTGTCCCCATACATCGACATATACCGCAGTTAGTTTAGTAGGAGCAAGTAAGGTTGTCTTACGATTTTTGCGAATTTCTAAAAAACACCACAGGTACCCTGCAAATTAGGAAAACCGTTTTATTTTTCCTGTAATATTTAGGATAATATTAATAATCGGTAATTATTACAGATTTTTCTGTTCAGTGACTTCGGAGATAATAGGGGGAATGGTATTTTTTTAACTTTTTTTGTGTTAAATCAAAAACTACATCTAAGAAAAAAACGGTTTTGGAATCTACACATTAAGCCCTTTCATTTGATATTCCACTCGATATAATAACTCTACTTTTGATTTTAGACATCCCATTTCAGCGGTCCCCTTTAAAGAAAAGTAAAAAAAATCTCTTTGGATCAGAAAAAAACCGCTAGGTTTTTAAAACTATTCCAAATTTTAAGTCGATAGCATCAGTAGATCCTGAGATATCTTGCTGTGACAGACGGACAGACAGATAGAGTCGCACCATAAGAGTTCCTTTTTTACCATTTTGGTACGGAACCATAAAAACGGTTTCTTGCCTTGTGTGTGGCATCAAGTACACTTTATGTACGATTAGTTTTCTCTTACGCTATTAAGCTACCTATAAGTATAAATGACACGATGGGTTAGTAGAAAGTATAGGTACAAATACAAGGAATCAAAGTACATAGAAAAATTAAATTACGCTCACCCTTGGTCCACATCAGGAATAGAACCCAGGTATCCAGGTTTCCAGCTGGGCAGGAAATCCAGATTCAGACCAGCGGAGCAGTTGAATGGTTATATTACATAGAAATGTGGTGTATTACCCACACTAAAAACAAATAAAGAAACATAGGGCTTTTGTGCAATAAAGTTTAATTAAATAATAAATAATGTGACAATGATTCAAGTACTGGCAATCAAACCTCTCCTCAAATGCCCTCAGGAAACTGTTAGAGCTAGCCCGGACCCTGCGCACCAGGGATGTGCAGCGTTTCCTCATAGTAGTGTAGAAGCAATCTACTCTGGCCTCCGTGAACATTACTCCAGAAATATGTCTGCGACTCATTCATCTGTCTCCATACATTTAGTATGAAAAAGGGCCAGATGAATGAGGTGACCGCAGACATATTTCTGGAGAAGCAATCTACTCTGGCCTCCGTGGGCATTACTCCAGAAATATGTCTGCGACTCATTCATCTGTCTCCATACATTTAGTATGAAAAAGGGCCAGATGAATGAGGTGACCGCAGACATATTTCTGGAGAAATGCCCCATAATGTTTCATTCGTGTACGTATAAAATATACGTAAAAAGATATGTTTATAAAAACACTATCCATAATATTATAACTCTGTAAAATGGGATTGTTTGAACATCGAAGAAGAAGAAAAAAATAACAGATTATTTGGAGGTTTTTAAATTGAAGATTGAGTGTGTTTGTATTGACATCACAATACAACAACTTTAAAAATTTACATCATAGCAGTGATAATAATGTTTACGGATTGTCTGGAATAATTTACCAAATCTTGTAATTTTAGAATAGTGTAACCGTTTCACTGCATATAAATGCAAGTACCAAAATTGTTAGGTTGTTGTTCATAGGACTGTGCTGATAGAAACAACCATTGTTATTTGAATGAAAACTTGGAATGTTAGCAATCCTCCACTATGTAGCACGTACTTTGCTCAAATACTATTTTACGAACTTAGCTTCTGTTATATATTGATAAGGTTTAAATTCAAAGAACATGTCATAGACTGTTGTGGGTTAGCGAAAGATACATGGTTCTAACAACAAACATGATATAATGTATACAATGAATAGGGTACTTTCCTGACAAGTCAAATGAGTTACTTTTTATGTAGTATCAAAACGTTCAGATAGTATGAAGTTTCTAGAAGAAATAGGTAAGAAAAATGTCGTAATTTTACTCAAACATCAAATCTTCTCCTTATTTATAGATTTTGATTAAAAGTCGTTTGAAACGCTAAATGGATGAATGGGTGAAGCAGATTTTAAGACTACCGTGAAGTAATTTGTATTAACTACAGGCAAATACCCTATTATATTATACCGACGCTAAGTACATGTGTTAATATTCAATTATGTGTGTGTAATATTGAATGAATAAAATAACTCGTATAGCACTTGTATGCGTAATGATTTTCTTCCTGAACGCGAAAATATAGTAATAGAAGGACACCATAAAAACTGAGACATTTTTAAGCCACTAGAAGACGTCCTTCTAGTGGCAACTCCAAACTATAGCACATATTAATAAAATTTAAAAAAAGTGTTAAGATATTCACTGCCGATCAATTTTTGCGTTTTCTAGGTATTTGGAATGGTTGTAACTGTCCAGCTTTTGACAAAGATATGTTTTGCTCGACTTGGCGTGGGCACTGCAGTGCCCCCAGATTCCTAATTACTGGACATGTCGAATCAGAGAGTTCCCGAGTATATACTTCCAATCGTGGCGAGACCGATAAAGACTTGGTGATATGAGTTTTAAAACGTTTTTTGTTCTCCATTTGTCATAGTGTTTTATGTGTTTAACTAATGTATTTTGTTTTCCAGGTATGCTCCGAAAGCAGTGCCAGCGAATCTTCCCTAGAATCTTCGAGCGGTTATGGGAGCCAAGGGGCGTTTGCGGCAGAGGACCATGCCCACCAACACCAAATACAACACCCGGAAGGTGAGACTTACTGCTGTGAATAAAAGGTTGAAATTACGCATGCTGTGTTTAGTTGTGTTCGTTTTACAAGTGAAATAGTGGTTTTAGTCATTATGAACATACCCCAAAATCTGACACTTGGATTTGGTTTTAATAACATGGAGACATTAAATAAGAGATATTAGCTGTTTAGGCGAACTACAAATTAACGTAAAAAAAAAAAAACATTTAATGCCATATAATACGCTCTTATGGGCTTTTCTTCCAAAAAGGAGTGAATCATACAATAGAAAATTATATATATTTCGAGTGACGCAACGTCAATCCCTCAATATTTATTGTCTAATTATTTTGTGTTAAGTAACTGCGTTCTGATAGTATGAATATGAAGAAGTTTTAGTCATATCTTTTTAGTCGAACCGAATAAAATATCCTAATTATTTGGATGAAATTAACTGTCCATGCTTTCAAACTGTATTATGTGCTTGTGTTATAATGTATACTCGTCTACCTCGTTATTCGTTCCACTCCAGTTTTTTTTTTGTTTTATGGTTGTTTAACGCCTTGCATGCCTTTAATTTGCAACCATTTAGACTCTGAGATTGTGACGCTCCGTCGGGACAGCGACGCCTCCATTGCCGCCGCTCGCGAGAGCTTCTCGATCTCGCTCGGCAGTCTCGAGGAGGCAGTGAGATCGCTCGACGAGACTTGCGAGACACCAGCGTTCGCGACTATCGGGAAGAAGCCGGCAGTGCCGAAGCGAAGGCCCGTGTCTATGACAGGTTGGTTAAGATATAAGGGGTGACGGTTAACCTATTTGCTTTTGAAGCGGGGCTATGAAAAAAGATTTCTGTAAGACAGGTTTCGTGGGTTATGACTTTACGCTGCTGGGTGACTCTAGGTAAAATGGTGGGCAAAGGTCCAAATCGTCCAAAGGTCTGTTGTTAGATTAAAGTAGTTTTAATTTAATGTATTTATAAGCATGTGCATGAATGTTTAATCCTTTATTATTCTTGTATCTTTGTGTTTTGAGGTTATATGCAATTGATTATATTTTTAGTTTAATTTCATTACTCCTTCAAATCGTGCTTTCGGACTGCCGCGCCACAGTGACTTCTGGTATTGAATTTTTAATTCACTTGATATTTGATACTTAATAACGCGGTAAGAATTGAGATGAAATTAGACCAAATCCTGGATTGAATTTGTATCCGGGCAAAGAGATCCCTTTTGGGATAATAACGGTTGCTAGTTACAAATATATGCGAGGAAATGTTTACTATTCTCCCACTATTGTCGAAGGATGTTTTCGATATAGGTATACATGAAGCAGTGCAGTTATATCATTGATTTGAACTCCCATAATATTGCACTACGTTTAAGTAATCACACACCAACAGCGGTAAAATTTTACTATCGTCCGTGGTGTGTACATTATTTTACGTCTTCCCCTGGCCAGGAAGTAGAGATTTCTTCTTCTTCGTGTTGACGTAAAATATGATGGTTATGATTAAGATGCCTACACTTTCTGTACGGCAATGATTATTGATATGTGATCATTAGCATACTTGCTCCCTCATTATTTATTTGGACTTAGTAAAACGATTCAATCTAGGTACAGCAAAGTTTACAAGAAATACAAATCTAGAATGGAAGGTTGGTAGGTATTTCGTTTAAAACTTTGCTGTGAGTTTCCTTTTTACGTAACTGAAAAAATAGTACTTTTTGATATAAGTGGGGAAAGTATCTCATTTCTCACGAGTCTCGAGGTGTATTGGCCCGAGCCGCTAGGCGAGGGACAATACTCGGGACGAGTGGAAATGACACTTCCGCACGTGTATCAGACGACGTTTTTTAATACATTTGCGTAAATATGTTGATGAAACAAAAAATTTATACATGAAGAAGCAAGAAATATATTTATTATTACTTTGTAGTTTACTTATTTGCAAATAAATATGTTATTTAGTGTTCAAAAGTTAGCTGAAAAGTAAAAAGCACTAGTGCGCAAAATACAACTTTGCGCACGATTTACAGCTACGAAAAAATCGAAAAGTACCACTTTTTGAGCAAGTGTATTAAAAATACTTTTTTTAAATGAGTAGAGCCTGAAGGTTTTAAATAACAATGCAAGAAATAATGATGTTTACAGCGACGGTGTGGTCGCGGCGAGGTTCGTCGAGCTCGCTGGGCAAGCCGCCGCCACCCGTGCGGCGTTCCTCATCTATCTCGCGGCCGCAGCGCCCGGCCTACGTTCAGGTAGATGTGTGTACCAGCGTTGCCAGATTTATTTTTTACCAAGTCGGGATTTTGAAACTTTTTGAGTGAAAAAGCTGGATTCTTTCATCGAAAGCGGGACATAGTAAACTAAGGTAGCTAATTGCGTCTATGGGGACAAATGCGTGTTTTAAGGATTTCATTAAATCCGAATTCGTTAAAGTGATTTCTACCGTACCTGCCTGTAGTATACGCTGTACTTTACAGGCAGGTACGGTAGGAATAATTTTAAAGAGTTCAGATATTAATTGGAATTTTTAAAAGACGCATTTGCCCCCAGAGACGCAATTACCTCAGTTGACCTTATAATCAGAAGTTTTCGCGAAATAGAAATTTCTAAACAAACTCCCGTTGGTTATAAGAAAAGAGTGAAAGAGAAGATGTCGCGGTCGCACGCACAGATTGCGTGACGCACCACTTTCTCTCCCGCGCGCTTCTTGTCTGTGCCAGCCGCCCGCACTTCCTCAGCACGCTGCACGCACGAGTTATCCACGAAAAGCGGGACTGAGCCTGTCCCGCGCGGGACATTTAATTTTGATTTAAAAATCGGGACGTCCCGCTAAAATCCGGACGTCTGGTAACGCTGGTACTGACTGATCGTTTATTTTTCATCATTCATGATTTCTTTCATCATCAGCCTATATCAGCAGTCGGATGCTGGGCACAGACTTACTCTCATAGATTAGAATTGAGTGAACAATTGGATTCTTACTACTTGTAGTTCTATAATCGAACTTATCATCCATTGCGTTGTTTGTAGCTGTAGATATGTACTTCAGACAATTCAATGGTTATAATTTCAACGATAGGGAAAATATTCTTGGATGACTTTGACCATATTTTGTTTAAAAGACGTTTGCTTGGTTCGCCAGACAGAATTATGATGATGCTGAATAATATGATGTCATGAAAGATAGAGTATAACATTATATTTTATATTGTTAATATAAAATGTGATTTATTCCAGGGCAACAACCAAAGCCCAGTGATGGCCCCCAACGAAGCCGACAACTTGCCGCCGCCGCCTGCATTCCTACTGCAGCCCGACGCCGAGGCTAATTCTGGTGAGTTTTATACTTATACCATTTTTACAACCTTTTTTGTTAACTTCGCTTCGCTACGGCAATTTATTTCTAAAATATACCTGTTTGTATGGACTATACACTTCCTTTACTTTAACCTTCCAGAACTCATATTGTATCTTGGTGTCGAGTTTTAATTTGGTAAACATACAACATTTGTAACACAAAAAGAACGTAATCTAATGCATACAACATCGTTATTTATTGCATACTATATTTTAATATGTATTTTTTTGTTAACCCAGGTTTTCGACCCTTTCAAAAGCAAAGGTCTCTTCCTCCTCTATCCATTCTTCCCCGTGCAGAGGACGGCTTTGCCAATCTCATGCGAAAGTGTACAGGTCCTGCTAAGTACCTCTTTTTTGATAAAGCTCAACTTGTTAGTAACTTTAATTATAATATTAAATGTTTTTTCCTAAGGTATTAACGTGGCCGAGACGGTGAAACAACTAACGGAACTCAAGCACATGCCGGCCTCACCAGGCCTCGTCCGGCGCAGCCTCCAACAGGCTCAGACCAACACAAACCAAACCCAAAACTCGAATCCATCTCAGAGTCCCACTCAGTCTCTATCCACCTTCCAACAGGCCAAGAGCAACTTCTCGTCCACCACCAGCCTAAATAGCACCGGGAACCTTAATCCGATATACGGACAGACAGGCCACAGAATAATGGCCTACGTGGAACAGAACTCCATATACGTGCGGAAGAATAGTTTGAACAATTCGAGTTCGGACCTGTACGGCGGCAACCTGGGTGTGTACGACGGCAAGTGCTCTCCGCATGGCTCCAGCCCGTCAACGCCGAGTTATGGAGAGAACAATTCCTTCTCCAGTTTCGGGCCGAGGGTGTCAAACGATTCGCATTATGGACAAACTGGTGAGTGATCTTGTGTGTTATTTCCAGGCAAAGGAAGGCACTTTGTCGCTTTCAATAAAGACCTATTAATTGGCTAACTAATACCGTCTTTTTTGACAAGTGACGATTGATACCTTTAGCCTGGGAACGTCATTTATACGAGTATTACTGATACGGGAACATCTTTGAAAGCAAAAATTGTACGGATCTGTGTACAAATATTTTTGTACTTCAACGTATATCTTTTAACCGTAGTCAAGTTCATGTCGCTAAAAACGTCCCGGCAACATGTACGTTTTGCTAATGGGCTAGACGACTAAAAAATTCTGTTTAGTCCGTCAGTTAGATTATTAAAAAATATACAAACAAAAAATGACGAGGATAGAGTGGTTAGAAGTTTCGAGTGACGTCACTCCTAGGTACAATTTTCACCTAGGTGTGAAGTCACAAGCCCCCACTCCAGAAGTTTGATGATCTACAACTTTGTCGATTTTTCATATTTTGATAATCCAAAAAATACGTGTCCCATATTTTTCCGTAATCTAACTGACGGACTAAATAGAATTATATAGTTTTAACCCAGTCGTCATCCCCATTGTAAGAGTCGTAAGAGTGAAATGACGAATGAAGGTTATTATAGTGTGTACGGTAGTTTTACGTTAAGGCCTTTTACTCTGAGTGAGTTGGCAATAAGATGTATTTTTTGTATAAAACACATCTTTAAATTTCATTGAAATTTCGCAAAATAATTAAGAAAAATAACAAAGAATGCGATGTTGCCAACTCTCTGAGAATATACACTCATAACAACATTTCACGAAAAAACTGAATTTGGTGAAAACATTGGCAATTCTGTGGATGGAATAACCAATGTTTTAACAATGATTATTTGTAAAATACAATTTAAAATACTTTTCTTCAATTTTTTTTTGGTGTATTTCTCGTGCTCATTTTGGGTTTCAAATGTAAGCGAAATGTGCAAAAAGGGATTACCAATGTTTGGGCAAAAATCTTTTCCCAAAGTATCACCTCTCAAACTATTTTTCTAAAATAATCATTTCATTGACGACACGTTTAGCCTAGTGGGAGTAACACCGCCTACGAAGCTAGAGGTCCCGGGTTCAAGTCCTGGTAAGGGCAAATGAAACTACGGCGATAAGTTTTTTGGAAAGTGAAATTTGGCGAAAAATACTTTGCCCAAAGGGCAGTCCACTGTGCAAAAAGCATGCCTGCATTTCTGCTTTCTATTCGTTCATAGATTGAAATTTTCTGTATCCGATCTGAAAACTATGTGCATGAGGGGATGCCCTCACCGCGGTTACTTAATATGGCTAGTGCTAAACGACGTCAGCAACACGTCAATGCACTACACGTACTTGTGCATGTCCTATTTTCCCAGATGTGTTGTCAGGGAGGTGATTGGACAAACGGTTACAGAGTATTGTTACATAATATTTACACAACGTAAGGGATAAAGTAATAATCGATATCGAATCGATTACAAAAAGAGTGAGTTCTTGTTATCATGAGTTTAGTATTTCCCACGATGTGCGTATACTTCTGACACATTAGTGCCTCCTGATGAACTACTTATAATGAGTATCTACTTATAGAATTATGCCTTTCCTTATAATAATAATAACTCAGAAAGTACCTTGACTTAGCCCACGACAAAGTATAAAGACGAACAAGTAGTAGAGCGCGCGACATGTATTCACACATACGCGCGATAGCACGTATTTTGTATTTTACTTTTTATGTATGTATTGTAAAAAACCTAACTTAAGAAAATAAAGATATACAAGAATAATAATGTTTGTATTTTATATTGAAACTTATAAACGCTATATTGTTTAAAAATGCAAGTAACTCGTGAAGTTAGTGGCTTTACTATTTACCGTTAGATAGACTTGTAAATCATTCACTAATAATAGAAACAATTACAAGTCACATTTTTATACTATTATTGTAAAATCAAGGAAATAATAACAATGAAAGAATAATTAGGTATTGTAAAATAGTTAATTGAATGATAAGAGCTCAACAAATTTACGTACGTTGCTTACAAATATTATCTTTATTGCCAGCACTGGATTTACACTAGGGACACTGGAGGCTGGTGTTGTAAAAATCAGGACATGAGCTTTTTTTATTCATTTTGTCTAGATCTAGAATATGGCTAATGGGGCGGCATTAAGGAAAAATCTGACTATGTTTTAAATTACCCATCTCGAAATAGAGATCATGCAAATTACCTTGAAGAGTTAGGGCCTGTGCACACGGCGCATTTTAAACGCGCCGTCGACGCGCGTTTCGTAGCGCTGTCCCTTTGGCACCCTAAAAATAAACAGAGACAGCGCTACGAAACGCGCGTTGACGGCGCGTTTAAAAGACGCCGTGTGCACAGGCCCTTAGGCTAACTCGGGCAAATTACCCGCAACTTGACGACAGATATGCGCCTATTTTGCGTGATACCTTCAAGAGTATTGAACATATACTTTTTCATTGTGAACAGGCTTCAAATTGCAACAAGAGAAAAAATACTCATCGAACACGATATACGCCCAGCCGTCACAGATCATAGCGGGCTACAACAACATGGCGCGGCACGACACGCTCAGCCCCCTGGCGCTGCGACGCAACATCGCGGCGCGCGCGCACAGCGCCGACAGGCATCACTCCGAGCGTGAGTTCATCAGTTCATGTTTCTCAACAGGGCTCGTCCAGAAATCATGTGATCGTCTATGGGGGTTAGAAAAATAACCTTGGTAGCCAAAAACAACGAAATTACTCAATAATATTTTTTTTTATTTTCCCAAATATCAATGATCTACTTAAAACATCAATAATAAATTTAAAAAAATTGCACGTGATCTTGGATGGGGGGGGGGGGGGTAGCGTTATACAATCACCATAGGGGTCAAAAATAGGCCAAATTTGATCACATGATTTCTGGACGAGCCCACACAGGCAGCATTTCCCGGACAAAGTGTGACTTGTCACTTTTGCGCAGTATTCAATGAAATCGGCATTATACTGAAAGGAAACATTCCTTTATTTTTAAAAAGAAACAAAACTGCATTCGAAGATTTTTTTTAATTCTCTTGGCCTTTGTATTGGAATTGATGGTAAAATAAAATTAATGATAGATTTCACTATCTGTTTTACTTGTAAGAAATCTCATCGATAGGACTATTTGTCAGGACAAAATCTCTGGTTTTTGTCCTGACAAATAGTCCTATCGATTAGTAGAATAAAATAGTGAGTGCTTATTTTTTGATATTTTAGCTGGTTCGATTCTCGGGTGAGACACGTGAATTTTAGAAAATCTTTTAATGCAGTTTTGTTTCTTTTTAAAAATAAAGGAATGTTTCCTTTCAGTAAAATGACTAACTTAAGGATTTAAGGTAGTTCCCCTGCAGGGCCCATAGATTTTTTCCACCCTGCATAAGCCGCGAACAGACGAACTGCCGCCACTGTTTCTCGTTTATAGGTCACTTGACCTGGCTGTTTTAGAGCCTTTACAGGCAACAATGCTATGATATGATCTGGGTATGAGTATTTGCGTATAATCGCAAGGCCGTGAAAATTTTCGAGCATTATTCGCGCAGCAATACACCAGTGTATCTGTGTCTGACCTCAGCGCATAAAACATGCGGCGATCGCGGTATGAAAAAAATAGTACATTACATACCGAGGCCAGTGAAGTAAGAAATGTCTCAGATCACATGTAATTAATTAAGTAAAACAAACGTGTGATCTAAGGAGAGGAGAGATTTGCTGAGAAGTTAAAGAAAGATTGGATCTTACATTAACTTACACCTTGGGTTCCATGAACAACTAGTTTACTTATTGACATTTTATTTCTATAAATAATACCATATTACTCACATACTGTCCATTTTCCTTCTGCCTTTTTTTATCTCATCTATTCTCTTATTTCCATATCCTTTTAGGTTTTAACATTTCGTTTCCAAATAGCATCTTTGACTTGTAAAATTTCTGGATCATTTGCAGTGTCTCACAATTTCTTTCAGTGATTTGATGAACATATATTAACACCCATATTTGGTCAATCTAAAACTCGGAAAACTTGTCAAATTAAGGAATAACATAAACACATTCATCACATCAAGTTGCAAATGTAATGACAAATATATTGAACGAACGTCATTGGTTTTACAGTTAACAAAAACAAATAGGATTTCTTTCAGTTCGAAAACAGGTAAAATGTAAAGTTGATAAAAAGAGTTTTAATGTTATTTCATTGACTATGTAAATATGAGGATCTTTAAGTATTAGAAACTTTTTGCACTTCATTATTCATAATTATGCCTTTTGTTGAAATTAGAAAGACTAAGCGACTAAACAGAAATTGTCAAATGTCTTTCCACCAATAGGTTTTTTAGGGATTGTGCTCGTAATTCATCAATACCTATTTTATTTTGTACCTATTGTGTCAAGTAAAGCTAAAAATCTTGAATATGACATATTAATCAGTAATATTATGGTGACATTGAGGTATTTGTATTGTTGTACTCAGTTTGTTTGTATTCTGTTTTTATAACTATTTATCAAAAGGGTAGCCTACTCATTTTCTTTCGTCTGTGTTATACTCCCCATACTGTTATTAGATTTTGTAAATTCGCGATATCCGCGATAAGCCTATCAAAATGATTAATGTTTCTAGTAACCCACAAAGATTATCAAAACTTCACGTATGAGTGAAAATCTATTGATGTTTGATCCTGGAATGCGTTGTTGACTTACTGGCATAATGCCTGAATGTTAAATTCTCACATTCTTGGAATGACAAAATGTCATAATTACTTTTTTCAAACCGTCAAATTACCAATATGACTAAAATATTGCAATATTACCAAACTACCGGAACGACTGAATTTCAAAATGCCTTAAATCCAAGACACCTAAAAGTTTTAAAAGTTTTAATATCACTCTCAAAATACCGAAAATAGAAAGAATAATGTCAATTGACTTAACTAACACTTAATTTTCAGTAGCCGGCTAGTACTAAAAAAAATAGAATAACTGTAATAGCAGGCTATTAGAATTTTATTTAGGTATTTGGATACTTGGGCATTTGGGGTGTCATGTGATTTAAGATAATTTTACGGATTTTATATATGATCGTATAAAACAATTCAAGTACCTACCTATAAAAAATTCGTAATTTGAGATAAAAATTAGCCATTTCGAATTACAGCCATTTTGATACTAACTTGCTTTGATATTTAGGTGCATTGCTATGAGGGTATTATGAAATTGAGGCGCTGAGCTCAATTGTAATGTTTTGTAACAGAGAGCGGTTTGATCGCGAGTTTGAGCGCCAAGTTGGCTCCGCAACTGTCGCCCCGCACGACGCGTCGAGCCATCTCCACTATCACCGCCTCCGACTCTCCGCCCAAGGGGAAAGGTCAGTATTAAGACACTTTAGACTGGGGATGGTCAACCGATCGATTAGAGCTATAAGTCTAGTCGATGGTGGCAATAATAAGATATAAGTTTAATCCAGGGTGATTTTGGAGACGTGAGCAGGACCAATCCTACGGATTCAGTATATGTTAATGGATGGTCCATCATCGTATTTAAGTGAAACCATCTCACTATATTGGTTCGTAGTAGGTACATACATAATCGTAAGTAAATTTATCCGCCGTAAAGCACATGAAGAGATTACTACTCCACAGTACATTAGTAATTGTTATAATGACTAAATATTTCACATTTCTATAAAAGGTAAATCAACGACAACAGTGATATCGGACGCTGATCACGTCATAAAAAAACCGAGTGACTGTAAAATTACTCTCCGGCATGAAATTACTATTCCAAGTATTCCATCGCAATTGAAAAATGGTTTAGTGCAGGGGTTCCCAAAAGTGTGCGCCGCGGCGCCCTGGTGCGCCGTAGAAAGTAAAGAGGGGCGCCGTGAGTCGATCCTCTATCATTATCGAAAACCACAAATATTCGCGGGTACATATAAAGCAACAATACCTATTTTGAGCGAACTAGGGTAGGGCGCCGTAACGAAGTACTAAACATGGAAGTGCGCCACGGGCTGAAAAATATTGGGAACCCTTGGCTTAGTGAGTTTCGTATCTTCAGTAATCAGTGTGAGGATTATTGTGCGGGTTTATTGGGTCAGCCGTTCTCTTCCTATATTAAGATTCACAGCTATAAGCATTACTAGGTGTATAAATTAATATAGATAAGAGTACTTATGCTAAAACAGTAATAGTACATTACACAACTAGGGTGGTAATACAAAGAAAGGCCGAGATCGCAGAAGTTTGCGGCCCGAGCTGAAAGCGAGGGACGTAAATGTGCGATCGAGGGCTTTCTTTATTACCTCCCGTGTTGTGTACATCATTTTATGTCTACACTTGGCCAAAAACCACTTTATGTCCAGGTGTGGCATAAAAAAGATTACCTACGTTAATCAATATTCCTGCATCGGAAATGCAGTGACAATATCCGGCTTTGGGTAGAATGTTATCGAAACACGATTGGCGGTTCGAAGGATAATATTAAATTATACTTTAATTAACCTTATTAATATAACCAAGACATAATTGGAAAATAAACTTTGCGAAAATTCAGCTCAATCTGAATCCAGGAAGTAGGTCAAATTTGACTAGCAAGATTTGATTACACAGATTAAGAGACTTTAAGTCCAGGACTAGAATGGCTTTCTCCCTCCACAATCGTCTCGTAGTCATATAACCTTACTTATCTATTTCGTTCGCTCGTTGGACTTGGTTTAGGGAAAAGGATCCAACCCACACGAACCAATTTAGAACTATAGAATTTAAATGCTTAAACAAAAAGGTTGACATTTCACTAATGAATTTTTGTGGGTCCTTTTCCCTGAACTACGTCGTTAATAAGGCGTATGTATGTATTTCAGCGTCGAAGCCCGCGATACAACCGGCGTTCCTGGACAAGCTGTCGGCCACCATCCAGCAGCAGCGGCTGCAGCTCGACACGGCGCGCGCGGCCTCCGTGCGCGACCACATCAACACGCATGCACAGGTCCGTACCATCATCTTCACCGGGGTGCCACAGTCTAAATAAAAATAACTGGCCAAGAGCATGTCGGACCATGCTCAGTGTAGGGTTCCATAGCCGTAACTATAAGGTAAAAAATACGATGTAAAAAAGTACAACATAAAAAGAGCGTATCTTCATAGCAATTACGTCCTTTTATTGAGAAGCGCAGTTTATTGGCAATAACTCAAAAACGGTTAATTCGATCTTGTTGAAAATAATTTTCGTGGAAAGTATTAATTAAGCGTTACCTTCGTGATTTTTTTCATATTTTTCGGACACACGGTTTAGAAGATAGAGGGGGGGGGGGACACAATTTTCACAACTTTCGGAGCGATTATTTCCAAAGGTATTCACTTAATCAAAAACATTACTTAAGAACCTTAAAATGTTTTTGAAAGAGCTGTCGAACTATGTACCACACGTTGATATTTTCTGAAAAAACATTTTTTTAGCTTCTGTAACATGTATGGAGTGCCCCCCTAAAAATATTTATTTTAATTATTTAACTACCAAACTAAGTAGCGGCTCATACAAGACACCTATATTCCAAATTTCATCAATATCCATCATGTAGTTTTTGAGTAAAATGCCTGTGACATACGGACAGACGGACAGACGGACAAACGGACGGACGGACATGACGAAACTATAAGGGTTCTGTTTTTGCCATTTTGTCTACGGAACCCTAAAAAATGAGTTTGAGCCGATATAACGAAACACGTGCTTATTATTTTTTCATATTTTCCTAAAAAACACCCTCTAAGGGCTCAAACTTTGAAGGGTGTTTTTTTAGGAAAATATGAGTTTGAGACGATATAACGAAACACGTGCTTATTATTTTTTCCGTGCTTCGTGCTTGTTCTTGTCGATAAACTGCGCTTCTCAACAAAAGGACGTAATTGCTATGAAGATACGCTCTTTTGTTGTTGCAATTTTTTACATCGTATTTTTTATTTACCTTATAGTTACGGCTATGGAACCCTACACTGAGCCTGGCCCAACATGCTCTTGGCCAGTTATTTATTTTATGTTTCTATAGTTGATTGTTTATTGTCTTTCAATATACCTAAATAGGCTAAATTAAAAGAAATTTCTGTTTTTATACTATGATCCGGAGAGGTGGGCCGATTTGGTTGCACCCGCAATAGAACTTTAACCCTGTCTTGTGGCTATTTAAACATTTATTTTAAATTCTTATACACAAATCTATAGAAAAGAGGTTAAAAAGTAATCCTTAAAATAATATTTTTATAAAAAATGTTTTTCGTTTTATTAGGAGGAGGCCTTGAATGAGTCAAAATGTTGCACCCGTTATAATGGAATCGCCCCAATGTGAACAGTGACGTCATTATACTTTTCCTTCAAAATTTATTGAGCAACACTAATTGAGAGTTTTGACACTCCTTGATACTTTTTAAGGAGTGTCAAAACTCTCAATTAGTGTTGCTCAATAAATTTTGAAGGAAAAGTAAACTAGTCTAGTAGCGTTTTTGCCATGAAAATTCCGACCACCTATCATGGTAATGATGATGATTTATCGTTTTATTTGCAGTCAGGTGAACACATCTTTTAGGTACATTGATTCACGCTATACAACGCTACGTTGTGTGGCTTGTGGCATAGTGAGAACAATGAACAACGATGACGTTGGCAAGGGATATCCTTAAGTAGTGAGAATTGATGAAATAAATAATTACTATGTGGTTATCCAGTCACTGGAATGGAATGTTATAAAATACGAAAGTTGTGATGTAACAAACTTTCAAGGTCATTAACATTGTAGGAGCTTAAAGACATTTTGCATGGCCAAAAATGTGGACCGGCCTATATAGAGACGATAGTAAAAGGAATTATATATGGGGTACCTACGTAAGTACCATTCAGTTTTCAAGAACAATTTAAACCGCACCAGAAACTTGATTGACTAACATTATTAAAAATTGAATCATCATAGACCAAGGAGTCACAAAGGCTAGTCCTACCCGTGCATCTTTACTTAATAGACATGACCATGACTTTGACCGGCCATGGCACTGTGACGGAGCGCGGGTAATCCCTTACGATACGTGACTACGCCTTGTGCTAGTGACTCATCGTGACGGAAAATGCATACGGACGGCATTTTCTCATGTATACCGTTTCCTACTGAAATGCTTTAGATTTTTTTTCTCAGCAGTTTACTACGCGACCCTAAGAGCTAACTGGATTTGATTTATTGACACATAGAATTTAATCTGATTAAGTGATAATAATACAAATCTGAGATAATTTTAAAAAGCATTACGTTAAAATACAGGTTTGAGTTGGGACTGATTTGATTTGTATAGGATGGTTCCTCTAAGAAACAATAATTTTGAGAGTAGAGTGTGTATTTGTGAGCGAGTAGACGCGTTGTCAAAGGCCACTCCCCCTTCAGCCTGAAAGGCCCATCATCATCATCATCATCATCATCATCAGCCTATATACGTCCCACTTCTGGGCACAGGCCGACTCTCATAAATGAGAGTGAATGGGCTGTAGTCCTCACGGACTGCGGATTGCGGATTGGCAAGTGCACATGCCAAGTGCCAAAAAAGTACAATGTGTGTAATGTCGCACCCATTGACGTATACAAAAGACAGGGCTAAGCGAGCGCGCAGACGGTTCCAACGCTTTGGCGGTAAAAATACCGCCAAATCAGTGCCAGTCGGCAGTGCGACACGCGGCGCGTGCACTGCGCAGCTGGTCTTTATAGCTGCATTTTTTGTTACGGGCAAAATAGTTCCGAATTGTTCGGATGGGCCTAACCTTACTTTTGAAATCATCGGTCGCACCGCTTTGTTACAGCCGGACCCTCGCGTCTGCCACACTTCTCTAATGGAGCAGATCAAGCGCGGCGCCACGCTGCGCCGCAACAAGCACTGCAATGACCGCTCCGCGCCGAAGATACGCTAACGGATACGTTAGCACAGGACGGTAACGACACCATAGCTCTTGCAACTCCATCGCCAACTGACCATAGTTATGCAGAAAGCAACCAGAGGCAAGTTTCGTATACTTGGATTAAAGACTTCCTAGGGTCCGACCGAAATTTCGGTTTCGGTGTCGGTTTCGGCCTAGTTTCGGCATAGTTTCGGTTTCGGCTGCCATCCGGCCGAAACTACGGCCGAAACCGAAACTGAATTTGTTTGGTTTCGCACCGCGATCCGGACAGTCTTGTTTTCAAAAAGCACAGATAAACTATTTGAAATAAGAAGTTATAATATGTTATATGTATTAATGATTACTCTAAATATCAGAGACTAATTGATTAATATCTTATTTAAAAATGAAGACTGACTGATTATGATTGTCATTTTTTTATCTTCCCACGAAAACATGGCCTTATATGGAAGTTTCGGTTCTGGTTTTGGTCGAAACAGAGATCAAAGCCGAAATTGGGCTTCGGTTTCGGTTTCGGCCGTGAAAACTAGTTTCGATCGGACACTAATACTTTCTGCTTAGCTACGTAGTAGTACATTACACAACTAGGGTGGTAATACAAAGAAAGGCCGAGATGGCAGAAGTGCAAGCGAGGGACGTAAATATGCGATCGAGGGGTTTCTTTATTACCTCACGTGTTGTGTACATCATTTTATGTCTACACTTGGCCAGAAAGCGGCATAAAGTATATAATCCAAGTAGGTATAATACGAAGCTTGCCTCTGGTCTCTTTCTGCATAACTATGGTCAATGTGTCGTGGCGATCAGTCGGAGTCGCGGTTGGGTGTATGTGGAAGACAACAGCGATCTGTTTACTCACATTGCAATCGGCTGGCGACCGATTGTTACGATGGCGGTAAAGTTGCAAGGTGAGTAGAGTAGAGAAGTAGACGTACGGTCTATCTTCATCTGTTTTATATAGTAAACAATATTCCGACGTCAAAAGGCAATTTTTTCCCATAAAACCAGTATTTTCTCAATCCTAAATAAAACAGCTGCTACTGGTTTTAGTTGTTCTGGCTAAGAGATGAGGTAGGAAAGTTGTTTACTAAATAAATTAGACATAGATGAATTGATTATTTCACAATAAAACTAGAAAAAATGCGGTGTCTGCACGGTAGGTGTATTTGAGGTTTTGATAAAGTAATTGGATTGCCTGTAGCTTCGTCCGCCGTAAGAAAATCGTGAGTCATCAATGCAATTATAATTTTATGTAACTTGAGAGGTGCTTACAGGAAACCAGATAGCGATGACGTGGTACATTCTTACCGAGAACAAACTACTTATAGTTAGAGGTGTGAGAGGTCGTTAAATCAATTTTCGGAAAAACTGCTTCCTTCATTTCAACTTTTGCTAGTTGTAAAATCGGTAAAAAAAAATGTAATAAATTATTTAGGTAATATTGTCTTCGGTTTCCGCGATTATCACTCATAGTAATAAAACAACTTAATTAAACCACCAACGCTGAAAAGGGTTACGAAACGTCGGGACTTAAAATGTAGTAATATACACGATTTAATCCGTTTAAGTTGTTTTATTACTATGAATAAATTATTTGTTTTGACTTCTGGCTCACACCGCGTCGGATTTTTGAAAATGCTCTTTGATTTGAACCTGCATATAACATTTTCTTCATAGCGTGAAAATGAGGCGTATAAATTGTACGTTACGGGTAACATGTAATGCAACAGTCGATCAGCTTGCACCCGTATGCAACAAATCGATGAACTATCGACTCATCGAATACAGTGTTTCATTAATAAAACGATTTTTAATTGAAACTACAGGCAAGACAAATCACAAAGAATTTTACGCAACCTAAGTAACAAGCTGTATACGAAGGTGCGGATCTGATTGCATAATTATTTAGTCATAATGACATTTGACATAATTTTTGTAAGTCATTATTTTTGCCCTCCGATACCGTTATCAGGATTTTTGAAAATATAATTCTGTAGAACCCATTAGGTTAGGTTAGGTTTGCTTTATAACAACTCTGATAAGTAAAAGGTATAGGCATTATGACAAACATTACGACTGAATAAAATTATGCAAGCTGATATTTATGCTGTATACTAGCTTATATAACCGTTACAACACTCGCATGTGTATTGTGTAATGGCCGTATAAGCGTTGCACAGCACAGTTTGTGTGCTACTTTGGGAATATGCCTAATAAAAGATGCGTGCGATATAGGTAACAACGAACGCGACAATAATGTGTACCTTAGCAACAACAAGATCATTCGATGTAGACAGGAACTGTGTGATGGTTAGTCCGTAACAAAGAAAAAATAACATCTTTTCTCTCAGACTGCTCTGGCCATACTAACTCAAACACTATTATAAACGACAATACCCAATAGCATGCGATTTCTGAATTAAATTCCTCAATACAAGTAGTCATGTATCAGAAATACGTAGTAATATTATAGTAATTAATTGCTTCTTACGGTTTACACTTATAATTAATACTCGTGCAGTTTCTTGGCTGCAACGTTATTTGGATGAGCACAAACCGCTTTACAATCGTTCGGGTAATGTACCTCTTGTATGCGTTACGTATAATTAATAAAATTATATTCTAACGAGACGAAGACTGGTAAGGACTTGTTAAATGAATCTTGACGTGTTGGCAAAATGCTCGTGTCAACGCCACAATATTAATATTCTAGGTCCAATTCGCTGCACTCAAATTATCAGCTTTCAAGTCAGGTTTTTAAATAATCTATTGATGTTTGCTTGAGTGCAGTGTCAGAATCAAACACTGTCTTAAACTAGTGTTCTGAAACTGCTTAATCTATAAGTATATAGATTCTTGTCTCGTCCGAAAGATTGCGCTATTCTTATACCCGATTGTTCCATCACTAGGACCTATTACCGTAAAGAATAAACTTGGCTAACTCATAAATCACAGAAATTTAGTGCCTCGAGTCGTTTCCCAAGCCAAACAGAATACAGTCAAGATGGATGCGACACTTCATACAATTTAAATGAAGTGCTGAATCGTATGCCTATTGTAGAGGTGCTTTGAAAATTCGAACTCCCACAATTATCCTTTGGGTTTTTATTTATCATAACGGCTGCATATTAGTAGCACTAAATTAAAATACAATATTATACCTACTCATTTATAATTAACAGTATTTATAGTATTATGATTGGATTTCATTCAAAGGAAGTTTATGACGTAAATTGATGTTTCTATGCCGGACGAGGAAATATTAATATCCGGTGCAAGAACGGTTGTCAACGCTCTTATTCCGTTGATAATAAAGGCTACATTTGAGAACATGTACGTTAATCATACCAGATAAAGGGTTTGTTAGTTCATTAGTTAACACGTTACAAAATACTGTTGCAGAAATTGCGAAAGAGGAAGGAAAAGCACAGGAAACTATTACGTATGATTATATCAATGAATATTATTTTTTGTAGGTAAATTCAGCTTGATAATGATAAACGATGCTGGAATCGCACTGTGTTTAAATTCTCGAACTCGATCGAAATGATCTCTATTGGGGATTCGCCAAAAATTACACATACAATTTTACAATTGAGATCGGAGCGTTTTGTCTTGTTCAAAATTGTATAAAAGACAATTTCCAAGCATCCGAAGATTTTGCATTCCGAAAGTTTAACATAATTAAATGCCTTAGAATCTAATTTACTTAGTACCTTGGTAGAAGTTATGGATGAACTCTCTAATTTGTTGCCGTTTTGTTGTTTAGATCAACACGTTTGATTACAACTTGTACCTCGTCACAAATCAAAGAAGGGTGGTAAAATGAATTGTAAGTAAGTAAATAATAATCTGGTCATCTCTTAAAATGAACTTTAAGATACTTGTGTTAAATTTACAGTTCTTTATTATTTCGGGCGTGTTACGATCGGGTTTACAGCCGTGGGAAATTTCAGGAGGTCCAGTCATTACAGGAAGCAAATTACAAACTGATAAAGTAAACGCACATGGAATACACATTCGCCGTAATTATATAGTAGTCAGATACTAAAATTAATAATTAGTAGTAATTTCTTAATGGTCCAACATTCAATTATTGAAAACATTTTCCTTTATTTCCACTTTATAGTCTCTGATCTCAAATGAGTCACCCGTATACGAATAGGTTGGTCGGTCGAATTATCGGGTGTAATGATTTTGTAGTGGACTCTTCTAGTGTCAGTAAATAAGTCATACAGCAAAATTCCGCAGGCAAAATAAGTTTACTATCGAAATTCTTGTAAGTTTATCCCGTCTTGCTCTGATTTACGAGGTTTTGCCATTTGATAAGTTTTGTGATACAGACTACGGCAAAGTATAGTCGCGAAATAAAAATGTTCGTCGCTTTTCCGCGATCCGTGACTAGACTTTATGTAAATGTTTATCAAATACTCATACATTCATAGTATTAGTATCGTCACATTGCTTTTGTACAGTTTCTCAGTTATGAAGACATTTGCTTAATTTAGTAAGCAATGGACCTAATAAACTGGTAAACTGAGAAAGTAAAAGTCACTTGTTTGAATAATTAATCATGTCAGTTTATGAATGATGCCTATTGATAGGAAATTATTGATTGTTGAGAAAGAGCTCAAAAGGTAACTTGTTTGGACGTGTATCGGCCGCTCTCTGGAGCGAAAACTAAGAATAATCACGGGTTTTGGACAATGGCGTGTAAGTTGATTTCTCGAAAAATAGTTTTTAAGAAAAACACCTACTATTCGGTTCGTTTACCTACGCTTGAATGGGTGATTTATCAATGTATTTCGTTTTTTAAAAGTGTCTGTTTATTAGAATAAGTAAGATGTGTAACAGATGTACTCGGATCTTTATAAATGTTTTAAGAATACATTATCAATATACAAACATAACAAGCATATGAAATAAACATATCTTTAACTTGAGACATACTTTTCGAATGCGAACGTCCGCCATTTAAGATTTCGTGACGATCGACACGAATTTTAGTATTAATGTCGAATATTTGTACTGTGTAATGTTTATATGATTATTATATTTATAGATAATACTTGAACCTTTTGTAAGGACAGTAGGTAGTTAAATGAGGCTAACTAACTTATTATTTTTTTAAAACGCAGCTTACCTATTGAATTAGTTGATATATATGTAGTAGCTATATGTTCTTGTAGATACGCTCGTTTCTGTACAATATCGAAATATCATAGCTATTTAGTGGTTATTTTCAAAGTTTTACATTTATTTTATAATATTTCTCCTGGTAACGAGCAGTACTGATATTTTGTAGTTTTTAAAGCGTAGCTTAAGTGTGTTTATAAAAATAGTTGTGTAGGGTAGCCAACATATCTGTTTAAAAACTAAACTTTAATTAAACGTCCATAAGTCCTGTTGTCGATTGTATAACCTTGCTTTTTGTCATAGTGAGAATTATGCTGAGGAAATTGTTTCTAGCTTTAACTTAACTAAAAGTCACTAGAGTGCGACTACGATAACTTTGCAGAGCCGAACATGGCAACACCCATTTTCATAGAAATTTGACTTTTAAACGGAGGTGTTGCCATGTTTCGCTCTGCAAAGTTATCGTAGTCGCACTCCATGTCAAGACACTTATAATTTCAATATACGAGATTTTTATGGCGGCTCTTTGTAACGCATTAAGCAAGAGTTGAACTTTAAACAGCATCTAATTTCCCAATAATAAACTTTATGCATAGGTAGTAGAATCGTATTTGTATTCAGTTTTATTACACGTCATTTTTATTATATAACTATTTTATGCGATAATAACGACGATACAAGTTTTTTTTTAATTATACTATATATGATATATATTTTTTGTCCCCATCATGGTTCTCGCTAGACATCTGTGACGCCGGTCACATTTAACAGATAAGTAAAGAATGTATTGATTAAATTGGTGAATTAAAACGATTATTGTCTCCTACGAACCATTTTATTTCGTTGTCCAAAAACAATTATTTATAATTATGATCATGTTCATAAAGCCTGTACTAATTGGCTTATTAACACTACTATTGTATTGTACTTGTTGGGTAATGGCTCGAGTTGTCGACTTTCCTTATGCCGGCTGAAGTAAAGTACCAACATCGAAATAAAGGAAATATTTAAGTAATTAATTCGTCTCAGAGAAAGGAAATAAATGGCGTCTTGATTAAAAAATGGGTAGGTATAGTAATTGTCCGTTCAACTGGGCTAATGCTGTTAACGAATACAATGCCATTGAGCGAACAATGCCATTGAGAGAATACAATACCACAAAAAAAATAACAATGCGTAACACGAGTAAACCCGGGCGGTCTACCCTCCCCGCTGAATCTGTGAAAGCAAAACGCATTATTTTTTTTTGTTTGAAAGCATTTGCCGCCTTATCATTACGGTCATAGAACCGATAATCCGTTGAAAGCTCATAGTATCTCTAAGTCTTTTCTCTACGGAATACGCACTTGCAGACTGTCGGGCGAATGTGAAATGCAAAACAAATCAAGATCGCAGTTATCTATAACTGCATTTACACTTTACTGTCTAGTAAATAGAATCTAAAATCTAATGATCTTTCAAGGCAGTTATACTTTTTTGACACTATATTCTCGTTATCCTAATTTGTGGTTTACCTCTCAATGGCATTGTATTCGTTAACAGCATTAGCCCAGTTGAACGGACAATTACTATACAGGTCAATTCACAAGAGCTGGCGCGAAAGGATTGAACGAAAGTTATGTCACTTGTCACTGTTGAGTGACGTTCTTATACGGGAGGCTCCGAATATTTTGTAAACAAGTAAGTAGTGTTACTTACTACTTAATTATTCAAGAAAACAATGAAAAATACATAAGATCTGCACATTATTAAGACTAATCAGGTAAAAGATATGGCAGAAAGGTAGGTAAATTTGACGGTTCGCTACAAATATTTTACTATCGTGGAGTTTTTATTTAATGTATACCCCGTTTTCACACTGACGCCGCAATCTGCAAAATCTTGGCGAAAATATGCAAAACTCATAGGTACGAAATTTAGATGTTACGCTGCAATTTCCGCGCTTCACGGCGTCAGTGTGTAAACAAGATTACAAGTGTACTTACACACTTGCAATCTACCAAGTGTACCCGGGTACACCTAGGTATGAATTTTTTTGTTCATAAAATGCACAATGCAGACTGGGTTACGAAGTTATGACACGAGATTGTCTAAAAACACAATAATCACTTACTAGCATTAACCCGTGGCTTCGCCCGCGTCCCGTTACTATCCCAAGGGAACTATTTACCGGGATATAAAGTAGGTATCCTATGTTTCAATCCAGGACTTGGTCTACTTGCATCCCAAATTTCAACTCCATCCAGTCCATCCAGTCGTTACATTTTTATAACAGAAAAAAAACCAGATCAAAGATACCTATTTCATAGCAGATTTCCATTTTACATGGAAACCAGAGGCATTTAAGTCTCTAAATGTTCTTAGTAAAGTAGTCATAACCACAGAATAAGAATTAGTACTACGCACAGAAGCCCTTACTCTAACAAAACTGCCGTTCGCGTCCAACGACCGGACGGAGCTGGCCCGCAAGCGACCGTTTCTCTATCGCATAACGCGTGGGTCTTTAATGTTTGCCATAATTTCATTTGTACTAATTTCATTTTCCATAATTTTACATATCATAATTTTTACCTTCCATAAAGTTTCAAGGGCCATTACTAGGGAGTTCCATAAATTTAAGTGCCATAATATAATGAATGCCATCAATTTTATTTTCCCTATTTCCAACTACAATAATCATCATCTTCCATAAAAGCCCAGAACCTTTACCATAATTTCATCCTTACTAATGTAATTTTCCATTTTTTTACTTGGCATAATCCTTTTGTGTCATAAAGTTAAAGTTGTTCATAATTATTCAATTCCATATTCTTCAGGTTCGTTGTAAAAAAAAAAACAATAGTATCCTTATGCATATCCCTGTAAGCAAGTCGACGAAGCCTCACTTCGCGGGCCTTCTCCTATTTCCGCTCTGAGGGACGCAAGATGACTAACAAACCGGACCATGTTGAAGTAGTTTGAGGGATTTTTTTCAACCTTTGAACTTAAAAAAAATCGATGGGTATGGTGTCAGACTCCGCCTTAGCTCCGGCGCTGCGGGGAGAGCAACCCTTCCACCCTTGCGTGACAAAGCACAGTCACCCGAACTCCGCTCCGCTGCTTCGGCTAGTTGGTTGGTAGGATGCAGTGGTGTGGCGTCAAATAAGTATATTCTTAGTAAAGCCGGAGCAGATTTGGATTACTTTTTCCTGAGAAGTACTTTTACCTACTCACTTATTACAGTTTTGACAACCCTATGCAGGTTTAAAGATACCTTTTGTATTTAAAACATAAAAAGCATTTTGAACTTTAATAGATAGTGTCGAAATTCACTACTTCGTACTACGACGAAGGTGACAACCTTTCGAAGTAATAATGCTATAGTTTCAACAAGTTGTATTAACAAGTGGCTTTACTCTTACGGCGCCGGATGAACTATACTTCCGTAGTCAATATCATTCGCTTTAACATACCTATTCGACATACAACACCCAAACCGTGGGACCCCTTAAGGCAGCTATTCTCAAAGTGTGCTCCGCGGAGCCCGGGGGCTCTGTTAAGTCCCTGCAAGGGCTTCGCCAAAATATTATTTTGAAAAATAGGGGCGAAGAGTGCTTTTGACCTTGCGTCATTTTTAAGTTTTACCTTTGTTCTCGAAAAATTAAAACAGTTTGGGGCTCCCAGCAATATTTAATACCTGGGTGATTATTTGAGCGTTTCACCTGCCTCACTTTCGTGGACACATTATTGTCGAAGTTTCCTTAGATTTTAGTATCATATCGAGCTATTTGGCACATATCCGGAACTACTAACGAATACCTTAAAATTACATTAAAATCAGCCGGAATCTCAGCAATAATGTGTCCACGAAAGTGAGGCGGCTGAAACGCTCAAATAATGACCCACCTAATGTTTCAAAAGGGGTCCTTCGCCAAAAAAGTTTGAGAAACGCTGCCTTAAGTAATTGCACCACGATTTCCGTCGAACAGCGGAACGCCGCTCAATCTCATCTACATTATTCGAAGCTAGATCGCTTGCGCTTCTGTAGCCTGATTAGGGGTCCGCGGGTTGTGTGAACCGTTTTGGATTTCCCGTGGGAACTTAAAATGTCGCGGGATGCCGGTCGCGGGTAAGACGCTTAATAGGGAATATAACATAAAGTCAAAATAAAATTAAAATCGACCCATAAATACCGAAGATATAAACTAGAGATGGACCGAATACGTATATTCGCCCGATCATTCGGTTCAGGTCTTACCGAACCGAATATTAGGCTGAATATTCGGTTGCGCCGTATTGCTAGAAACGCACGTGTTTCGAACCCTTCCCGCCCGACCGTAATTTAGACTATATTTTTAAAGCTGATGTTGAGTGTAAAACCTTTAAATAAATGATTGTTAATGGTTATTTGGGTGAATCAACTTTTCTTTGCTTTATGCAAAGATTGCCCTTTCTCCTTATTTGTTCACCTTTTGCATGTTTTAACATGATTTAAATGGAACAAGATCTTACATCTAGAGATAGATTAAGGTTAAGGTAAAAATAAAACTCGTACATATATAGATACAAGGAATCAAAGTACATAGAAAAATTAAATGGCGCTCACCTGTGAACAGACCGGGAATCGAACCCGGTACCTCTGGATTTCCGGCCCAGCGACTCAACCACTCGTCCACCGTAACACCCAGTAAACACCCTCAATTTTGCCATCTACATTGACTTCCGCATTATTCTATTTTGATACCTGTGTACTATGGGTTCTCATAGATGGCGTTTAGGTTAAAGTCCTATTAAAATAGAATTACATCTTTTTTTCTAATATACAATCCTAGTTCTTCAAAATCATCAACTCTCCTCACCCCCTTGTTTCAACTTACCTCGGTTTTAGGGGAGTTGAAACTAGGGAATGCAATTTCGATCTCGCGAGATCTCGAGCCGATTTTCGAGATTCAATCTCGGCTGCAGGAAATCTCGATTTTTGCAATGTCGGTTGAGATCTCGATTAACTTTTTCGAGATCTCGAACGAGATTGAAAGACTGATGCATGTGAATTATTTATTAGTGTTGATTAATGTTTTTAAGGCTAGCATACAACTGCAGGCTCACTGTGGTGCTTACCAGCGTGGAAGCCGAGCGGGCGGTCTCTGCTAGAGTCTGTGTGGAAAGAGAATAGGATTTAGATTTGGGGGCGCTGTAATGCTTTTCTTCCATATTTGCAAAAAAAAAATGCCATACTGGTTAGGTTATTTCCGTTTTTCGCCACGTCTTTTCTCTTTCCGCACAGACTCTACTGACCTTTTAGCGACAAATATTGGATGGCGCATGGCATGGCTGATCACACCTTAAGCACCCTATGTTTTCTTAGAAATCATTTTCAAAATATGAAGTAATTTGTAGTGACAGTGAAATTTGCGCATAATTTCTTACATCGTACACGATACAAGTTTACTTATATTATTAACACTTTTACTTATTTACGGCAGAATGCAAATTAGAAATTAGCATGTTTTTTTTAATGAAAGTTTATTTCTGTTTAATTTTTAATTAATCCGTTGTTTTATTTTGCTAATAGTTAGTATATACTAAATTATTAGACAATTTTGATTAAAATAACAAATTTTTAATTATTTTGTCTAATCTCGATCTCGACAGTATGACGGTCGAGATCTCGAAACACCCAATCTCGAATCAGATTTTTCGCACGAGATCTCGAATTGCCAATCTCGGTTCGAGAATGACTTGTCACGTTTAATTTTTTTTTCGCGCTAACAGCCATACTTAGGTGATTTTTGTTGATGTGATATAAAAGTCGAAGAAATGAGCTATCGAACGTAGTCCTAATCTCGTACGATTCTAGCCATTAGATTTTTGTGTACGACCCATAATGTCAAAATTGTTTTAACTCCCCTCAATCTCCCCTACACTCTAAAGATTTCTCAAACAACCCCCCGGCCGTCCGGTCCGTTTAAATTGGCGTTACGCACAATTACCTAATTTGTATCAAGTTAAACGTCAGCGTTAAGGAAATTGTGCGCCTATGAGGATAACTTTACATAGTATATATAATAAGTATATTCGGAAATCCGCTGAACATTGTTCACTTCGACGTTGCTAGCCCGACTGGCTGGACAACTATATGGGCATATTGCCTTAGTTGTCTTGTCCATGGAAAACTAAACTTTATCCTATATCTCCTCTGGGGCAGGATACAATTTCTCTTTATATTCTTGAATAAAAGATCCGAAGCAACATGTTCTACTGTGTGTCTTTGTTGGCGATTTGTGCTGTGCTTGTAGCCGTGGAAGCGTTGCATCTGCCTCAGCGTGATGGTAAGCTATATTAATCTATTTTGACTCTTTTACTCATTTGATACTGCTAATTTGAATACTAATTGTAGTAGGTATTATTGCGAAACAGTTTTAAAAGAAACATTTTATTCCTTGACTTCCTTAAAGTTGCTATCGAGCAATTTATCCAATTGAATCATGTGTTAATAAGGAATCTACTTATTTTTTTTTGATAGTTTTTGGTCAATCGGTTAATTGGTCAATAAAAACATTATAAAACTAATAAAATATATTCATTTAATACTGTAGGCAACTAATTTAAAATTGTTATATGGATCGTGCAGAACAACCGTGCGGTGTGGAAGCGAGCCCCAACCTGATTCACCACAACCCCTGGCTGGTGCTGCTGCAGTATTACCGGCGCGGGCACAAGATGGACGTGCGCTGCGGCGGCACGCTCGTCGGCAAGAGACACGTGGTCACGGCAGCACACTGCGTTAAAATTAAAGCAGATATGTAAGTTATGCTTCAATATTTCATTGTGACTGAAAAGAGTCTCGTCTGGAGATATTATAACTTTACCTTTTTAATGACGGGCTAAATGATTAATATTGAGAACAAACAATAAACAATTGCAAACAAGCTCTTACGGTCAACTCACTGGGTCATTTAAAAAATTGTGATATGTGTTCGAGACGGCCAACAATTAAGTGTATATGTGATGTGATTAACGGACAAATGGACCGCATTAGTTAAGTGTTTATATCGTGGTAAAAAAGGTGTCATTTAATTTAGTTCGATCTCATAAGAAGTGTTATGTTTTGTGTTTACTTATTCTCTGTTTCCCTTAGACATAAGTTTTACAAATAAAAGATTTAATTTCGTTTGTTTTACTTACCCATTAGGATCTAAATAAGAAATAAAGAAGTTAGGTAAACTAGAATTCCTATTTAGATCCTAACAGCGCGCCGCCTCATACAACACTGAGGCGCGGACGGGCGAGAGCGGGGATATTTATACTCCCAGGTTGGGGGGGCTGAGGTAAACAAAACTACTTGGCGCGCCGCGCGCTCCGCTCAGTCCGGACGATGTTTTCGCGCTGTAAACTATGATAAATGCATGTAAAACGTATGTAGAATTGATAAGTAACCTATTTGCAACAAGTTATTGTGTAAAAATACATGATTTCATAATAATGTCAAAATGTAAACAAACCGAATTCTGAGAAATAAAGATAATGGATTCCGGGAAAGGAATGGCAGTGGTGGGAATGTATGGCGAAAGGCAAAGTAGAGGGGATACCGGAGCGTTATAAAATAGGCATAGAAACCCGTAGGAAGCGAGTTCCGTCCGATCCAGTACCCCAAGAAAATAAGAAGAAAGAAGCAGTCTTCAAGAAACAGCAAGAGGGCTTAGCTCGAAGTAGTAGTAGGGAAAACTCTGCTCCAGTACTAGAAGAAATCGCCTGCCTACCGCTGCCGCTCCCGAACCTACGAATCCAGCGTACCAACGTCATCGGTGTTTTTATTTCGACGTCAATCAAATACCTACCCAGTGCATAGGTGCGAGCCCGCACATGCTGGTCCTTCGAACCGGATAATTCAAGAATCAAGAAAGAAAATGCCGGTGACAAGATCCACGTCGGGGAAGCGCACGCTCGGCCAGTTAATTTTCGAGGCTGGAAACAAATCGGACGGAACTCCACCCACGCAAACGTCCTCCTCGGTGCACGGAACCACCGAGGGGGAAACCTCGGGCACCACGTCGTGCACCGAGACTACGGCGACGCCAGGCACCGCCACAGAATCCAGTCAGCCTGAGCAGTCGCCGCGGTCCACCCGGCAGTCGGCAGCGGGCACCCCCATAGTGTCAAGCCCGCCCGCGCCGCTGCCTTCAGAATCAAGAAAAACCACGGTGGCATCGGGCACCCCCATAGAACCTAGCCAGCCCGCGCCACCACCATCGAAGTCTACAAGGAGCAAGAGTATCAAGACGACGTCGTCCACCCGCGCGCGCCGGCTAGCGCGCGCTAAGGAGGATATGCTCAGGATTAAGCTGGAGCTCGCAGAGGCGCGCATCGCCCTGCTAGAAAATGAAGAAACCGATGAAGATGACAACGACACAGTGTTGTCAACGTGCCACCAGCCTGAGCAGCGGGTAGAAGAGTGGTTGGAGACAAGCCGCAACCACGTACTCGCCATAGCCGACGTCCCGTACAACGAAGAGGAGCCCGAGCCGGCACCCCCACAGAAGATGTCTACGTCTCAGCAAGGGAGATCGCACACCCCCATAGTGAACGTCGCGCCCGCCGACGCCGCCGCCGTGCATCCCGGGCCCGACGCAGTTCCCGCCGCCGCCGCCGCCGTGCCCGTCGGGAACAGTGCGGCTCCCTCATCGACATCACCACCGGCTCAACCAGGGAAGACATCACGCAACCCCATAGAAGCCGTTCCCGTCGCAGCCGCCACCGTAGCGGCGCGCGCCGGGCCCGGTACTATCCCCACCACTGCGGCCGCCGTGCCCGGAGGGGATAGCGCGTGTTCCCTCGCCGCCATGCTCCCCGCAACCGCGCCGCCCGCGGCCCCCGCGCCGCCCGCGGCCGCCATGTACCCCGCGTTCATCGCCGCGCCGCCGACTACGACGGCCTACGGGTACACCGCTCCGCTCTATGAAGATGCTGCAAGACTTCGAATGTATCCACAAGAGGATACACAGCGGGACAACTCTACTGCGATTGCGACGCCACAACAAAACGTCAACATATCCGAGTTAGCCTCCGCCATCGCGATCGCCGCACGGGTCGGTCATCGAGAAACATCGCGATATCACATTCAGTTACCAGATTTCAACGGCTGTCATCGAGAATGGTTGTCGTTCAAGGCAGCTTTCTACGCGTCCGCCTCTACCTACACGGAAGTGGACAACATTGCAAGACTACGAAAAAGCCTGAAAGGAAAAGCAAGAGAAGCCGTTGAAAATCTTCTCATCTACAACTCCCGCGCCGAAGACGTCATGAAGACATTGGAATCCAGATTTGGACGTCCGGATACCATCGCCCTCGCCGAGCTCGAGCGCCTCCGCGCTCTACCACGCCTCTCCGACGGTCCTCGTGACATCTGTGTCTTCGCCAGCCGCGTAGCTAACACAATTGCTACACTTCGCACACTCAACAAGCCGCAGTACCTCTACAGCCCTGAAACAACGAAGGCCGTATTGGAGAAGCTAACACCGAGTCAGCGATACAGGTGGTTCGACTACGTAGCCATGCATCCATCCGAAGATCCGGAGCTGATGAAGCTGTCCATCTTCCTACAGCGAGAGGCGGACTACTGCGCGCCTTACGCTTTGCCGGAAAACGTCGAAACCGCCACTTCGCACCCGAAGAAGCCTACACATCGAACTTTCACCACTATGGAGAAGCCAGCAGCCAAGTGCGGCGTGTGCGGCGCAGTCGACCACAAGATAGAAAAATGCTCGAAGTTCCTAGAAGGTGACATCGCGCACAGATGGAAGACAGCAAAAGCACAGCGGCTATGTTTTCGGTGTCTACGCTACCGGGGGAAGGTGCACAGCTGTAAACGCGCCAAGTGCGGTGAAAACGGCTGTGAATATTCTCATCACAAGTTACTGCATTATACGAAGCCTGAAGAAAGAAACGAAGCCGTCACCTCTACGTGGTCTCCGAGGGGCACGCGCGCATTTTTGAAAATAATCCCTATAGAAGTTTCCGGACCGGCGGGAGCTGTGCGCACTTACGCCCTTTTGGACGACGGCTCAACCGTTACACTTGTGCAAGAAGACGTCGCGCGGGAAGCGGGGCTCGATGGGCCGGTCGAGCCGCTGCAGATAGAAGCTATAACTGAAGAAAAAATCGACGCGTCGAAATCTCGTCGAGTATCGCTACAAATACGCGGTACGTGCGAAACACACAAGATTTACGCACGAACTATTGAAAACCTACGCTTGTCGCCGCAATCGATAGAAAATGAAGATCTTCACGCCTGTAAGCATCTTATGGACATAGAAGATCAACTAAAGTACGAATCAGCAACGCCACGAGTGCTCATTGGACAAGACAATTGGCACTTACTCGTCGGGCACGAGACACGCTGCGGTCAACCGAGTCAGCCGGTGGCAACACGCACGTCGCTCGGCTGGGTACTTCACGGCGCGCGCACGCGAATCATCGGACATCGTGTGCATACAATCAATCATCTGGTCTGCGAAGAAAAGGAAGATTTGAACGAGCAATTAAGCAAGTACTTCGCCATCGAGTCGCTGATGATCGAGCCGAAACGTCCGCAATCGGACCCCGAAGAGCGCGCCATCCAGAAGCTAGCCAGTTCGACGACCACTACGGCCGACGGCCGTTACCAGACCCCGCTGCTGTGGAAAGAAGAGGACCCGCGTTTTCCCGACAACTACGAAAATACGCTGAAACGACTTCACAACATAGAAAAAAAGTTAGACAAGGACGACAAGCTTAAGAAGAGATACAACGAAGAAATGAATGCCCTAATAGAAAAAGGGTATGCCGAGCCCGCGCCGCCTACGAAAAACAAGAAGTTGTGGTACCTACCACATTTTGCAGTCATCAACCCCATGAAGCCCGACAAAGTCAGAATTGTCCATGATGCTGCTGCGAAGACGAGAGGAGTCTCACTCAATGACAGACTACTCACTGGGCCGGACCTCCTACAGTCGCTGCCCGGAGTATTGATGAGATTTCGCCAGCATCCAGTCGCCGTCGGAGGAGATATCTGCGAGATGTTCATGCAAGTAAAAGTGCAGCCGACGGACCGCGACGCGCTCCGTTACCTCTGGCGCGGCGATCGACGTGACGACGCCCCGCCCGAAGAATATCGGATGACGTCACTCATCTTCGGCGCAACGTGTTCCCCGTCGATCGCAATATATGTGAAAAACACGAACGCGCAGAAGTATGAACACGCTCACCCAGAAGCCGCCAAGTCAATCGTGCGAAATCACTACGTCGACGACTACCTACAGAGTTTCAAGACAGAAGCGGAAGCGATAAACGTAGCGAGCGACGTGCAACGCATCCATAGTCACGCCCACTACGAGCTACGGAAATGGACTTCGAACTCACCACGCGTGTTAGAAGCGTTCGCCGCGCCGCCCGCTACAGTCAACGATGTCGAGCTCAACAAAACCGAGATGAAAAATGAACGTGTACTCGGTCAAGTGTGGAAGCCGTCGGCGGACGAAATCGCCTTCAACTTGGACCTCAGCCGATTGCCGCCCGGGATAATCGAAAACAAAGAACCTACGAAGCGTCAAGTACTCAAGATTATGATGTCGGTTTTCGACCCACTCGGGCTAGCAGCACCGGTCACAATCAACGCTAAGAAAATACTACAAGAAGTATGGCGGCGGGGGACGGACTGGGACGAAAAATTGGACAGCGATCTCGCACAACGATGGGTCGAATGGACTCGTCATCTACAAGCACTGCGGGATATCTCAATACCGCGGTGCTACTCCGGCTTCAGCGACGCTGTTGAACTCGAGCTGCACACGATGGTCGACGCGAGTGAGACAGCATATACTAGCGCGCTCTACTGGCGGGCGGTATCGGCGGACGGGCACGTGCACGTGTCACTCATCACCGCCAAGGCAAAGGTGGCTCCTTTGAAGATTACTTCCATACCGAGGATGGAACTACAAGCAGCAGTAATGGGCAGTCGCATGGCTGCGGCGGTCATCGAGGAGCACGATAGAAAACCCGACAAGAAAATATTTTGGACGGACAGCCGCACCGTGCTCGCGTGGATAAGAGCGGGCGCACGCTCGTACCGCCCATTCGTCGCTCATCGTATAGCAGCCATCGAAGACAACAGCACGGTCAACGAGTGGCGCTGGGTGCCGTCAAAACTGAACGTCGCTGACGAAGCAACTCGAGAAGTACCAGAAGACTTCAGCAGTGGTCATCGATGGTTCACGGGACCGGAGTTCCTGTACGGCGACCCCGCAACGTGGCCGCAAGAACCGCCTCAGCAGCATCACGAAAACACAGGCGAAGAACGAGTGAACGCCGCCACCGAGAAGTACGACCGCGACCCGCGAGCCGCAGTGCCAGCGGCCGAACGCTTCTCTAAGTGGGAGCGCCTACTACGGATAGTCGGGCGCGTACTACAGTTCATCGACCTCTGTCGTCCTCGCCGAGCGAAAACGTACTACAAGCGTACATCCAAAAACAAAGAAGCGGACCCGTCTTGGAAGAAAAAACGCATAAGCGACGCGTCGAAAAAATCAACACAGAAAACGCAAGAAAAAAGAAAATATATTCTACTCGACGCTACTTACCTACGGAACGCGGAAAACATCGTAGTACGGGCCACACAACGTGATTCATTCAGCGAGGAACTACGTGATTTGCGGTGCGGGAGGGCGCCGGCTACACAAAGTCGCTTACGTCATACGGCGGTCGAACTCGTAAATGACGTCATCATTATGAAGTCACGCATCGAAGCCATCGAAAACGTCGCCGGGCTAGAGAAAAGGCCGCCGATACTTGACGGCAACCACACAGCTGTCAAACTATACATCGACTACATACACCGGCAGCTCAACCACCATGGGGCCGAAGCGACCATCAACGAGTGCAAACAACATTATTGCATACTACGGCTACGTCCCGTCGCTAAAATGGTGCTGCATCGCTGCCTACCATGCCGCATCAAGAAGTCGAGACCGCCGGTCCCGCCAACTGGCGACCACCCCAGGAGCCGCCTTGCTCATCATCAGCGGGCCTTCACCTACACCGGTCTTGACTACTACGGCCCGGTCACTGTGACGGTCGGGCGCGGGACACAGAAGCGCTACGTCGCGCTTTTCACCTGCCTCACTACACGCGCCATCCACCTGGAGGTCGCGGCCAGCCTGAGCGGCGACTCGGCGGTCATGGCCCTCCGCCGGATGGTCGCGCGCCGCGGCTGTCCCACGGAAATCTGGTCGGACCACGGGACCAATTTTCACTCTGCGAACAAGCAGCTGCGCCAGGCCTACGACGAGGCCGTAGAAGAGGAGGCTGCACGGCATCTCATCAGCTGGCGCTTCATCCCCCCGGGCGCCCCCTTCATGGGAGGCGCCTGGGAACGCATGGTGCGGGCCGTCAAGCAGGCCCTACATGCCGTGCTGGCGGAGCGCCACCCGAGCGACGAGACCCTCATCACCCTACTCGCCGAGGCGGAGTACACCGTGAACAGCAGGCCACTGACACATGTACCTGTGGACCCCAGCGAGCCTGAAGCCCTCACGCCGAACCACTTCCTGCTGGGCGGATCTGCACGCGTGCCGACACCCGGCACCTTCGACGACACCATGCTCACCGGTCGCGCCACCTGGAGGACGAGTCAGCGCCTCGCCGACCACTTCTGGAGTCGCTGGCTCCGGGAATACCTGCCCTCACTCCAAGACCGGCGGGAGCCCTATGGACGTGGACCTGGCATCAAAGTGGGAGACGTCGTCCTCATCGCCGACGGAAACCTGCCTCGGAACACCTGGCCCCGCGGACTCGTCATCGCCTCGTACCCGGGCCCAGACGGAGTGACCCGTGCAGTCGACGTGAAAACCAAAGGCGGCGTGCTGAGAAGGCCTACCAAGAAGCTCGTGATCCTGCCCACGGAGCCTGCCGACTCTTCACCAGCGGAGATGCAACGATCAGCTGATCGATACACGGCGGGAGAGATGTTCGAGACGGCCAACAATTAAGTGTATATGTGATGTGATTAACGGACAAATGGACCGCATTAGTTAAGTGTTTATATCGTGGTAAAAAAGGTGTCATTTAATTTAGTTCGATCTCATAAGAAGTGTTATGTTTTGTGTTTACTTATTCTCTGTTTCCCTTAGACATAAGTTTTACAAATAAAAGATTTAATTTCGTTTGTTTTACTTACCCATTAGGATCTAAATAAGAAATAAAGAAGTTAGGTAAACTAGAATTCCTATTTAGATCCTAACAGCGCGCCGCCTCATACAACACTGAGGCGCGGACGGGCGAGAGCGGGGATATTTATACTCCCAGGTTGGGGGGGCTGAGGTAAACAAAACTACTTGGCGCGCCGCGCGCTCCGCTCAGTCCGGACGATGTTTTCGCGCTGTAAACTATGATAAATGCATGTAAAACGTATGTAGAATTGATAAGTAACCTATTTGCAACAAGTTATTGTGTAAAAATACATGATTTCATAATAATGTCAAAATGTAAACAAACCGAATTCTGAGAAATAAAGATAATGGATTCCGGGAAAGGAATGGCAGTGGTGGGAATGTATGGCGAAAGGCAAAGTAGAGGGGATACCGGAGCGTTATAAAATAGGCATAGAAACCCGTAGGAAGCGACATTCCGCTCGCGGCAGATCATTCCGCTCGCGGCAGCGCTCGGGTGAGGTCGTGCCTCGTGTTCGCTCCCCACTCCGTACCGCTGACGCGCGTTGAATTCGCGCTCTCGCTCGCTCGCTCGATTCGTCTAGCTCTCGCACTCAGTCCGCTCCCCCACTCAGTGATTCTCATCGCTAGTGGAAGCATCGCGTGTGTTAGTTAAGACTTTCTCAAGTCCGACCCGCGTGTCGCTGCCCCCTTTGGAAATCCGCACTCGTTGTGGTCGCACAGTGGATACCTAACGGTGACAACCGAAACTGTGTGGGGTCGACACGTTGAAGAGTGTCCCCTCGTCGTCTCTCCTGAGACGTCCCCTCCCTATTCCGTGTAGGCTTCTCCTAGGCGCGTTTAGAGTAGTTAGTAGGACACGACTTCTTCTGACGTCAATCTGACAAGACATAAAACTGACATCGATTAGGACCGCACCCGCGAACTCGGTAACATGGAGTCAGACAAAGTCCCCGCGAAGACAGGCACCAGCGAGGCTGTCGAGGACGTCATCGTCGACTCTGATGACGTGAATGAGTCCAGCTCGGACATAGAGGACCCCGACGTCCCCCACTGGGTGTGGATGATTGTTCACGAACTCCTGCGGCACTTAACTGAGTCCGCAGGACAAAGAGAACGTCTACACTCAGCGTGGGGCCTGAAGGCTTTCCCGTTGGCCAAGCTAGAAAAATTCATCGCATCAAAGCAGATGAAAAGCGTCCCCGCCCGCCCCAAAAGTGCTCTGTCGGCCCCTAAGGCCTCCCCGGCCCCTCAGGCCCCCCAGGCCCCTCCGGCACCCCAGGTCGCCGCTAGTAAGGCACCTGAAGCCCCTAAGGCAACCCCCGCTCCGAAAGTGGGTCTCGAGCTGGAGGCCAAAAAGGCGAAAGCCCGGAAGGCCCGCTCCAGCCTTGCCCTTAAGGCAACCCCCGCCCCCTCCGCCCCTCCGGCGGCGGCTTCATTTAAGAAGCCGCAGGACCCTGTAAAGGCGGCCGCGCCCGCCCCAGTAACCCCGGCCCCTTCTGAGGCCCGCTCTCGTTCCCGTTCCGGTGTTCGTCAGTCCCGCCCACGCTCCGCGTGCAGCGAGACTGCCGTGGACCGGAAAAGGAGCCGTTCCCCCCTACGCGCAAAAGCGCCGGTGCCCACCTCGGGGCCCGATGTCCCCATTGCCACCGCCGCCGCCGCCACACAGGACTCGTCTGACGCCATGGACACCGATCCATGGACCGTTGTAGGTCCATCTAGGCAAGGGAAGCGTACGCGATCGAAGACGCCTCCGGGAGTCCCGGGGCCTTCATCGCGCGCCTCCCCCGCGTCCCCCACAGCGTCCGAAGCGCCGGCTGCCAAGAAGCCGGCCCCGCGTAGCCCCGACAACCCCGTCTCTCCCGCCCTTCCGGCGTCCGCTGCCCCTGGGGCACAAGTTGACGGGGCTCCCTCCTCTCAGACCCCCGGGGGTCAAACATCGTCATTTACCGAGCGGTATAAAGACCGCAAAGACCACCTCTACCTAGAGGCCAAACAGGAGTGGCCCACCGTTGCAGCAATCATGCAACAGCGGGGCATTCCTTATATAGATGCGTCCGATCACAGCATCGGCATCAAAATCACCGTTCGGGGTTCGGAAAATTATCGCGCCCTGGTCAGGCTCCTCGACGAAAGGAAGCTGCGTTTGTTGCGGAATCCTTTAGACGAGGAGAAAAGCCTCCGACTTATGATTCGGGGAATTCCTAAGGAATTCGAAGAATCGTACGTCAAGGAGGACCTGGTTCGACAGGGGATAGCAGTTCGCGAAGTCCACCGCTGCTATCGTAAAAACGGTGGCAAACGGTTCGATATAGTGTTAGTTAAACTCGACCCGAACCACCCGTCAGCAAAAACGATCTGGAAGTTGAAGGAGATTTGTATGCTGACGGGCTTCCGGGTCGAGAAGCCGCGTCATTTAGAATACGCTAGGCAGTGTCACAACTGCCAGCGTTACGGTCACAGCCAAACGGGCTGTAACTTGCGTCCCCGTTGCGTGAAATGCACGGGCGACCACGCGACCCGCGATTGTAAGAAGCCGAAGGAGACGCCACCATCTTGCATACTTTGCGGACTTACTGGCCACACTGCCAACTGGCAGGGTTGCCTTAAGTCACCAAAGCAGTTAGCCAAGGCTAAGGAGGCCCTTCCTGCGACCTCTAACAATCGCAACAAAGGTCGCGTGGCCCCCGAGCGCAATTCGCGCAACTTCCCGGCCCTTTCAGCGGCCCCGAAACAGGGAAAATACCTGCCGCCTTCTGCGGCAGGCAGTTCCCCTGCCTCTGCGTCTTCCACGCCCCCCGCGCAATCTGCGCGCCCGGCGCCCTCAGCGCCCCGTCCCCAGGCAACGGCATCTTACGCCGCTGCCACCTCCGCGGCCCGGGCCGCCCCCCTCCCGCTTCTCGCTGCGCCGGCAGACAGGCAAAGTTTCGAGAGGCAAGTGCGTTCGTTTAGTGAACGCCTTGCTGCTCTTAACGGAGCTCTCGCTACCGCGTGCAGTGTGTCCGCCCCGCTTATCTTACGCGAAATTAACCAGTTAGTCGCTTCTTCTCAGAGCGGTTTAATTCGAAACTAATATGGATAGTGTTAGCCTAAAAATTAAACCACGCTCGCTCATTGTAGGCTTTTGGAACGCCAATGGCCTACAGGGCAAAAAAGAAGAGTTAGTCGAGTTCATTAGGGAACACGCGGTCGATATCCTACTGGTCCAAGAGACCTTTTACAAACCGTCCCACCGAATTTTCCGAATCCCGGGTTACGAAATGGTTAGGAACGATAGAGTAGATAGGCCCGCGGGAGGAACTGCGATTTTCTTCCGCCGTAGACTCCACTGTATCGCCCTTCAACCTCCAGCCCTGACTCAGATGGAGGCATCTATCTGTCGTATATCGTTATCAGGTCACCACCCGGTAACGATTGCATCAGTTTACTTGCCTCCACGAAACACACTCTTACAGACTGACCTAGATCTCCTCGCCCAGTTAGATAGTCAAGGCGTCGTAATCGCAGCCGGCGACCTTAATAGCAAACACAAGTCGTGGAATTGTCTAATAAACAATCCCAATGGCGTTCGGCTTTACAACGCAATGGTCAATGACCAAACCGCGTTTGACGTTGTCGCTCCTCTTGAACCTACGCACTATCCATTCGATCATGACAAACGACCTGACATACTAGACATAGCACTTCTACAGAACGTAACTTTACAGCTGCGTTCTATAGAAGTACTACACAGGTTAGATTCCGACCACTTGCCGGTCGTTATTAGGCTCGGGCCTGACCCTGGTAGTCTTCCACCCGAAACCAAGACCATCGTGGATTGGGCAAAGGTGGAAGTAGGTCTATTAGAGACAGTCACCCCGCACTTAACTTCAATCCCCGACATTATCACAACAACAGACGAGACCGACACGGCGATCGCCTCGTTCGCAAACCACCTTAACGTCATTCGTGACGAGGCTTCGAAGGAAATGGCGGCCGCGGATATCCAAAGCCGCCCATTGCCTCCCGAGCTTAAGGCCTTGCAAGCGAGAAAGAACCGACTTCTCAGAGAACGTTCAGTATTCCCTTCTCCCGAAGTTCGCCGCGAGCTGGCAGCTGCAAAACGCGAGCTCCACCAGCGCGTGGCTGAATTTCGGGCGAACGAGTTTTGTGATCATTTAGAAGAGTTAACGCCCAGTCACCTTGCGTACTGGAAACTAGCGAGAACTCTTAAATCTGATCAAACACTTTCAATTCCTCCCTTGGATCGCCCGGATCACCCAACTCCCGCGTTTGAAGACGACGAAAAAGCCGAATGCCTCGCGGCTAGTTTAGAGTCTCAATGTACCCCGAGCCTTCTACACATTAATGAACCCCACATTAGAATGGTGGATTCAGAGGTGGTTAGAAGGTCTCAACTCCCCCCGACCGCGCCTCCGCTTGAGCCTGTTACCTTGGATGAGGTAAAAGGCTTAATCAGGAGAAGTAAAATTAGGAAAGCCCCGGGAGCGGATGGTATTTCCAACCGTATCCTCAAGCTTCTCCCTGAAGCTTTGCTCCTAATTTTAGTTAGCATCTTCAATGCAGCCCTAACCAACGGTCACTTTCCAGCCGCGTGGAAAAACGCCACGGTTATAGGGATTCCGAAGCCGGGTAAACCCCGCACCTCCCCGTCCAGTTATAGGCCAATCAGCTTACTCAGCTCCCTCGGGAAACTGTATGAGCGGATTGTTTTGTCCCGCATTCTCGCGTTTACGAATGCCAATTCGATCATTGTAGACGAGCAGTTCGGCTTTAGAGCCGGACACTCGTGTGTCCAACAAGTGCAACGTATTACGGATCACGTGTTGGGCAACTTCGCCAAATTCTCCGGGGTACCGACCGGTGCGATCTTTCTCGACGTAGCGAAAGCCTTCGATAAGGTCTGGCATAACGGTCTCATATACAAGTTATATGAGATGGATATGCCGGACAGACTTGTACTCATAATACAAGATTTTCTCAGGGATCGAAGCTTTCGCTACCGACTGGAGAGAACGTTATCGGCGCCGCATCCCATTCACGCCGGAGTCCCGCAAGGCTCTGTACTCTCCCCCACGCTCTATTCCCTGTTCACGAACGACATTCCCAGGCACAACAAAGTGCATCTGGGGTTGTTCGCGGACGACACTGCCCTATACACATCGCACGTTAAGCCCAGCATTATACGGAAATTGCTCCAGGAGGCGATAACCGCCCTCGGGCGGTGGTTCAATCTCTGGCGCATCGAAGTTAATCCTGAGAAAAGCGCTGCAATTGTATTCTCTCCGACTAGGAAGCGAATAATGGAAAGGTTAGTTCCTATCCAACTATTCGGTTTAGCCATCCCCTGGGTAAATGAGGTCAAATACCTAGGTGTTATACTGGATAAATGCTTATCCTTCACCAAACATATTAAACGCGTACGCGGTCGCGCTCTCTTCGTCATGAATAGGTTAGGCGGGATGACTAACAAGCGGAGTAAAATGTCGCTTAGAAATAAGCTTACACTTTACAAAACTTGTATTCGTCCCATAATGACCTACGCCAGTGTAGTGTTTGCACACGTGCCTAAAACACGTTTGAAACCACTACAGGTCATACAGAATAGGTTCATTCGTAGGATGACCGACACCCCGTGGTATGTTCGGAATCTTAGCCTTCACCTTGAATACAAGCTTCCCTCGATTCAAGGTTTCTTTAAGATGGCTTCGAAACGGTACTTTAGGACGGCTCCCCAACATAGGAATCCACTTATCAGACAAGCGGTTGACTATGTTCCCTCTGTTCCAGGTCCTGACGACGTGCTGCGCCGATCCGGCCTCACCCGAGGCCGCTTCACCCGGCGTCCCCGCAACGTCCTCTCGGATCCGGATGACGACATCTCAGCAGGATTCGAAAGAATCCTTGCTGTGAGGCCGTCAAACGGAGTCCGACCCACACAGCGTCGACCCCGCCGGCGGGGTCGACCTCCCCGCGACCACACCACACAAGGGCCGCGTCCCGATTTGCCCCAGGACCCGAATGCCCTGGTTAACTTCACTCCGACCTCGCTCGGGCCCAGCTAAGTTTCTTGCCGGAGTCTTCTTAGCTGGGCTAGGTTTTAGCGAACCGGCAACTAAAACTCCCATTAGTTCGATACACAAGTTCACATAAGGACAGGATGACCCGAGTCATCCTTCCCGCTGGTCCGTTGCTCACTCTGAGCAATCAGCGTAAAGTCAAGGTGGCCCTGGCCAAACGACCTGGTTCGACTCCAGGCGTGAAGCCCCCACCTAGCCCGATCATATCGAGGTGGACCGGACATAGTGACCTGGTTCGACCCCAGGCACTCCCGGCTCCCACCCAGTCCGACCAACTCAGGGTGGTCTGGCTAGCGACCTGGTTCGACCCCAGGGAACGCCACGGCCAACCACCCGGTCCGAAAATCGCTACGCCCAGGAGGGGCTGCGAGTTCGTCAGTTTCAAAAAAAAAAAAAAAAAAAAAAAAAAAAAAAAACGTAGGAAGCGAGTTCCGTCCGATCCAGTACCCCAAGAAAATAAGAAGAAAGAAGCAGTCTTCAAGAAACAGCAAGAGGGCTTAGCTCGAAGTAGTAGTAGGGAAAACTCTGCTCCAGTACTAGAAGAAATCGCCTGCCTACCGCTGCCGCTCCCGAACCTACGAATCCAGCGTACCAACGTCATCGGTGTTTTTATTTCGACGTCAATCAAATACCTACCCAGTGCATAGGTGCGAGCCCGCACAATATGTTTAACTCTTGTGTTCGATGATTATGATAATTCTATTTTTCAGGTATAAAGTACGTTTAGGAGAATACGACTTAAGAAGCGAAGTGGACTGCGTGCAGGGCGTATGCTCCGAGGCGGTCGATATAGACGTTATTGACGTCACGATCCACCCGGACTACGACAGCTCCGGCCACGATATCGCGGTTTTGACGCTCGGCTCGGACGCCCCATACAACGGTATGTTTATCCTGTCCTTAATTAGACGTTGGAGCAATTACTGTCGTGAGACTTCACCAATAGGTGCACAATTGCATACGGCTGTTACAGGAAACTTACTAAAAAAATTATTCAGTACAATATAAGCTTCTGCTAAAAGTTTTGAAATGTCAGAACAAGGTTATCTATACCTACCTATATGGACAGGAAATATTTGTACCTATTGAATTATGCACTTAATTCGCGAGAAGAATTATAGTTAACTAGCGGTTAGCGGCGGTGACAAGACTGACAGTTAATGTCAACGTCAAAAAGTAGAAAATTTAGATGGCATTTAAACACAACACTCTCAGGAGCACAACGTCCATGGACGTCCATAAACGTCGAATATGTAGGTTTAACAACGCTTAATTGAATTTACCGTACCCGAAAGTGTTAAGTAGGTATAACCTATCGCGAATCTTCTCACGAGAATGTCCTAATAGCTATCAAAATATCATTTGATTAGATTTGCATTATATAACTATAATTTATATTATCATTATTTCTTTACAGATTTCATCAGACCGATCTGTCTTCCTTCCTCCCCGGCAGTAAATGCAACATTCGTAACGTCAGGCTGGGGCGAGATTCCCAAAATCATCCAATACAGCGACGTAAAGAAGATCATACCCATACCCCAGTGGGACTTCGCAGATTGTCAAAACGCGTACTCACACACCACTCTACCTCATGATGTTATCTGTGCGGGGGGCGAGGACGGCATAGACTCGTGCCGCGGCGACTCAGGAGGCCCCCTCGTGGAGTACAAACAGAAGGCTGAGCTAGCTGGCGTGACCAGCAAAGGTTTTGTCGTCTGCGGGACGGAAGGCAAACCCGGCATCTATACTAACTTTTCGACTTATGTCGATTGGGTTAAAGAGATAATGGATAAAGTTTAGGTTTTAAATTGTTACGCCATCTGGATTTTCCCAAGTGACAGTATAGAAAACGTTAGCTGTGATTGCATTTTTCAATGTGGCCGGCATTTGTTAACGTCTTCGTACGATTTCGCGTAAATTATGCGTGCGTTAATAGTAGATTGTGTCACAAGGGAGCAAAATGATATATTTACGGCGAGGGCGTACATTGAATCCTGAACGAAGCGACGGATTCTACAATTGAATCCCGAGCGTAGCGAGGGATTCTAAAGTAGAATCCGGAGCGTAGTGAGGGATTCAAGTGTTAACGCCCGTGGTGAAAATAATTTTGCTACCTTGTGACACATACTGCTTTTCACACCGACTATGAGGAAAATTTAAATACAAACGCTACCTACCAAAATAACGAAAACGAAATATATAGTTAGTCAAAGAGCATCACACATTTTTAATAAAATGAAATGTGAAATTGTTAAATTTACAGTTCCTTATTATTTTATAAAACGTTTATTACTTTTTACGGACGGGACGAATTTACTACTTCCTATTATATTTATGGCCCTCGCCTGCGGCTCGGACCCCAAACACCTGTGGTCTGGGCCATTCCTTATTATCGACTTTATGTAGAGTCGATATGTAGAGTCAATGTAGAGTCGATATGGAGAGTCGATATGTAGAGTCGATATGTAGAGTTGATATGTAGAGTCGATATGTAGAGCAATAATGTAGAGTCGATAATGTAGAGTCGATATGGAGAGTTGATATGTCGAGTTGATATGTAGAGTGGATATGTAGAGTCGATATGTAGAATCGATATGTAGAGTCGATATGTAGAGTCAATAATGTAGAGTCGATAATGTAGAGTCGATATGGAGAGTCGATATGTAGAGTCGATATGTAGAGTTGATATTTAGAGTCGATATGTAGAGTCAATAATGTAGAGTCGATAATGTAGAGTCGATATGGAGAGTCGATAATGTAGAGTCGATATGGAGAGTCGATATGTAGAGTCGATATGTAGAGTTGATATGTAGAGTCGATATGTAGAATCGATATGTAGAGTCAATAATGTAGAGTCGATATGTAGAGTTGATATGTAGAGTCAATATGTAGAGTCTATAATGTATGGTATGGCAATGGCATATTCTAAGCAGGTTCAAACTAAAAATACCCTGTAGGTAGTCCTTGAACAGAAAAGTATCACTTTGATCCCTCTTATGAGGGATCAAAATACTTTTTTCTGAATAGGAGGTGTGAAAAGATGCATTGAATTTTACGAAAGCGAACGATTTTACAAGTATGCAGGGCTCACTTTTGTTAAATAGAGCTTTATTCTACTGCCAGTGGCTTTGGAATGCGCAAAGCGCAAGGCAACTAGTATTCGAAACTGATGTGTGATGTGTTATGAAGTACTTAATAAAAAGGTTGAAGTCGAACTTTTCTTTTATTACACCAGTAATTATGTGTTTGAGAACAAACAATTCATCTCAAAATTGCACTATCAGCATTTGCTCGCAAGTTGTTGCAAATCGGTCTTAAGTTACACGCTACATTAAAAATATTGTTTTGAACTGGATAAAGGAAAATAATCACACATTGAAATTAGGTATCTAACATTTATTATAATTATTTCTAGATCAAAATTGTATATGAAACCAAACAACCATCGTTATGCCGAATAATCAGTCTTCTTGTAGATATTTTTTAGCTTTTCGCTACCAGCTTACAATTTGCCTAGCATTACATATACACACTTAAGAACTATTAGAGGAAGAGCACACTTAGCGGTGGTAAAAATATATCAAAACGCTTGACCGCGCGGAGCATAGTGGCGGCGCCGCACCAGTAGGTGTGTTCATCTCCTTACAAATTATTTTACAATTTTTACAAGTATTAGACTTTTGGGTATATACTTAACTTCAACAATATTTATGACAACATAACAATATAGGTATTTAAATCATAAGGGAATATATCTATGTATGTAAAGCAACAAAATAATACCTAAATATCAATACCATGGAATATGGTTGTAATCAGGGCGGGCTTAAGGATGGGGCGCCCTGGACGGCCGCCCAGACGGCCCAGAGCGCTAGGTCTGAGGGCTATGCATACATTTAATAAAACATGGTACAGTCGAGTTCATCGTTATCTGAGCAAAGATTGGACCAAAAACATCTGAACAAGACTCTATTGTCAGAAGCATAAGAACTAGATCAGATATTTTGATCCCTTCTTTGCTCAGATAATGAACTCGACTGTATACGATAAGAGAACGCCAAATGAATGACATGCCCAGGCCATTTGGATGGTTAAGACCGGCCTTGGTTGAAATAACATGACTAGGACTAAATAAATGGACGTTATTCTAGAGCAGCGGTCAGCAACCTTTTAGCAGCTAAGGGCCACATAGTAGCTAACGAAATTGACACGGGCCGCACTTTGTCAATAACGTGTAACTTTATACGATTCTGAATATAACGACCTTTACCTACATCCTACATACAAAATAGCCAGGGAGGCTAGGTGGCCAGAGGACCGCAGGTAACCGACCGCTGTTCTAGAGGTACCTACTATACAAAAATATCGTAAAAGTTCTTCGTGTTCAGTGTATTTATACATCATTATTAAAATGAAGACAGGCTCTTATTAGCAAGTTTTGATAATTAAGATTGGAACAACATTTATTTTAAATATACGCAGGTAAGGTACACCTATTCCGCCGTCCTATGACTAAAACTAGACTAACCTCTATGGAGTTGTATATATAGGTTAGTCTAGTTTTAGATATCGCACGGCAGTATTGTTAACAAAATCTAGGTACCTTACATAAATGTGCGTTGCAAAATAGTAGCCTGTATTTAAACTTAGGGCGCGTCCATTAACGCGCGAAATTTTGATCTCCCCCTCCCCCCTATCATAAATATTTCCGGTAAGGTTTTAGGCTGTCTTACTCTTTCTCTACCAAACATCACTTGTATTTCTGCGGAATAACTTGGAATTTTTAGAATATAACAGACACTTAGTATTTGAACATTATTATGACTGACCTCTTGCATTGCCAATGCTGTAACGATTATTCTTCTACCACGAATTCGCTTCGTGGTTAATGTAAATGACTATACAACCCATTGACGTAAGGGGAAGCCCGTTACGCAACGACTCCACGAATGAATGTTAGGTACTCATTACATGAACAGGTTACGAAACCAATGATGTTAGCGCCGGATTAGCCACATAGCAAGAATAAAACATAGTACCGCCCCTGCGCATTGAGGGACCCTCACCCCTCGCGAAAACACCCCTCCGCTGTGTTTCGTCGATCCGCAATTATCGTATACTTATAAAACTTCAATTGAAAATTTAAATAACCCCCGACTAAAATTTCCGACCTATTCATTTCAAACTAGAATATCTCATGAACGGAACCGATTTTGATGACACAGGTCTAAGGACATCATCATAATCATCATCATCAGCCTGTATCAGTCCACTGCTGGACATAGGCCTCTCCCATGGCACGCCACTGAGCTCGATCTTCAGCTCTCCTCCTCCAGTCACCACCTACTGCCCTTCATATGTCGTCACTCCACCTTGTTTTAGGGCGCCCTACACTACGTTTTCAAATTCGCGGCCTCCACTCCAGAGCTCGTCTCGCTCCAGTGGTCGTCGGCTCTACGACAGATATGCCCAGCCCACTGCCACTTTAGCTTGCTGATTCGCTGAGCTATGTCGGTAACTTTAGTTCTCTGTCGAATTACTTCTTTTCGGATTTGATCCCTAAGAGACACGCCAAGCATAGCTCTTTCCATGGCTCGCTGAGCGACTTTAAATTGGTGAATCAGTCGAGCGGTGAGCGGCCACGTTTCGGCTCCGTAGGTCATGACAGGTAGGACGCACTGATTAAAAACTTTCGTTTTTAGGCTTTGTGGTATGGACGAAAAGGTCTAAGAACGATCGTTAGAAAATCTGCTTTCGTATAAAAAAACCGCATCCAAATCGGTTCACCCGTTTAAAGAACTACGGTGTCACAGACAGACAGGCACACACATGTCAGTCAAACTTATAACACACGTATTTTTGTGTCGGGGGTTAAAAAATATCGTTGGTTGGTTTAGAGGTGATTTGATGGTAACGTGATCGATCGATACTGGGGCCTCATGAAATAATTTGCGGTGTCACACTGTCTTAATACGGCACTGAGTAGGTACTTCCTCATAGTTATATATACTAAAATTGTTTTCTCGGGCAGATAACTAAAATAGCTAATAATACAGTGTTTATTGACGATGACAACTAGTAACATAATACTCGTACCTACTGTGGAAGCTTAGGTACCTAGGTATATTACAAATAATTTAAACATGTTTCCGCAACAAATTAAATACGTTTCACCACATAATAGAATGATACTCGATTGATTAACTGAATAAATCTTGATAGAATGATCTTTTATATTTTAATTATACTTAATGCTAATTTGATGAGATGTTGTTTCAGTCCGGTTCTTAGCCGGTGTTGTATTGCCTAAAAATACCGGACAAGTGCGAGTGGGACTCGCCCACCAAGGGTTCCATACCTACATATTAATATTAAAGTACCCTATAAATTTTGATTCCCTTAGTAAATACTGTATTTTTTACGATCTAATTACAAATGTGTAGTTTTCTGATTTTTCCCTAAGCTTGTAGCAAGTATAAGACGGTATTACTTACCAAATTCCATAGTTCTAGGTCAACGGAAAGTACCCTTTAAATTTTTGATTCCCTTGAGAGTGTCAAAATATACCCACGTTTTTTGCGGTATAAATGGCCGTATCTTGTTTTCTACGTTAACGTAGGAGTTTGATTTTTTTCACCTACCTATTGTGTCCGTCAAGATAGCGTACACCGTAAAGATATTCAGAATCTGATGCAGCCAATAAATAGTACCCAAATAGTACCGACGAAATACCTAGGTGAAAAAAATAGTACCCTTAAACTTTTCGAAATATAAGGCCTGTTCACGGTGTACGCTACCGGGCGTCAAGCTGGCGTACACCGTTTGTATCTCTGGAACGGCTTTGTTTTTGGAAACGATTTATATCTCAAAAAATTACAAATTTAATAATTGATTACAAATTTAATAATTTTTCGTGTAATATTAAGCCCATTAGGTGTGAAATAAGTAATTTATTTTAATTGTTTACATATACATAATAAGTGAAGTGATTTAGTGATGTTTACAAGTGCCTTGTAATATCTCGAATTTGTAACCGTTATAGGTTATCAATTCGAAATCTGTGTTCATCTTACGATCTTATCTGCTGGTTTTTACTTACTAGTCAATACCAATTGTGTTGTAATAAAGAGTAAATTGTTGTAAAAATTTAGAACACAGTATAGGCACAGTGAAACGTCAAGATTTCATGTAAGTAAGTACTAAACATCGCCAAGCTTTAGTGAGCAATTCCTTGTTTGTACTTATTAAAGAATCATAACATTAATAATGCTTACTCGCAGAGCAGCCGCTGCAGCTCGCCAGCAAGAGGTTGATAAGCTAAAACTTACCCTACTTGAGTTAAAAACATCCAAGGAGTTGTGTGCACAGTTGCTTGGTGAGAGAGAGGACAGTGAGAAGGAGCTTCTAGAAGTACTTGTTAGCAATGATAAGTTAAAAAAGGAATTATGTTCTTTAGAAAGTGATTATAATGTTGTAAATTCTGAGCGGGCCCGGCTACAGGAGACGGTGGACAGGTTTACTGAGTGTGCTGCAGCGTATGAGCGGGCCCTGAAGGATATCGACTCACTGGAGAGAGCACTGCATGATGCTCATGAGCAAATCTACGAGCTACAGGAGGCCCAGGACAACGCTACAGCGGTGCACACTCAGAGCTTATTCGAGGAACTAGTCGGGCCCGACCCCAAGTTGGTTACCGCTGCAATTAAAAACCCTGTAGTTACTATAGACTTAACTAATGAATCTACCACATTAATAAAGTGCAGCGGTAAAAAACTAAAGAAATATGTTAAACTGAACAGAATCATTAAAAAAACGCAAAAGTTATCAAAACATAATAAATTGTTTTTTAGGAAATTGAGATTTAGTAAAATTAATGTAAATATGGTAGATGAATTGGAACTGTGTTCTGCTCAGTTACAACATAGTCAGTCAAAATATGAAACTGACACACAGGTTTTACAATTAAAAATTCAGAGTTTGGAGGATTCAATAAAATCATTACATGAAATGAATGAGAGTTCAAAAAACATTATTACTGAATATTCATTAGCCATGGATGATTTGATATCACAAATTAAACATAATTCAGAGCGGTTTGAGTCACTGACAAATGGCCAGTCATGTGTATGTCAACAAGTGAGTGGTCGTTTGTCTGCTGGTGTACCTAGCCCGGACCTGTGTGGCAGTTTACCTCCTCAACAACAAATAAATAATTGCTCCGTCCTCTCTACACAAATAAGCACACCTAAACCTAATGTTATTATGTACTGTGATGAGATTGGAAGTAATATGGGCAATTACTTGAACTTCTATTTAAAGGGACTTAGCGCAATCAGCAATTGTCTGCCTTATAGTAGCCTTGATAATTTCTCTAAACAAATTTTGAATGATAATAATATTCATTCTAAGACAACACTGCTTATTCTTATAGGCAACCGGGGCAATGCGAACAAAAATAATTTAATTAAATTCCTAGAAAAGTTAAACAGTCTTACAGTGAAAGAAATTATTATGTTCACATTCCCTTATTGTAATCAAGTGCCAAAAACAGAAAATGATGCTAGATATAACTTAAATATATATTTGTATAATTTTTGTACATATAGTAGTAAGTTTACCATAATAGACACAAACAAATATGTTAGTAAAGTATTTTTGACTAAAGGTAAGTTTTACCTTTCTAATTATTATAAAAGACAAATAGCTTTGTCGCTATCATATTTATTCGACATTTCTGCCAAGAATTTGGCAGGTTCTGCTCCTATTGAGCAGTCCAGTAGTTTGAACTTGGAGTTGGTTCCAGTTTTAACCAACAATTTAAATTAAATCTTAAGACAAAGGAGGACTCTGTCTCTGGCAATTTAGTTCTAAATAAATCTATTGAAAAATGCTGCAAACATAAAAATCATATCCACCTGGTTCATCAAAACATTCAGTGCATTAGAGGAAAAGACTTGCAAATTGAACTTTTTTTGAACGATTATAATATAGATATTCTATGTATAACCGAACATTGGTTAGAAAATAATGAACTAATGCCTCAATTTAAGATTCACCAGGTGGGTAGTTCGTTCACCAGACTAAGTTCCATACATGGTGGGTCATTAATCATATTAAATAGACAATTAAAATTTAAGGAACGCAAGGATATTGTATCCTTGTCTGTTGAACGGACCATAGAACTAAGTGCCGTAGAATTAGATCAATTTATTGTTGTTTGTGTCTATAGGCCGCCATTAAGTGATTTCGAACTTTTTGAAAACGTAATGGAATCTGTGCTTCATAAAATAATTGCTACTTCTAGTAAGAAATTACTTATATGCGGCGACTTCAATGTAAATATTTTGGAAAATTCAACATTAAGTGTCAGACTGTTGAATCTTTTCAAATCGTGTAATCTCAAACACATATTTATGGAGCCAACAAGAGTGACTGCTACTAGCGCCACCTGTATTGATAACATTTTCACTGATATTCTTCCTAATACCAAACGTATAATCAGCAATTTGGAATCAGATCATTTAGGTCAATTAATTGTATTTGAGTCATTAAGGAATAATATCTTGAGAAAACAAATTACTTTTGTACCAGTAACTACGGACCGTGTCGAACGAATGAAACATAGTCTAGTTCAGGCGCTACCCTTTTTATCTTCCGACACGACTCCTAGCGACATGTACAATTCATTCTTTCACACCTTTATGGAACATTATAACGCAATATTTACTTCTAAATCGGTCGTGGTTAGTGGTGCACCAGTTTTTAGTGAGTGGGCTACTGTGGACTTACATAAACGTAGACAGGAATTGTATGCCTTGTATGAAGAACGGCGGTTCAATACGAGTGATGAATTTAAAGAGCATGTGAAACAATATTCGAAGAAATTTAAGATAGATTGTCATTTAGCTAAGCGTAATTACTTAAGCCAGAAAATAAGAAATAGTTCTGATATTATTAAAACAACCTGGAAAGTAATTAATGTGGAGACTGGTCGATCGAAGCACTCAGTAAACGATCTTAAACTAAAAATTGATGGCAAAATTGTAGATTCCAATTTAGAAGTAGCAACAGAATTTGAAAAGTTTTTTACCGAGATACCAGTATCCACAACTAAGCATTTAAATTCATCACCTTCGGCTGCCGTTACACTGTTAAAAGATAACGCCCCAGAATGTAGTAAAGACTTTCATTTTGAACATGTTAGTACTTCAGATGTAGTAAAGGCGTTTAAATCAATTAATGTCAAAAAAACTAGTGACCTTTGGGGAGTCTCTGTCCATGCTGTTAAATCCCTAATAGAAATCATAGCGCCTGACTTGGTAGTCGTGTTTAATAACTGTGTTGATTGCGGTGAGTTTCCTGATCTAATGAAATATAGTAAAATAACACCTTTATTCAAAACAGGTAGCACTACTGACCCCACTAACTTTAGACCAATATCTGTGCTACCAACTTTTAGTAAAATTTTTGAGAAATTAGTTTTGTCCCAATTAATGAAACATTTTAATACAAATAACTTAATGCATAATAAGCAATTTGGTTTTACTCGGGGTCGCTCGACAACCGACGCTGGTGTCGAGCTAATTAAACATATTTTCGATGCCTGGGAGGAGTCATGTGATGCTTTAGGTATTTTCTGTGATTTATCCAAGGCATTTGACTGCGTATGTCATGAAACATTGATCGGGAAGCTGCACTACTATGGAGTCAGAGAATCGGCACTGAATTTATTTAAGTCATACTTACTAGGTAGAATTCAAAGGGTTGACGTGAATGGACAGCACTCACCGGGGTCATTGGTCTCGATGGGTGTACCGCAGGGATCAATATTGGGACCATTCCTGTTCCTTATTTACATAAATGACTTGCCATACCTCGTTAAGACCCACCATGATATAGTATTGTTTGCAGACGACACCTCACTTATCTTCAAAGTCAAGCGACAGCAGCAAGCTTACAATGATGTAAACAATGCTATATCTAAAGTAGTGAATTGGTTCAATGTTAACAATTTACTGTTAAATGAAAGAAAGACTAAATGTATAAACTTTGTCACGCGTAACGTAAATCGCGAGCAAGCAAGTGTCATTGTGAAGGATGAGGAATTGGAACTAGTTGATAGTACAGTCTTTCTTGGTATAACATTGGATTCTAAACTCCAGTGGGGTCCCCATATTGGTAATCTCTCGAATAGACTAAGTTCTGCAGCGTTTGCAGTCAACAAGATCCGACAATTAACAGACATAAAAACAGCTCGATTAGTATATTTTAGTTACTTCCACAGTATTATGTCGTATGGTATTCTGCTGTGGGGCAGTGCTAGTGCTTCAGAGCTTAATACTATATTTGTTCTGCAGAAGAGGGCTATTCGAGCGATATATAAGATGAATTATCGAGACTCACTTAGAGATAAGTTTAAGGAAATTAATGTAATGACATTGCATTGTCAATACATCTATGAGAATATTATGTATGTACATAAAAATATCATGAATTTTAAGAAGAACTGTGACATACATAATATTAATACTAGGAATAAACATAAGCTCGCAGTGCCCACCACTCGGCTCCATAAAATAAAAACATCATTCATGGGTAATTGTGTAAGGTTTTATAATAAGCTGCCAAGGAATATAACTGAATTATCTATTAACAAATTTAAGAATTGTGTAAAGCGTAAACTCATGTCTAAGGCTTATTACAGCACACAAGACTACATGAATGATGAAACACCGTGGGATTAACTGCGACTGGAAATAGATATATTTTAAAAACAATGTTTGATTAGTTGTTTTTTTCTGTTTTTGTACTTGCCAATTGTTTTGACACTTAGAGACCATTTACATCTCTAAGAAAAAATGGACTTAATTTAGTAAATAAGTATTTTCAATTTGTATTTTGACGTTTGGAGATCCTTTACACCTCCAAAACATAATATTTTGACAACGGAGACTCTTTACATCTCCATTAATTCTAGTATCAATTTATTTTCTATTTTTTTATTTGTATTGTTTGGACGCATAGAGAGACCCTTTACATCTCTATAAATGTAGTTTTTAAGGTAATGTAATGTATATTAAATTATTAAAAGAGAAACTGGTGAGTTTCTTCCGGCGCTTCTTCTCACCAGAAGGTCATTACCCGAAGCGCCAAAAAGAAAAGAAGACAAAGAATGTAAGACATGTAAAAGAGCCCTTGAGGGCCTACTTACAGAAATAAATTATTTTATTTTTTATTTTATTTTATAAAATAGTACCCAAATAGTACCCTAGGGCCCTAAAATTTTATTTCTCTAGCTATCGTAGAAGCCGAGATATTCCATAACTTAACGGTGTACAAAATTTCACACCGTCAAGCTGGCGTACCCGGGAATTCCTTATAGAAAGAGCTCACTATATCTCGGCTTCTACGATAGCTAGAGAAATAAAATTTTAGGGCCCTAGGGTACTATTTGGGTACTATTTTTTGAGATATAAATCGTTTCCAAAAACAAAGCCGTTCCAGAGATACAAACGGTGTACGCCAGCTTGACGCCGGTAGCGTACACCGTGAACAGGCCTTATATTTCGAAAAGTTTAAGGGTACTATTTTTTTCACCTAGGTATTTCGTCGGTACTATTTGGGTACTATTTATTGGCTGCATCAGATTCTGAATATCTTTACGGTGTACGCTATCTTGACGGACACTACCTATTTTATACCTCCCACGCGTACCCAAGGGTCTTGACAGCCAGACGGACGGACAGACAGACGGGCAACAAAGTGAACCTATAAGGTTTCCGTTTTTTCCTTTCGAGGTACGGAACCCTAAAAGTAAACAGAGTTTTATTTACTGAATAGATAGGTTATAGGTTAACTCGGGCTTATTTTCCGCAACTCGACGACAAACATGCGCCTATTTTGTGTGAATAGATAATTTAAAAACAAGCTAATCATTTTAGGGGCAGTGTTTGTTTCGATGACAATTCGTTTTCTTCGAGAAATAGAACTTGTGTCATATTGATAATACTGTTAGAAATAACGATAAACATATAAATTATAAACGTAACGATTTCAACGAATATTGGCACCTCTACAATGGTCCATGGAATCTTATTCCTTTACCATTTAAAAAGATAATTCTTCCTTGTCTAGTTATCTGTGGTGTGGTTGTCGACATGCTTCTGAAAAAGAAACAATTTGCATTAGAGCAATAAAATAGTGAAATTAAAATACGAAAGGAAAATAATATTTGCGTGATGAACTGATGAGATGAGCACAAGTGATTGTTCCCGAGTCATGAAACGCATGGATATTTTCTATATCTACCTATGTACATGTAAGCATTTATATATCCATACTAGCTTTTGCCCGCGACTTCGTCCGCGAGAAATTCGAATGTTGTGTGCCAAATTTTGTATAACCGGGAACGACGCGAGGGTTTACAACCCAGTATGATTTACATACAAGTATATTGATACACACATAAGTAGGTACAATAATTAGGGCAACAAAAAAAGATTTTTTTGTAAACCTATGTAATAAATATATTTTATTTACAATTTTGATGTTAACAAAAAAAAAAATCCTTGAACAGGAAGCGACTCCATTTATTCGCTGATCACTTGACGTAAACAGCGTAGTCACTTTTCGATAGGTGCCAATAAACTAAAGTTTTCAACGTATGTTTGCAAATTTTACACATGTGTCATGGAATTAAATTCTCTTTTGAATGACAGTTTTATACAGATACAGGTTATAAGTGAAAGTTATTAGCATCTATTAGAATGTAACTAGAAATGCCATTTTGCGCCAGATTCGTAGACATTTGTCTTTAAAACTGTGCGTCTATGTTATTATACCATTAATTATACAAACGAATATTAAACACATTTCTACCAATAACCACCAACATCATGCATGATTCTTGTTAACCAATGTGGTTTCCTTTTCGTTTGTATGGAGAAAATCTGGCGACCTTAAGGTGACTTTATTATCATTGCTTCGCGCCCTTTCGCAAAAGCACTCCTCCCTCGTTTCATCTTTTCATAAAAAAAAAAATATCGTTCTGTCGGTGTTTGAGGATAGAGGTGTCTTGGTGTGGTGGCAAACCAAGGGCCTATGCAATTTCCCACGGGCCCTGCGTTGATTTAACCTGGAGCTTATTGGTGATTAACTTACTTCTGGACACGCTCTTGAGTGTGGATTTGGATATACTATCGCTGTCCTCCGACTCTGAACACACTTGAAAACTGGTTTCTGAAATAAATGAAAAGCAATGAAAATTCAAGTTATGAAGCGAGGTATTGGTTAAAACACTCTTGGGGGTACTAGGGGCAAACGCACATTATGGCCACTAGGCGCACTCATTAGACGACTAGTGACGGAAGCGAGCACGCCATTGGCCTCAAAATTATCGGCCGTGCGCGCCTCCGTCGGTGACAGCTCGGCTGAAAGTGCAATAGGTGGACTCGTATTCTTCGAGGGCCTCTCCTGCGAGCCGGTGTACTATAGAGCAACATGGACTTCGTAAGGGTCTTAGCCAGAGTTTTCCCTCTGCCAAGCAACCTGACCAAATTGGTGGATCTTTGTAGTCGTGATATTATCAGTGTGATGTTTCATTCGTTATGTGTAAGTATCGTAGTGACAGGCGAGTTTTTTATGTACGCGTGGGTTAGCTGTGGTATGTGTCCTTTGCGTAGACGAAAAGTGGCAGACTGTTTCGTATCGGAGAATGTGCTACTGCTATGTCGACTTCCATGTTGCTCTAACTAAGCAGTTAGAGACCGACCCAATGATTTCAAAAGTAAGGATAGGCTCATCCGAACAGTTCGGAACTATTTTCCCCGTAAAAAAATGCAGCTATAACGTGTCGCACTGCCGGCTGGTACCGATTTGGCGGTATTTTTACCGCCAAAGCATTGGAACCGTCTGCGCGCTCGCTTAGCCCTGTCCTTTGTATACGTCAATGGACCGACCTGTGTCGAAGCGTTGCTTGTGGCGGCCGGGCATGTCCTGATTGTCGACGTGCCCGAATGTGCGGAACCCCACCGCGAATTGCGCGTACGGACTTATCTCGTACAATTCTGGAACAACATTCAGTGAGCATTATTATGTGGTCTGATTTAGTTTTACGATTGTCTCGAACTAAACCGAGGTAGAGCGATGTCTTCTTGCCTTTAACGTAGTAGAAGCGGGTTCGCGTCTCGTCCGCGATGTTAAGCACAGTCAACTTTAACCGTCGTCTATGCTCAACAATCATCACGTCATGTAATCATATTTATAAATAGTCTAGTAATTAATGGAGAACGATGTTCGGGATAGAGCGGAGTAGACGTGACAAACGTTAGGAGGATGAGTCCGATAAAGGAGAAATTATAATGTTAATCATGTTCTTTGCTTTAATGTCGTTATCGAGGTTAACGACGTAGCGACGTGACGATTCCCCCCCAAGGTGGCCCGGCCAGCGACCTGGTTCGACTCCAGGGAACGCCAGGGCCAAAAAAAAACAACGACGTGTCGATTTACACGGTTTATTGACACTAACAATCTCACCGTGTTTGCTATTGTTCCTCATGTGTATGGGCGCGCTGTAGATCCTGTTCTGAGCGTTGATGGCGTTCTCCTTGCTGGCGGCGGACAGGTTGCCGACGTTGGCCAGGTTGGCGAGGTTGGTGTGCGACGTGTTGGCGGTCAGGTTGCCACTCTCCGATTTGTTGTCCACCGTTATAGAGTCGCGGTACTCTGTCAAATTGCCGCTTCTGAAAATTTTAGTGGTTCACATGACTAAGGTAGGTAGGTTCACATTTGGTATTAAAATTGATTTGAGCGAGTGATTTTCATACCTTTGTCTTCTAACGAGTATGTAAACGCAACTAAGTAGACAAATGAGCAGTAAAATTGAACTGCAGATGATGACGATCATGTTCAAGTCAAAAAAATCCGATGGTGGACCCACTTCACCTGAAAAATATATGATTTTAAGTTTTGAATACATTTAGGACAGTTGCTAATACCTATAAAAAAATTCTACGTAAAATAGACTAGAAAGGGGTTCTGCCGAAGAACCAAGGTTTCCGATATAATTAACTCTCCGGGCTAGTAGTCGTAAGTGGTATGGTTTGGACTTGTAAGCTCCATTTAGATGGAGCGAGAACTCGTATGTATGTGTGTGAGTTGGTTAACGTTGCCGGAACGGAGACATAAAGCATACGGCCTATTTCTGAGGGACACACACATATTGGGTGAGCGAGTATCTTATGGCACTTGTCCCAAAACCGGTGGGTGAGTAAGCGAGTAAAATTGTATTGCGGAACTGGAAACGTCGATTGATCACTATACCTACTCCGTCAGCCCGGAATGAACTGTTACTCGCCCAATTTTAGTCGCTTCCTCACCGGCTGTGGGACAAGTGACTTTATCTCGCCTTCCTTAAGGGTTACAGAGAAATTGTCCGCGTTAACCTTAGAACTGGATTAAAAAAAATTGTTGGCCACAACTAATCTTCTACCAAATTTCTGAAGGAGAAAAGGAGAAAGTCGCAAGGTTCCTGGCGAACTAGTTAAGAAGAACACGGGAATGCCGTGTACTCACTGCCATCCTCGTTCTTGGTGGCGTATGCGTAGATGGTGGTGACACTGCCGGCCTCATTGGTGGCGGTGACTCGGATTTGGTACCATGTACCCGGAGTCAGGTCTCCGATGGCGTACGACCCACTGCGGTAATTCTTCGACTGGTACGAGCTCCATGACGGGAGTTCTGTGTAGCTCTGCGGGGAAGGATTAGAGAAATTAATCGTATAGCTGGTTAACGAGGTACTGACCTCAAAGAAGGACTTAAGTATTGATGATTCAATGCTATGTATTAAAGTAACAGGAGTCAACGATAAAATGAACAGATCGAGCGAGTTGAGGATTTTCACAAGCCACACTTTTTAAAGGACGTGGAGATATGATAAACTTATACTCCTTAATGACTGACGGTAGTTGCACTGTTAGGAAAACCGTTTTATTTTTCCTGTAATATATAGGATGATATTAATAATCGGTAATTATAGATATACAGATTTTTCTGTTCAGTAACTTCGGAGATAGGAATGGTATTTTTTTAACGTTTTTTGACTTAGATCAAAAACTACATGTTTAAGACTGAAGATCTATACACTAAGCCCTTTCATTTGATGTCCCACTCGATATAATAGCTCTACTTTTGATTTTCGACATCCCATTTCGGTTCCCTAAAAAAAAAAGTAAAAAAGGTATAAGATTTTTTTCTGTCCAATAGGCTCGGGTTAGCGGTTTTTAACATATTCCAAATTTCAAGTCAATAGCATAAGTAGATCCTGAGATATCTTGCTGTGACAGACGGACAGACAAACGGACAGACAGACAGAGTCGCACCATAAGGGTTCCTTTTTTACCATTTTGGTACGGAACCCTAAAAAGGGTGTCCCATCAAAGCTGATCAAAATGTTTCGGTGCGAGATATTTTCGAATGTTCGTTTTAGGTAGGTCAATAGGATAGGTTTAAGGTCTCGTCTGAGTTCGCCCGGTTCGCTGCACCGCCTAGTCCTCGTTGAGCCTCGTCACGTGCGGGTAGTGTCCGACCGAAACTTGTTTTCATGGCCGAAACCGAATTTCGGCTTTGATCTCAGTTTCGGCCGAAACCAGAACCGAAAGCGAAACTTCCATATAAGGTCATGTTTTCGTGGGAAGAAAAAAAAATGACAATCATAATCAGTCAGTCTTCATTTTAAATAACATATTAATCATTTAGAATCTGATATTTAGAGTAATCATTAATTATAACATATTATAACGTCTTATTACAAATAAATTATCTGTGCTTTTTCAAATAAAGACTGTCCGATCGCAGCACGAAACCCCTCAAATTCAGTTTCGGTTTGGGCCGTAGTTTCGGCCGGATGGCAGCCGAAACCGAAACTAAGCCGAAACCTTTTTTTAAGCCTGAGTAAACTCGCGACCCATATTGGGCGTTGCGATATTCGAACCCGGTGGTGGCCGTGGCGTTCCCTGGGGTCGAACCAGGTCGGTAGCCGGACCACCTTGAGTGAATCGGACTGGGCCTCAAGTGGAATTTCGGTCTAGTATCGGTCACACCTGGGGCTCGGGGGCGCTGCGCCAGGCGCGCGCGCCGAGCGGCCGGTGCTGCACGTGGAAGCCGCGCAGCTCGCAGGCGCCGTCGTCCCAGCCCGCCGGCTGCACGTATAAGTGCGTGCTGTTGCTCCACACCCACTCGTCGCGAGCCGGCGGGATCGGCGCTGGGGACGTTACGATTACGTACATTATCATAGATAGAGGCCGAGAATTAGGAACCCTTAAACTCCCCGACTACAATATCCTGTAGCCGCCCACCATACGTGCAAAATTGACAATGAAAGGACCATGGGCAACCTTGTATGGGAAGTGGACCAAAAACCAACAGAGCTGAGAGTTGTGTAATTAAAAAGGTCTTTTCCCGTACTTCATTTCATTATATGAATACCAAGTTCAATTCCATTGCAAAACTGAGATATTCATATTTTAGTTTCTATGAGAAACGCCTACGCCACTTACGCTAGCTGACGCGGGTGCACGGAGCGGGCGCACGCGGCGGGCGGGCAAAAATATGGCACTCGCGCCGCGCCCTCTTCACTTAGCGCTGCTCATAATATTTTGAATTTGAATATCTGAGTTTTGCAATGGAATTGAACTTGGTGCCCATATAATGAAATGAAGTACATGTAAAGACCTATTATGACACAACTCGGAGCTCTGTTGGTTTTTGGTCCATTTTGACGCATGGTCCTTTGAATGTACATGATATAGAATACCTAGAGTTAAATTTATTTTTTTCTGTTTCAAAAGAAACAAAACAAATGCAACTGTATTCCTTTTGATAAAGATTTAAATTACAATGAAATACACATGTCCAATCAACCAGCTATGGTCCAAAACAAAACTCATAAATTTAATTTCCATCACTATCCTTTTTCTATCAGTGATTGTATACGTTTTCTTCATTTAATTTTTTTTAATTAAATTTTATCGTATTTTATCCATAATAATTGTCATACATTAACGAGTAGGTAATATTCGTGTTAATTTGGACCATAGTTGTGTAGTGTGAGGTTTGTACCATGATATATACAAACCTCACCGCCTTGAATGACAGACTGGCAGCTTTTGGATCTATCAAGTATTCAAATTTAATCGAATTCAGTCTGTCTCGCTCTAGGTAAGAGCGAATGTTCTCAGTCTTTTTAGTAGCCATTGTAACGTATAGCTGAATAAAGTCCTAATTCATCAATCTTTTATCTTCTATCATTGCTACCGACCCTCACATGGTCCATCACCCATGAGGTCCGGGGGGCCCTGCACCTCCACCATGTGAGGGTCTAGCCGGTGGTTTATTGAAGTAAACAGTCACTGGGTAATTTTGGATTGGTTTTATTCCGAGATATTTACATATTGTTTCTATGGCGGCGCTCAGATGAAAACTCCATCAATCTTTAATACATAAACATTACGTTAGACTGAAAGATAGGTATTTGAATCTTTAAATAATCTTTATAAACATACAGTAGAGACGGCTAGTCTTTACAGTAGACTAAACCTATTGTTGGCGAGTCTTAGGGCCATACCACACTGCACTGGCGATTTGCGAGCGTCTTTTTTTATAGATTTCGATCGCGGCGAACCGCCGCGAGCTCGCCGCGACAAGTTTTGTCTGAAAACACACTCGCAACTCGCTCGCAAATTGCCAGCGTGATAAGGCCCTTACGGAACTGTCTGACGAAGTTGATTATTTGAAACGGAAATTAAAAATTATACCTTAGTACTTAAATTAATGATATTATTAACGCGAATTTTTGTGCTGATGTTTTGTTTTTTTTTGTATGTCAGAGAAAGAGAAGCCAACACGAATCTTCGCATTATCGCGATATGTGTAGCCGTACCATAAGACTAAGTCGCCGGAAATTTATACACTTAACAATTGCCTATGTTTTATCTCATCCCCCCCCCCTCCCCCCTATTCAGAAAAAAGTATTTTGCTCCGTCATAAGAGGGATCAAAGTGGTACTTTTCTGTTCAAGGACAATAAGACAACAGGGTAATTTTAGTTTGAACCCACTTAAAATATGCCACATCATAGACAGCTTTATTAGTATATTACACACAGAGGGCGGTATAATCCCTCACTACGCTCCGCATTATACTTTAGAATCCCCTGCTACGCTTGGAATTCTATTGTACCTACAATCCTTCGCTTCGTTCAGGATTCAATATACGCCCTCGCCGTAAATACATCATTTTGCTCCCTTGTGACACAATCTACGTACCTCCGCCAAGCGTGCTGACGTCGAGGTACGCCGGCTGCGAGGTCCCCACTTTGTTCGTGGCCGTGATCCTGACGGAGTACTTGGTGCCACACTTGAGGCCCGTTAGGAGGTGCTTCTGCACGGAGAGGCTGGGTCGCGCCGACGGCCACGCCTCCTGCCATGGCCCGTTGGCGACCTTCCATGTCAGGCTGTAACCTGAAACGCCAAGAAGAATGTTAACGTAAATGTAGTAGACCGGTAGATAAGCTTTGTGCCACACCTGGCCATAAAGTGGCTTTTACCGCACAGTACCTATAAGTGCGGAAAGTAGGTATACGACTCCCGAGGTGTATTGGCCCGAGCCGCTAGGCGAGGGTAAATACCTCGGGACGAGTGGAAATGACACTTCCGCACGTGTATCAAACGACGTTTTTTAATACATTTGCGAAAAATGTCGATGAACCAAAAACATGACACCGGCTGTCACCATTCAGCCTAGAAATTATTTAGAAAAGAAACATAGGTACAGAATTTAATTATCTTTAAACATGAAAAAGCAAGAAATATATTTATTATTACTTTGTACTTTACTTATTTGCAAATAAATGTGTTATTTAATGTTCAAAAATTAGCTGGAAAGTAAAAAGCACTAGTGCGCAAAATACAACTTTGCGCACGATTTACAGCTACGAAAAGTACCACTTTTTGAGCAAGTGTATTAAAAAATAGCTTACCGACCATATAAAGCAAAGATGTCGAAATCTATGAACGAAAGAAATCCTTACTGATCTTCTGGCCGCCGCTCTTATTGACGGAGTAGTATGGCTGTTCCCACTCGACGAGTATGGAGTGCTTGTGCGGCGTAGCCCGTAGTATAGGCGCCTCGGGCAGGGGCAGCACGATCACCGAGTACTCTACCGAGTCCGAACCGTACAGGTTCTTGGCTAGGCAGGTGTAGTTGCCGGCCAGGGATTGGTCAATATCTGGACACAAGAGTCGAATTCTAGACGCTTCTTTTGTGTAACAAGTTATTGTTAGGTAACTAAGAGTGATTAGTGTTACCATGGGAGGAGTTATCGGCACTTATTTCTTAGATATAAAGGAGTACCCTGTTAGCTCAGTTTTTGGTGAATGTAAAAGGAACATCTCAAGGGAGAGCTTTCCGCAGCCTACCTACAAGTTCAAGGAAACAATCACATCGCACTAATATTATAAATCTGAAAGTTTCTGAGGATGTTTGGATGTTAAAAAAAGAAGATAAAAGAATGTAAGAAAGACATGTAAAAGACCCCACGGGCCTACTTACAGAAATAAATTATTTTATATTTTATTTTATTTATAATATGTTTGGATGTTTGTTACTAAATAACGGGGTAACAACTGAATGGATTGAGCTGAAATTCAGCATGCAAATAGACCAAGTCTGAGATTGAAACATGGGATACTTTATATCCCGGTAAAGAGTTCCCTTGGGACAGTAAGGGGAACAACGTGGGCAAAGCCGCGGGTAAACGCTAGTTGATCATATTTCTTAACTTCCGACGTGAAGCAACGGGCCGTGGATGCAGATGCAGACCCCGCTTTAGAGGCACATCACCGGTGTGGTTTTAGTGGGTATGCCCCTCCTTCTGAGGGGCGAGTCCGACATAACCCCCCATTAAGGGCTTGGTATGGCTTGGGGGGTCATGCGTAATGCTTTTCCGCACCGCCCAAAAAAATAATATAATAATTATCTATGGTGTGGGATGCCATTCAGATGGTGGGAATACCTTATTCCTTGAACCCTTTGGACGCCAAGCCGTAAAGACGTGTACTTTCGTGCCTACCACGCCAACAATTAGGTGTTCTAACAGCGATATAAACCTACATTGTACCGTCTTAAAGTTCAATTTCGGTTTTGACTGTGTGGAAGAGAGGACAATAGAGAGATCTCTTTCCAGGCGGGTGTTGTACCTGTACGTCTAGCATAACTGTGACACGCGACTCTTTGTCGCGCGACAAATGCTACCTATCCCTTTCCACTCAATATAGTGTGACAGTGACAGGTGATGCTCTCTCGCGCGAGAAACGAAGTCGCGGCCAGTTATGCTAGACGTACTGGGGACCGAAGTCCGAAGGAAGATGGTTGGAAGTATTATATATAGGAAGTGTGTTTATAAACTTCGATAGCGCGAAGTAGAACTGAATGGAGATGACGCTCTTTGTACGGAAGAAGTGAGCGCCATCTATCAATAGTCAATGTTGATAGTCCACTGCTTCCAGCCTAAGACACTAGGCGGCGGTGTCGCTACAACTGTATTATGATTATGACATGGCGTCTGATTTGAAATTCTGTTTGAAGAAAGCGTCGAAAAGATTAACACGAGTTACAGTAGGGGAAGTAAAAGAAGACTGCTAGTATTGGCGCTATCGTATTTATCACGAATTGTATTAGTTGGGATCAGGAATTTCGAAACTAAACTATTTCAGTTATTGACTCACTATTGATGAGCAGGCTGTCGTCGTGGTTCCTGGTGAACCTCGGGTGGTGCGTGATGATGTTGTGCTTGTGGTACCACACGGTGCGCGGCGGCGGCACGCCCACGCACTGGCACACCAGCAGCAGCGAGCTGCCCACTCCTACCGACACGGTGCCGCCCAGAGACGCCACACCGGCTACCACTAAAGAAAATAGTTTCTGGGTCAATTGCAGAAAAAATGTACCTTTTACTTTTTTGTCTGATCATGGTGTGTCTTATACCATTTTACTCAGAATCATAAGCACTTTTCATTTATGAAATAAAAAAAAACTGTCCATGTGTGGCGTAACAAAACTGAGATGCAAAATTTGTACGGAAATGTTGGACATTTTGGACAGCTTTTTTTATTTCATAAATGAAAAGTGCTCATGATTCTGAGTAAAATGGTATAAGACACACCATGATCAGACAAAAAAAAGTAAAAGGTACATTTTTTCTGCAATTGACCCTTCTATTCATAGAAGTATTCAGAAAGTTAACGTTTCTTTGTTTTTCTAAATGTAGGCATAGGAAAATGCAATGAATGTCAGAGCGTAAGTACTACCGATTGGCGAAATAAACGTTTACCCGAAAGGAACCGGCGTAACGAATTCGATGAGAATGAATTTTTTCAATAACAGTGCTAATACTGTTAATACAATACCTATAAATAAAATTACAATATCATGGATTAGTTACTCGGTATTTTTTATACATTCTCGATGGGTTTTTTTTTCCAAAGAATGTCCTATTGTAGTTTTTATTACGTCTACGGTCCGTACGATCCTTAGATCTTAAGCAGTAAAAAAAAAATCTAACTGGTCAGGGTAAAAACGTTCGTTGCTATTTTCTGCAAATATAGTATCCAAAGAAAATGCGTTTATTCATTTTCATCACACTTGCTCGTAAAGGGTGTTATAACACGCGGGCTTATAGACCAACTCGAGCCGATTTACCTCCCGTGGGTTATAAAAATCTATAACTCCCACGGGAGGAAAAACTGTATGAAAATCTATAACTCCCGTGGGAGTTATGAGTTTAGTTTTAAAATATAGGACCTACTCGTACGTCATTTCAGACTAAGGAGGTTTCAAATCAGCCAAGGCTTATTTCACATCTTCAAAACTTGGCTAAAAAACCAATTTTAGTGTATATAAAAATTATGTGGTATATTTTACTATTATTTCAGTAATTTTTGCAATTATTTTAATGCAATTAAATTAATTTACTTTAAAATTTTATTATGAAAATCGGTACAATCTGGCGGCATTGCCTGTCAAGTTTAAAAACTAAACGCAGTTCTTAGCATTATCTGTGGAAGACTACATATATTGAAAAAGTTGACAGTTGCAGTTGTCTCTTAGCGGGTGCGTTTAGTTTATTTGATTTTTATGTTTTATTTTTTTTTCCTCGCAAATGTGATGAAAAACATTGTGTGTATCACGGGCAGTAAGGGGATTACCAACTCGAGTCATTAAAAGCCCTCCGCCTACGGCGTCGGGCTCCTAACAGACTCGTTAGTAATTCCCTTCTTACTACCCTCGGTGCACAATGTACTATTATTTGCTTCTAAAAAACAAATCATGTCGCGAGCTGGTAATTTATTTCCTAATTGATTATGGGTGTACATTTTCTTTAATAGCGTAAAACTTCCCAACTATAGTCCAATCAACCAACTATGGCTATACCCATTCATTTCTATCAATATCCATTTTCTACCAGTGGCTTTGTAGGTTTTATAGGTATTTAAATTTGTTTAATTAGATTGCTCATCTTAGAGTTTATCCTTAATAATTGTCATACATTAAAGAGTAAGATTCGAGTAATTTTGGACTATAGTTGGGGAGTTTTACGGTAATTAAAGTTCATAATCATTGGTAACATTAACGTGACGTTTTCTTGTATCGATTCATGAGAGATGGCGCAGATTTAGTTTGAATTATGCTCTCGTCGCATACAAAATTCGCGCCAGTTGTTAGGAATCGACCTATATACCATGGGATTAGGTTTTGGTGTCGGTTGACCGGGACTGGCGACCTGGTTCGACCCAGGCTCCCCCCGGCCCCCCAAGGTGGCCCGGCTAGCGACCTGGTTCGACCCCAGGGAACGCCACGGCCCCCACCTGGTTCGACTTTTGCCACGCCCAAGTTTGACAGGCTTCAAAAAAAATGGTGTCGGCTGACCTCTCGGGGAGGGCGTGTGCGTGACGCGGCGGGTGGGCGCGCCCTCGCCGGCGCGCGTGCTGGCCGTGACCCACGCCTCGTAGCTGCGCCCCGGCCCCAGCTCCTTCACCTCCGCGCTAGTGCGCGCCTCCTCGATGCGGTACGTTTGTGGCGGTCCGTTGCTGTAAACATTGTTCGGCTCGCTGGGCTTTTTCGCGCACAGGGAACGTGCACGAACTATACAGGGTGGAAAAAATCTATGGCCCTAAAGGGGAACTACTTTAAATCCTTTAGATAGCTCATTTTACTGAAAGGAAACGTTCCTTTATTTAGAAACAAAACTACATTCATAGATTTTTTTTTAATTTTCTTGGCATTTGTATTGGAGTTGATGGTAAAATAAAATTAATGATAGATTTCACGATTTTTTTTACTTGTAAGACCAAATGTTTATTAGGGAGATTTTATCCTGACCAATAGTCCTATCGATTAGTAGAATAAAATAGTTACCTAGTGCTTATTTTTTGAATTTTTAGCTGGTGCGATTCCCGAGTAAGCAAATTTTAGAAAATACATTTTAACGCAGTTTTATTTCTTTTTAAAAATAAAGGAATGTTTCCTTTCAGTAAAATAAGCTAACTAATGGATCCCCTTAAGGGCCCATAGATTTTTTCCACCATATAGGTGGCAGCACTAAACGACAAAAGAGACACGGGTGGACAATAAAGAAAATTATCATCCCTGTCAAATCAAGCTGTCAATGTCAATGACAATATATAAGTGTCAATGTCAAATATAGTAAGTCGTAGCTATACTGAAGTTAATCGTCCTTCATCGCAATAAATTAACTAACGGCGTTTCCGTCAATGTGACCCCAGCATGAGAGGGTACTTGATTTAGATTGGCGGCACCAGTTGGCAGCACCTTCGTCGTGCACGTTCCCTATAGTTGACATGCACTTCGTAGCGGCGATGACGTAGCTGTTCTCCGTATTAATTGGACAATTCCACGACAGAGTGTAACGTAAGTAACCAATTCTTCACGTGTTTTTCAATTGATGGTGGGAATTCAGGTTATACTTAAATATGCGATAAATAAATAAACACGCGATGAAATGGTAACTTCTGTTAAATTTTCATGGAATTACCTAATTATCAACAGTCGATGTCGAATTGCAGGTTAGGTAAGTTGAATTACGCTAATACTACAACTTTATCATTAGTCTGTATATTTTACAAAGTGGCTAGTTACTGGAAAGTGGCCAGTACCTAATAGGTGATTTACTCTATGCATGCGACTCCAACTACCTATATACATTGGTTTGGCAACCCAAAAAGGATCTTGTATTTCAACACGAGAGGAGAACGTCATTTTACATGGAAGTAAGATTTAATAGCTCTAGCCTCCTGCCACCCACGGTTACGACTTATATATAGGACTAATTCAAAATGAATTTTAAACTTTTAAAGTAGGTATTTTATTTTATTTTATTTTATTTTATTTGTTGATGGAGAACCAACAACCTTAAAAACTAAACAACAATTAAAGTAGTAGTAGTAGGTAGGTATGAAAGAAGGTTCCAATTTCAAACACACAAAAAGTGCTCTGGGCCGCAGGAGGGTAAAACTCAGCCAAAGTTTTATCAGTTAGAAACAAAAACCAGACAATGCCTCACCTAGAAGTTGGTTTAATATAAACCGTATAGTAGACGAGTTCGCCGTTGGGATGGTCGGGTTTCTTCCAGCTGACGAGGAGGGAGGATCCCGACATCACCAGCACTTTGACGTCCGCTGGCGGGCCAGGTACTGAAAGGGGCGGAACTTAAATAACAGGGCAGGAGTTAAATAGTAGGTACATTACACAACTAGGGTGGTAAAACAAAGAAAGACCGAGATCGCAGATATTTGTGGACCGATTTCTACATTTGACCAGAAAGCGGCTTTTTCCGTACGCGTAGCGTGCGGTAAAAGCCACTTTATGGCCAGGTGTGGCATAAAGTAAGAAAAGTGTCGTTTCGGGTCAGATTCACAGTCCTGTTTGCTTTTCTACCAGAGATGTGCGAGACATCCTTAGGTACGCAGCACTCTAATGGAATAATAGCTTCAATAGTTCTTTATAGACAATCAGAGAGAGGGACATAAAGGATAAGGAGGGCCTTGAACTCTCGCGACATCTGTGTGTTTGTTTGGATTTAAAAAACTACTATAGTGAAGTACATCTTTGAAAGTTATTATCCTGTTTATATACTCAATGCGAGTTTTGGTGCATAATAGTCAAGTTGTTGCTCAATTAGAGTTCGCAGCTTGCACGGGAAGAAATGGCGACACGATGAACAACTTGTAATGCCTTTATATTAGCTAAAATTGAAATGTTTGAATATTTACCATCTTGTAAAGTAGCGCAAATGATTGGATAGGAAAATGGCCCCACGCCGTAGTTGGAGAAGCCGGCCACCTTGACTGTGTAGTTGCTGAACTTCAGTAAGCCCTGCAGGTATATCTCTGTGTGGAGCGAAGTTTGGTTGTGCCATGCTCCTTCTGAAAATTAAAGGACAGTTTTACCCCAGAGAGCTACCATACTTTTTGCCACTACCCACTACCTATAGGATGGCGTTGTTAAGAAAGAGACTGTGGCGACGCTCCCGTCATCTGTCAATTCTGACATTGGTCTACAACGCGCTATAGAAGTTTTCTAAGTCGGTTGCATAAATACAACTTCCGACTAGCTCTCATTGGACTTCGGTCCCCAGGCACAACACCCGCCTGGAGAGAGATCTCTCTATTGTCCTCTCTTACCACAAGACTGTTCATAAATAATCCTCATAGACAGTTCTGACAGAACACTGCTACACTCATGGATGTATAAAATAGAAGGATACCGCGCGGTCTAAGACGCGGGTGAAGCCAAGCAATGGCCGCCGCGCTTTGTACGCACGCACGCACACATCAACCAGCATAATGGGCCGGTCGGCTGCCATTGGGCCGTCAACCCACACATGCTCACTTCGGCGGCCATTGCTTGGCTTCACCCGCGTCTTAGACCGCGCGGTATCCTTCTATTTTATACATCCATGGCTACACTCATTTGCGGCGTCAAATTTGAAATAAAATTAAGTCATAGACAACAGAAAGATCCGTTTACCAAAGCTTATATCTAATGAACCCTTCCGGCCCACAATGTTGAATTCGTAAAATGTTGAATTCTTATAATGTTGAATTTGCAAAATGTTGAATCCTAGAATGTTGAATTTGCAAAATGTTGAACTAAAAATCTCAAAATGTTGAATTTGCAAAATGTTGAATTAAATATCCCAAAATGTTGGATTTGCAAAATGTTGAGTCCCAAAATGTTGAATTTGCAAAATGTTGAGTCCCAAAATGTTGAATTTACAAAATGTTGAACTGAAAATCCCAAAATGTTGAATCTAACCCTCCGCCCCGCCGTCCCCCCATGTTAGGTCAGGTTCTAGGACAGAATAGATTTATACTAGAGAGATGGGCCGACTAGTCGGGAACGCCGACTATTCGGCATCATTTGTAGTCGGCCGATTAGTCGGCGACTAGTCGGCAAAAAATGCCGAATATTCGGCACTAGTGCCTAGCGGTGAATAGGACACAGAAGAAATAAACCAATTAAGTAACATATAATATTTTAAATTTAATAATTAAACTTTTGTGGCACATCACTGACATCACACTTGGTAAATAGAATTACAGTTATGTACTCTTGTTAGTATTTTTACTTAATTTACATTTATTATACTTGGATTATAGCTTATAGCAATATGATATTGAACTCTAATCATACCAAGAAATATTATTTATTAACAATACAATCTTTGGAAAAGCTTTATTAGGTAGTAACAATTATTTAGAAGTTAAATTGTCAATTAATATCACTAACTAAACAATACAAACAGTCTCAATACCTCACTGGGTGGGTAAGTGTAGTTAAAGTTAAATTAAAACAAAAACTTATTTGCTACCAATGGTAGACAGTAGACTATAATTAAAAAAAAAATCGGTTGTCTGTAAAGTCGGTTTACTGACGATAGTCGAACGTGATAACGTTGACTTCTTGTCATACAAATGAGATTTTGACAGCCGTATCTTAGGGAATAAGGTCTAATTTATTAACAATTTGTAAGAAACTATCGCCTTAACGACATTAGTGCTGGAATAATATAAAGTACCTATTTTGCGCAAAAACGCGTAAGATGTATGAAATCCTGCGGTGCTTACTGTTTTTTCGAGTTGATAAGGTAACGGCCCCGCAAGGTAACGGCAAATGACGTCACACTTTTTCGTGCGTGCAGCTGGCTCCATCGAATTATAAGACGTTATCACGTCAATATAAAAGGCCATTTGCTGTAATCAACATTTAATCATTAAAAGAAACAAAAATTTAACATTTAGGAACTTTTTATCACTCACATTACTGCAGTGGTTAGTCAAATATAATTAGAAAATTGGTTAATTAATTAATACTTTTTGACGTGATAACGTCTTATAATTCGATGGAGCCGGCTGCACGCACGAAAAAGTGTGACGTCATTTGCCGTTACCTTGCGGGCCGTTACCTTGCAGGGCCGTTACCTGTCAAATAGGTACTTTATATTATTCCCTTAAGTCGTTAAGACGATAGTTTCTTACAAATTGTTAATAAATTAGCCCTTATTCCCTAAGATACGGCAGTCAAAATCTCTATTGAATGACAAGAGACACTGCTGAGTTTGGCAAAAATCTTTAAATTTAAATAGTGGATGCTGCTTTGGCAGTTCCGTTTTACGCCTGCTTTAATCGTAGTTTAAAAATTATTAAAACAAATCTTTGACATTATATTCGTGGAACGGCAGATATTTACACTGGCTACGAGAGAGAGAGATTCACGTATTATTTTAGTTGAATCCTTGCTCAAAGTCACCGTTGCGGTACATGTGTCCCGATTTGTGCATTTCCATCGAGTGGAGCCATCAAAATTTGTTTTTCCGTCTTTACTCATGGTGTACTTACCTCTTATTATTAATAATTGCTTTTTCTTCTGGTTTTTTGTAAATTTTATAGCTTTAAACGGATTCATGTTGAATTGTGCGCACAAATATTCAATGTTTAATTTATTTTCTGCGTAGCGTAATTGTTCAGAATAATGTGACAACTTGACAATACAATTAAACAATATTTCATCGGGATCCGTCACAGTTATCAACATACGTCGTTATCGCGGGTGCAGTAACAAATGAAATGAAGAGCATATATAACAGAATGTGTATTTGGTAGAAACGGACATATTCTGCCTACAGCTATAAGCATCTAAGAAGTTTTTTACATGTGGAGAGTTTTCGCTAGCAAAGGTCTATAAAAATTGAAGGCATGTTTACAAAACAGCAGGAGGCGCCCAGGATAGGTCTCAGGATCAATCAGGCAAAAACAGAATACCTCCACATGAAACGTTTTTGGCGGATTTGAGTTATTGATATCATAGTGGTCGTCTAAGAAGGAGCTACAAGTAGTCCAAAAATATTGACTAAAAATTACCCCATTTGTCCAAAATCAGTCTTTAAAAATATACCCATTTTACAAAGGTAAATAATAAACCGTCCGAACGAAAAACTAAAGGTGCGACTAAAATGATTAGTACACGTACATGGCACAGTCGCAAAGGACCCCGCAGCAAACTTAGGGAAAAAGTGGTTTCAGTCAAATCTCACTAAATTTTACTATGATGAAGATTCAACTGTCCTGATTATTTTTTTATAAAGGCATAATTCTCTCAGATGTATAATTTTTGAAATAATCAAGCATATTTCAGAAAGTATACACCTGAGAGAGTTGTGCCCTTATAAAAAAATAAACGGGAGAGTTGAATCTACATCATAGTAAAATTTAGTGACATTTGACTGAAACCACTTTTTCCCTAAGTTTGCTGCGGGGTCCTTTAGTATTTCAGTAAGTATGTTTAGTTAGTTTTTAGTAGGTTAGGTTAGTTTTCTTTCGGGGGTTTTATACATACCCTTTTACAAAAACTACCTACATATCTACATTATTTTTTACAAAAAGAAATAACTGTATGCGTTCACTTAAAAAACTTGATTTTAAATATGATACATACACACTCTTTTTAGTAGGTTGTATAACTGGCAATTAAGTGCACAAATGTAAAAAAATGGAAATAAAAAAAATATAGATTGCACTAAGCATATAAAGGTTGACGTATCCAGAAGCGGACGTATCTAAATGACATGAGTATTGTTAATTGTTTCTTCTTTTATTTTTTGTTAATAATGTGTAAGTAACTACACTTGTTAAAGTTTCTACTTCTGTTATTTTTCTCATTTGTTCAACTTTGCGTTCGTCCAATTAGGATAATTAGTTTAAGGTAGTTTTTAGTTTTAGGGCACCACTGAAAATCAGCGCCATGGCTTGCTGTGGCACAATGCTGAGTGGTGACCCCTTTTAGCGCCGTTTTTTATCTTTTGTATTGTACTATTTTCTGTGTGTATGTTGTGTTTTTGCGCTAAATAAACGTTAATTCATTCATTCATTCATTCATTTTCAAGTCGTAACATGTTTACATCTTAAAAATGGGTGGAAATCATTCATCTCCAGAATCGTTGAGAAATATTAGCCTTAGTAGGCATAAATGTTCCTCAAAATGAGTATCGCGTCTGTTATTGCTTGTTTTTCATAATCTTTCTGAACTGTCAAATCGTTTTTGCACCCGCGATAACGACGTATGGTTATCAAGTAGCCAGTATCAGCTAGATAGAAAGGTAAGTCTGTAAGAGGTTTTAGTAGATATTCAGGTTAACAAGTATTGGGGCCTAAAAAAAGTTATTTACTTAATAGAAAGTGAGTGCAAAGATCGTCATTTTTGTCATGACTCAATATTTTGCCAATTCAACATTACGCTAATTCAATACCTACTTTAGGATTAGGCTGCCGCTCCACTGAGGCGGAGGCGAGCGGAGCGGAGAGGAGACGTGTAGGGACCGACCAATCATATTTAGTGTTCGCTGTTTCCATTGAAGCGGAGTGGAGACGAGATGTGGATTTCAACTAATGTTGGTTGGTGGCCTCAGTGGAGCGGCAGCTAGGGATGGGTAACTACCCGGGTAAATACCCAAAGCTGGGTATTTACCCGGTAAATACCCGATATTTACCTACCCATGGGTAGATACGCGGGTATTTATCTTTATTTCTAAATTTAGTGAATTAAGAGTTTAAGTATTAATTATTTAAGCATATTAACGCCATATTGCTTGTATTTCTGAACTGTTTGATTGTTATAAATTGTGGCAAAAAAAGTTACACCTCTTTGCTGTTAATGACATAAAATTTTACCAATGCATTATTGAATCAGGTGATAAAAAATATAATAATATAGTAATTTGAGTCAGTCGGTTTTCCATACAAACATAAAGAGGGTCATCATTTGTTTCCACGGTATTAATTATGTTTTATTTTAGTAGTATGTGTTTAATTGTCTCTGTTTCCTCGCCACACATTCTACAGTCAGCGAAGTCCGATAGTCCTAACTTGGTCTGGAGTCAGGAGTCCTTTAACCCTAAAGTGACCTGTAAACACCCCAGTTAAGATTCTGAGATTTTGCTGTGCTTCCTTAGTTTCTTGGTCCAGCGGTGTTGACACTTTCCATAAAGAGCTTCGATTGCCTCGGGCCCGAGGTGCCCTTCCACTCTTGTTGGTGTTGGTTCTTGACGTGGTCCTTGTTGGCTGTTGTTATATGGTTCCCTGTGAGAGTCCCACACATGGTTCAAGCCCAATTAATGTACCTTCCGAGCCTTTTCTGACCAGCCCATCTGCATTTGCTTTGCCAATGAAGCCTTCGTGCCTTGGGATCTACATCAGTTTCATCTTCTTGTGCCTTCTAAGCTTATTTAAGACTTGGACGCCATTATATACCAGCCTAGATTCGGTGCCGTCAGCACTTTAAGTGCCGCTTGACTGTCACTGAGTATTTGGATCTTTTTCCCCTTGGTATCTCCATCTATATTCTCCTGGGCACAGGCGATTATCGCATATGTTTCTAGCATGGATGCCTTCTCCCATACCGGTGCCCATTTTAGACCCGTCTGTGTACCATATGCTGTCATTGCCATCCTCAATTGGTGGTATACTACCTTCAGCCCATTCAGCCCTAATTGGAACTTGAACCTTGAAAATCCTTTGGAACCTCCAGCGCCGCTGGTGACGTTGTTCGGAACGCCCCGGTTAGAGCCATGCATGCTGTTCTCTGTACTCTCGTCAAGGCATCTCTGCAGTGCTTTTCAATGTCCTCGGCCACCAGACCAGGCTGCCGTACAGAATGATAGGTCGTATAGATCCATCTAAGTACCTCAGGATTTTAGATCCCACGTCATCCCGTATGCTGATCTGCACATTCCAAACACTCTAGCTTTAGCTTTAGTTTTGGTACCTATTGTCAACCAACATTAATTTAAAGCCATAGGAAAATTACTCTTTCAGGTAAATGGTACTATCACTGTTTTGCCCAGGTTGAAGAAGAGCTGATGACTATTGCACCATCTCATCACATTCATCAGTGCTTCATTCATGATTCCTGATACCGTGCTGGGGAAACTTCCCATTCACAAGTCACCAAATCATCTGCATACCCTACCGTGTCGATGGGCTTAATGTTAAATTTCTCCAGTAATTAGTCCACCACCAAGCCCCAAAGAGTAGGTGATAGCACTCCATCTTGAGGACATCCCAATGTGGCCGTAGCTATTTCGTCCCCCATCAGGGTGGATTTCACGTTAATTCTGATTTTTTTGAGATTTCTGATGTCATTTCGCGTAGATAAATGTATCAAGCTATAAAACGAAACACATTGCAACCACGACTTATGTCGCGGAAGCAAATGATGACCCTCTTTGTGTTCGTACGTAAAACTAACTTTTTCCAATCACCTTAAACCATCTTTTTAAATATACGTTGATTCTCGATAATGTCGGATTGTCTATTTACTATTTCGTTGATTATTATTAATAGAGTCAGTATATTTGCATTAAAATCGGTATTTTTTTGTTTCTGATTATTAAACCAAAACTAATTAGCCAAATTCTTATACCTTGTATACAAACGAGTACTTGTATATTTAACAGGTAGGTAATACCTCTAACTCCATGTAGTTATTGGCACTCAATAGGGCGAATGCCTTTGATAAACATGAAAAATACCTAAATTATATCTGTTGGCTTTGTAGATTTTTTGCCCCGAATTACACATATAATAACTCTGATTGTACACTTTTTTTACAAATCTAAACCTTCATACTTAATTTGAAAAATATCTACCCGTCCATTTGGGTAGATAACGGGTAAATACCCATAAATGGGTATTTACCGGGTATTTACCTGGGTGGGTAGATTGGGTAAATACCCACGACCCATCTCTAGCGGCAGCCTTAGTATAAATTCAACATTTTTGGACTCAACATTTTAGGACTCAACATTTTGGGACTCAACATTTTGGGGTTCAACATTTTGGGACTCAACATTTTGGGATTCAACATTTTGCAAATTCAACATTATGCGAATTCAACATTATGCGAATTCAACATTTTACTATTAGTATGAATTCAACATTTTGCAAATTCAACATTCTAGGATTCAACATTTTGCAAATTCAACATTATAAGAATTCAACATTTTACGAATTCAACATTGTGGGCCGGAAGGTAATGAACTAAATACCTCATGGCCCTCATAATTAAAAGTGAATTTGTGTAAAATATGACTGATTTGTTTTTAAAAACGGATTACGTTTGTAGAGTGTGATTATACAGGGACACCCATTTCAACCGGTCAGTATGGAAAAGTCTAAAACTATAACATATACGAAGATTTGTTCCTAGGAACCATGTCATCGATTTTAGGGACAAGAAAAACTGTATACATAGATTTGAAAAAAGACTTGTACTTTAACCGGGAATCGAACCCGATCGTTTTGGAAAATAAAACTTAATTGAATTAAAGATAATAAATACAATGGATTTTATTCGTTTTGAGACATCGTGTTTCCTAGTAACATTCACTGCTTATGACCAACACAATCGATATCCAAATAGAAATAATGTAAATTTTATTTTTCAAATGATCGGTTTCGATTCCCGGTTAAAGTACAAGTTTTTTTTTTGAAATCTATGTATGCAGTTCTTAATGTCCCTAAAATCGATGACATGGTTCCTAAGAACAGATCTTCGTATGTCTTATAGTTTCAGACTTTCCCATACTGAATGATCGAAATGGGCCATCCTGTATAACGTGAGAAATGATTTAAACCTAATAAAAACATCAGCAGATTTTTCCATGAGTATATTACCTTCGGTCGCGTAGAGCACCGTGTAGCCAATGAGCGAGCTGCCCTGACCGGCCAGGCCGATGGGCTGCCAGCCCACGCGCAGCGAGGTCGATGACACCGCCGTGCACTCCACCGCCAGTGGCGCTTGCTCTGGCGCTGAGATAGATATATCTCGTTAGTAGTGAAAGACCGAAACTAGTTTTCACGGCCGAAACCGAAACCGAATTTCGGCTTTGATCTCAGTTTCGACCGAAACTAGAACCGAAACTTCCATATAACCTTATATGTTTCGTGGGAAGAAAACAATTACAATCATAATCAGTCAGTCTTCATTTTTAAATAACAAATTAATCATTTAGTCTCTGATATTTAGAGTAATCATTAATTTATAAAACATTATAACTTCTTATTTTAAATAAATTATCTGTGCTTATTGAAATAAAGACTGTCCGATCGCAGCACGAAACCCTTCAAATTCAGTTTCGGTTTCGGCCGGATGGCAGCCGAAACCCGTTTTTTTGCCGAAACTAGGCTGAAACCGAAATCTCGGTCGGACCCTACTCGTTAGGTACAAAATACGGTTATTTTTTTACGATCACTACATAGGTACAAACTAAAAGGGCTCAATGAGCTGTAGACCTCGCATGTCTTTAGTTAGAAAAATCGAATTCGGAAATCTGTATAATTAATTATCGAACCTGTTCACACACGAGAATCGGTTGAGAAATGCTACCTGTAAAGGAGAACAGCCGGACAGGCACACGAAAGCATTTTGCCCAAGCTGAAACGGAGACGCTTCGCGCTCGCACGGTCAATGAATATACAGACTTAATCTGATACTTCAGTCTAAATCATAATATAATTTCAAAAATGGAAACCACGCAAGTATGTCGTTATGCGTACCACGACGCTGATCTACCGTACCGTCCAGAATAGCAGAATGGAAGACAGTAGTAAGTATAGGTATTGTTTTGTAAACTATTTTGTACTGTGTAAGTACGAGTACTTATATCGGTAGGTACTCATGCATCTCATTATTGTACGTGTGGCGTGTAATCGTGTGTTATAAGACTTTCTAGACTGTACCTCCTTCCCTTGTGTCTTGAAACACAGGTATTGAAAATGGCCCCGAACCTGCACTGGTGAAAGCTGATATTGACACAGCATACCTAGTACGGACAAATATATTACATATATATTAATAATTATTAGTAATTAATTTTTAACAATATTGAACTATTTTATTTATAGTTAGGAGATGTTTTTACCTGGTATTTTTCAAAAGTCCACTTAGCAGAGTTTCTTGTTTTCCAGATTGATGTAAAACTTTCAGTGTCCTAGAGTCATTGTCATCGGATACTGAAAAAAAAAATCTGATTATTGATTATGATTACCTATCAACACTACTTCATCATCTTTATTTTTTAAAGCATTCATGTCTTTGGGCCTTTGGTTGGGTCGGGTGGGGTCGACTTTTGTCAATAATTTAGGGCAATTACAATTTGACATTTATGACGAACTATAGCGGCGTGGGATTTTTTGTTTGGGTCTCGCAGGAATAGTGGTATAGCTTTGTTCCAGTTGATTCTCACCCAAGGGCGTAGCCAGGGTTGTGTTAGGGGAGAGGGTTGCTACTAATCAGCTCCATCCTCTAGGGGGGGAGAGGGACTAGTTCCTGGTAATCGGCTCCATCTTCTAGTGCAACCCCCCCCCTCCCCCTACCAGAACCTCGCTTGGCCCATGTTCTCACCTAAAGTACTATCTTGGGCCAGCCTTGACGTGGAACACCACAATGATCCCATTGTGGATCTTCTTCAACGGAAGCATTCAGGTTGCATGGAGCTGGCCGAAGTTCTCTGCCCGTTCCACTTGCACGTTGTTTGTCAGGCCGAGGATGGCCGAGGATGCCCTTCTCACCTGAACTACTGCCCTGGGGCACAGCCTTCACGTGGTACCCCACGATGACGCCATTGTGGGTCTCTTTAAGCGGAGGCATCCAGGTCGCTCGGAGCTCGCCGGGGTTCTCAGTCTGTTCCACTTGCACGTTGTTGGGGGCTGACGACGGTGCTATAAAAAATATACACTGAAATACCTAGATAATTTAACGTTTGATACATATTTGTCAATTCGCTTAGTCTCTCAATGAACAAAACTAAACTAAAGCTTAGCAAGAAAACTTATTTTAGAGAAAGCTTGAATTCTCTCAAGTCACTTGCGTACTGCTATAATAAATGCGAAGAAGCAGAATGTTGGACAAATTAACGAATGGACAAATAACAGTCGATGTGCAAACTGTTCGGATACTTGTAGCAACATGAGACCACGAGAATGGGTGCGTTGCGTATCGGGTCGCATAAATTTGAAAGCCATAATTCATCAGTTGGCATAATTCATCATTTGGCATAATGCATTTTTTTGTGAAACTGTAGAATTTTCAGGACTCTTTAAGGCATCATCTAGTTAAATGGGTTAGGCTAAGTTAGGTTCGTGTTATAATCCTGAAAATTTCACGTGTTCAGAAAAAAAAATCATTATGACAAATGATGAATTATGCTCTTCATATTTATGCGATCCGACCCCGCGAGAATACCATTTAACGCTCGCTCGATGATAGTCGTCAATACGCAGGAACCGTTGTATAAGAAGACCGCTAGAAGTGGAGGAACTTGGAGAAGATTTAACAAGGGATGTTGAAGAACAAAAGTTCGAGTGTTTACCTTCCTCGTGTGTGGAGAAGTGCACGGGGGCGGTGTAGAGGCTGACGCCGACTTGGTTGCCGGTGGCCACGCGCACGCCGTACGCCGTGGCCGGCCGTAGGTTCTGCAGCTCCAAGCTTTGTCGGACGTCTGTGTCTTTTCTGATAACGTCACATTTGGGAACTGTGAGTTTATTTAGTGATTTGTGCCCATGTTGGTTGGGGCCTTTTATTTAGTCGTGTGCACGGTGTGCATTACAGAGATTTTTAAGCAAAAAGCGTAGAGTAATGACAATCAAAAATTTTGCCGGAGCCAAGCGACATATCTGTGCTTACAATTAATTGTATGCGCCCAGTATGGGTAGCCTAACGGCTCAGGTAGCTAACAGCTCGCAAAGTACCGAGTTCAAACCCAAGCGGAGCAGTTACCACGTAATTTTGCGAAGGCCCACTTGGCAGTTTGATATGTTATCATAGTATACAACTCATTACACGAGGTCACTTGCCACGAGAGTTGAATTCAGCACTTGGGCCATTCCGCGTAAAAGTAACGCGAGTCACGATTTCATTGCGAGATACAAATCTAAGTATCAAAATATTTAGGGATTATAAGTATTTAACACTCCTTAGAGATAAATTAACACTTAAATTTGCATCATGATGATTCAACACGCGATAAAATCGTGACTCGCGCTAGCGCTTACCGTGGAATGACCCACTTTGTTCCCTCTCCAGGGTGTATGATTATTTTTTTTTGTTTTACTATTGACTGATGATCTCGCGACTCTTACTGGGCATAGCGATAGTTTGACCGGGTGGCCGGCCGTGGCGATCCCTGGGGTCGAACTAGGTCGCTAGCCGGCCCACCCTGAATTAATTATGTGTGTAGGTTATTCTGTTCTCGATCTAAACCGGCTACCGACACAGCTTACCTGGAGACGTTGACAATAACAGCGTGCTCCCAGACGTTGTAATGCTGCGGAACATGCTGCAAGGCGTAGTACTGCGCGTGCGCTCGCAGGGAATCCCGCCATGACACTGTTGCGCTGCGAGAGGAGATCGACTCCACGCGCAGGTCTGAGGGGGGCGTGGGAGGCTCTGTGGATGTAGAATTAGGCTAGTTTCCTAACAAATCAAATTAGTTTCTTTTAATGGAGTGTCAAAACACTCAGATAGTACCTATTGTAGTGAATAAACTAAAAATAAATCACACACAATAACACGTATAATTTTGTTTATTTTCCTGAAAATAATCTAGTAGGAGTACAGAGTTCGTAATGGCACAGTTATTTATCTAAGGAATAAGTAAACAAGTTACAGAGAGCGTTATTAAGGCACAAGACCAACTTCATGCAAGTATTATTGATAAAATTGTCATATAACCAGAAACCATTAAATTACTAGAAACACGAACACTTTCGTTTTATTTAACTGGAACGCGGTAGGACGATTAGTAGTAGTAATATTAGCAAAAGGCAAATACCAAGTCAAGTAGTCTAAAAATAAAGGCGTAGCGCAGGGGTTCCCAATCTTTTTCAGCCCGCGGCGCCCTTACAAGGTTCGTACTTCGTCACGGCGCCCTACCCTAGTTAGCTATTTGAAATAGATATAATGGAATAGATATAACGATCGACTCGCGGCGCCCCTCTACACTTTCCGCGGCGCCCCAGGGCGCCGCGGCGCACAGTTTGGGAACCCCTGGCGTAGCGGGTACGATCGGTGTTGGGACAAAGCTTCGGGAACAAGTCGTCCGAGCGAACCCAAGATCGAACGTACGCGTGGAATACTGACGGTACCTAGGGCTGAAAGTGGTGAAGTAATGAGAGGATGGATGATTTTGATGAAAACCCTAGGGTGTCGCAAAGAGAAATTAAAATGACCGAAAAAATTGAATACTACATTGGCGGGTAAGAGCCTTTCTGAATTTTGAGAAGTCGCAAAGAGAAATAAATTGCCTGGCCGCGCCGGACGTATAACAGAGCGTCCAAAGGCGATCACAAGCACGCGAATGTCACTAAATACTACCAGGTACCTGGCTAAACGCTAACACTATTATTCCTTGTCGTTATTAAAACTTTGTCGCCGTCGTCCTTTAGATTCGCATCCTGCAGCGCTCGTTCATTTGGTTCCGCAGTAGCGTCCAACACCGGACCGTCAACACCAGCCGTGAAAGCCGCTCGCGAATACCGCCAGCGATACGTCGTTCTCCAGGTCAGATTGGAGCCTCGGGTTGGAGCTAAAAAATAACGAGACACAATAAACACTCCATTCCCCACGACTATTCGAAATGCTACGCACACTGAACGGATACATACCCGGAACATTTGAGAGATGACCAGCTTCAGTTAAACAGACCACACCGGGTCGCTAAAGCGCCGTAGGAGGTTCACACACAACCCACAAGGCTATGCGTCTCGACCTCTAGAATACGGAACAGCACTGAACCGCGCTACGCACATGAAACGCGAACTTGACACGATCACAATTACAATGAAACACAGTTGTTTAGAAACTTTAAATAGCAAAAATCCAAGCCCACCAACGGGCTAGAAAAACAAGCAAAACTGCAAAAATATGCTAGACCACGTAACGTGCTTTTCAAATGAAAGCCAGATTGAGAATAAAAAAAAGCCCCAGCGTTTGTTCTCACACCCAAATTTCAAACTCGACGAATCTGGAATCCACAATTTGAAAAAGCATAACCGAAACCCACCAGCACGCCAAAAAAAACTTGAAGTGAAGTAAGGACGTAATCCAATCTCGGCGAGAGTACAACCGATTTTATAGAGCACGAATTTGACAGATTACGCATCGCTATACAGTCACCGCCATTTATGACCACGTGGCCGACCAAGAGAGTCCGCGACCTTACAAGTTAGCCAACACTAGCGAACAAACGAACTAACGACACAAAACCTGTAGCGATAATGCTACAGATATCCCCCAAATAAAACAAACAAACAAGAGAAGAGAAAAAACCGAGAAGTCAACCCCCACAGACCAACCAGATGACAAGGAGCTCCGTAATCGAGCCAGTAAACAATTCTACGCAACCCTATTACTTAGGAAACTCCATCGTCCACCACAACTACTTAAGGCATCGCTAACCCAACGCCTCAACCAACAGCTCAATAAGACCCTAGCACAAACACCTAAGACGATAATCGACTAATAAACCGACGCGGGTTATTAGCCGAAAACAACCGAAGGCAACAATTATAAGGACAATACCCCAAGAATGACCACAAACCTAACCGCTAACTTAAACCTACAGCCCTATGGAAGGCGATAACCTAACCTAACCGCTAAACTAAACCTAAGGCGCAAAGGAAGCTGACCTCCTAAGCGAACACGGTTGGAACCGTTGGTCCAAAATCGATCGACAAATCCGGGGTTGCTAGCCCATACGGCTATACGGCATACATTGGTCCGTAAAGGTATCGTTGTCCAGGAAAGCATCCAATCCCCGACGGGGTGGTACGAAAATCGACCGACAAGCAAGAAGCTTCAGACGGCGACAACATGCGTCAATCCTAAACGTAAGCGTTAAAACGCGCGCCAGCATACAGCTGGGACAAAGTCTCCTCCGAAAAAAAACCTTAACACTATTACAATAGCCTACTAGACATACAAAACTAACGAACTTATCCTAACGATAAATGAGCTACGGTTGGGATGTTGGTCAGCACGCGATAAACCCCTACACTCAAAAAGACTCCCCAGCAGCATGAGATGACACGTAGCATTGACGCGTCTTCGTGACAAAGACAATAGAAAAACGGAAAACGAAATTACCACGCTGGAACGCAAATACCTGGGCCGCGTCGCCGCCGCGTAAGAGCGGACAGCACGAAACGCGGATACAAAACTCCTAATGGCCTTGCTTGCTTCTCAGGTACGAAGCCATAAAGAAAAAAATACACGGTGGATCGCGCCGTGCCTACGCAGGTAGTCGTTGGAAGGAACCTGTCCAACAAATCTGCCATGTCAATCACAACCAAAGTTGACCGCGCCAGAAACACCTACGAGCACCGGCTAACGCAAAAAAACCATGCCACGGCCGAAACGCCCACCCCCACACGCGCGACAGCCCGGCCCAATGGGCCGCCGGCGGAAGAGAAAGACACAGGATATCATATATCCGACCACCCCGCACAGCAACGGCACGCCCCACTGTGCCGAAACCGCCGGGGGGTAAAGAAACACCGCAGAAAAAGAAACCCACGAGATGCGTGCAAAGGTGGCGGGGCGGGAGGAAGAGGCACCGGCCAACTACCCCCAACCTCCCCAAACAGCAACGGCACGCCCCACTGTGCCGAGGCCGTCGGGAGGCGAAGATGAAAGGAGAAACCATGGAAATCAAGGCCACAAAAAGGTCAAAAAAAGAACAGGCGGGCAAATGCGCCTTTTAGAATTTAGAAAAAGTTATACAAGGAAAAAAACAAAAATAGACCGACAACGTGAAACAAACAATGAATCAATCCAGTTGACCACCGCTTCAAATTGAACCTCCCCTCGTTACTATAATAACAATAATAATTACAGTGAAAAGCCAAAACCAACAAATCCGAACCCTCGCGTATACGACACGCAAGGCGAGGAGACCTTCAGCACGCCCGGCCCGACTGAGTCCCACCTTTTGGTCCACAATCTGGTCAACGTCGCGCCGCCGACCTACCAACGCCTCACTGCCGAATAACAAGACATTCGGAGTGTACGAAAGAAAGAAATGAAGGAGGAAAGAGGGAGAAGAAGAAGCAGAAGAAGAAGAAGAAAGAGAAGAAGTGAAGAAGCAAGAAGAAGAAGAAAGAAAAGAAACATTAGACCCAGAAAAAGGCAAAAACATACGAAATAGAGAAGAAAGACACAGCACACCAAACCACCAGAAAGGAAAAAAAAAACCGCTGACGAAGAGGAGACAAAACGAAGACCTAAAAACAAAAAAACGAGAAAATAGCCAAAAACAAAGCGACTATTCCCCTATCTTACCAAAGCCAACAACGGTTCAAAAAAAGGAAGGAATGGTTAAGGGCCATCCACCCAAAAAGAGAAAAAGAGAAAAACCGCTGAAAGGCAACAAAGTAAGCAAAGACCACCTAACCATGTAGGAGGGAGAGATCTTACGCGCTATCCCCTCTTCCTAAAAGCGAAAAAATTTAAATAAGCAACACCACATTTAAATAAGCAACGGCGCTTGCACCAGACGAAGTGTCGATGCCGCACGATGCCGAAGCTCGCTGTCGACGAACTCCTTCCCCGTGTCATCAGCTAGACCGAAAACATGGGGTGGGTGCGTACTCCGCTCTGGAAGGTGTGGCGTCAAATAGATAGAACCTTCGCCGCCGAAATTCGACATAACTGCGACGTTGACAAACGATCGCACAAAAAGAAGCAGCAGACTAAAGCAGAGAAGCCGAGAAAATAGAAAAAAGAAGAAAGAGAAAATAGCTAGAGGTTCAACGAAGTACTAGACGTCAACACGAACTTCCAAAAAAATTAGAGTTAGAAGTCAACGTAAACATCCAAAAAAATTAAAGTTAGAAGTAAACGCGAACATCCAAAAAATTTAAGTTATAGATGCCGGTTAGATATCCATTCAAATTAAACTTGGTTAAATCGATTTAATTTAAGAAGTATTTAAAAACTTAAATTCAGTTCACAATCAAAACTAATTTAATCCAAACTCGATTGCCACCCCTAATAATAGCCACAGCTATTCAAGCTCCGTAAATTTAATTTAATTTATGAAGTCTTGTTTGAAAATATTAAATTGACCCAAAATAAACTCAATTTAATTGAAGTCTAACTTGCCAACCCTATCAAATTGATTTAATTTAAAATAGCTAAACGATTCGCAACAACGCAACGTTTAATTCAATTTAAATTATGAAGTCTCATTTGCAAATATTAGATAATCCAAAATAAACGCAATTAAATCGAAGTCAAATTTTAATTCAATCCAATTCAATTCAGTTAATCAACGGAATCGGCTCGTTCAATCGAATCAACGGAGTCCTAAACGAAAATGTTAAATCGACCTACAATAAACTCAATTTAAAAAAGGTCAAAGAAAGTCGGAAAAAAATAAAAAGGCAAAAAAATAAAAAATAAAAATAGATATAAACAGTTTAATCCATTCAACCCGGCTTGTTTAGTTTTATTTATGAAGTCCCGTTTGGAAATATTGAATTAAATTTGCAATTCAATTCAATTCAATTCAATATGGTCGACAACCCTAACCGATTAATTTATTTTAATTTTTTCAAAAACTATTGAAAATTTAATTTAAATGGAATCTCGCTTTTATTGTCAAGAGGCAAAAAAAAAACGGGAAACCCTGGGAATAAAACACTGCCGACACCGGGATAAGATTCCGCGAGGCTTAAACTAGAAATAACCGTCGGAAAAAAAAGCAAAAAGAAGACCCACGCTGAGGATCGATCCAGCAATCTCAAGCTCGCAGACCCAACGCCCACACCGCTACGCTACGGCGTCGGTTATTAAGCCTGACAAAACTAACCTACACTATACGAACGTGACACGGGCGATGCGTCGCTTGGCAACGGGCGTGTTAAGTAATATTGACACTGGAACGTCAGCGACAATATACAATATTATATGCGATAATATATGTGATAATAAACGCCTGCGAACAAACACCGAAAAGAAATATAGTACGCGAAAAGTGATAAATTGTTCTCTAAACGACTTACCGTGAAATTGCCCTAACGTCTACGGGTGCAAGTTTAAAGGGTTTGCAAACTACTAAATAAATAACTCGGGATACGTTTGGGGATAGAATGAAACAGGATGCCAATTAAGAAATATTTCTGTTTAACAGGTAACAAATCACAGAGTTTCAAATAACTTCAGAGCTGTCACGTCGAAGCGATCTGAGGCTGACGTCCAACAAGATCCAAGTTCCGCGTCCGAAGTGGGGTTCAATGTCACGCTGAGCTACACCGTATGACTCCTGCAACACGTACGAGTATTCAGGAACACCGGAAGGCTATAATCAAAGAAAGCATTAGTAATACAGGACCGGAAAGCGGTCACCCTCCCCGAACAAGGCAAAAAAGGAAAAAAATGTTTGATGTAGAGAAGTAAATAATTTCACAGATTAAATAATGAAAAGTAAAAACAGGGTTCAACTTACCATACTGTATCGGGCGCCATAATTGTAGTGAATAAACTAAAAATAAATCACACACAATAACACGTATAATTTTGTTTATTTTCCTGAAAATAATCTAGTAGGAGTACAGAGTTCGTAATGGCACAGTTATTTATCTAAGGAATAAGTAAACAAGTTACAGAGAGCGTTATTAAGGCACAAGACCAACTTCATGCAAGTATTATTGATAAAATTGTCATATAACCAGAAACCATTAAATTACTAGAAACACGAACACTTTCGTTTTATTTAACTGGAACGCGGTAGGACGATTAGTAGTAGTAATATTAGCAAAAGGCAAATACCAAGTCAAGTAGTCTAAAAATAAAGGCGTAGCGGGTACGATCGGTGTTGGGACAAAGCTTCGGGAACAAGTCGTCCGAGCGAACCCAAGATCGAACGTACGCGTGGAATACTGACGGTACCTAGGGCTGAAAGTGGTGAAGTAATGAGAGGATGGATGATTTTGATGAAAACCCTAAGGGTGTCGCAAAGAGAAATTAAAATGACCGAAAAAATTGAATACTACATTGGCGGGTAAGAGCCTTTCTGAATTTTGAGAAGTCGCAAAGAGAAATAAATTGCCTGGCCGCGCCGGACGTATAACAGAGCGTCCAAAGGCGATCACAAGCACGCGAATGTCACTAAATACTACCAGGTACCTGGCTAAACGCTAACACTATTATTCCTTGTCGTTATTAAAACTTTGTCGCCGTCGTCCTTTAGATTCGCATCCTGCAGCGCTCGTTCATTTGGTTCCGCAGTAGCGTCCAACACCGGACCGTCAACACCAGCCGTGAAAGCCGCTCGCGAATACCGCCAGCGATACGTCGTTCTCCAGGTCAGATTGGAGCCTCGGGTTGGAGCTAAAAAATAACGAGACACAATAAACACTCCATTCCCCACGACTATTCGAAATGCTACGCACACTGAACGGATACATACCCGGAACATTTGAGAGATGACCAGCTTCAGTTAAACAGACCACACCGGGTCGCTAAAGCGCCGTAGGAGGTTCACACACAACCCACAAGGCTATGCGTCTCGACCTCTAGAATACGGAACAGCACTGAACCGCGCTACGCACATGAAACGCGAACTTGACACGATCACAATTACAATGAAACACAGTTGTTTAGAAACTTTAAATAGCAAAAATCCAAGCCCACCAACGGGCTAGAAAAACAAGCAAAACTGCAAAAATATGCTAGACCACGTAACGTGCTTTTCAAATGAAAGCCAGATTGAGAATAAAAAAAAGCCCCAGCGTTTGTTCTCACACCCAAATTTCAAACTCGACGAATCTGGAATCCACAATTTGAAAAAGCATAACCGAAACCCACCAGCACGCCAAAAAAAACTTGAAGTGAAGTAAGGACGTAATCCAATCTCGGCGAGAGTACAACCGATTTTATAGAGCACGAATTTGACAGATTACGCATCGCTATACAGTCACCGCCATTTATGACCACGTGGCCGACCAAGAGAGTCCGCGACCTTACAAGTTAGCCAACACTAGCGAACAAACGAACTAACGACACAAAACCTGTAGCGATAATGCTACACTATGTATGTGGTTTTAAAGAAAATACGAACAAATGGCGTCACTGGTTCTTACGGTCAAATTGTCTCCTTATTTTGATTTTCTAACATTTTAAAACCGTTAAAGGCAAGAAAATAAGTGAACCTGGATTTATTTGGGATAATTTTAAGAAGCTGACTTTGAATAGTTACTTAGTGTTGAATTATTTTTACTAGGTACAGTACAGGAAACTATTGGTAAAGTGTAGAGTCAACTTTTGGATCTTCTTTTCAGTCTGCACCCTTTTGCAGAGTGGACATAGCTACGAATTATTTGGTTCGGTCGCAGTGTTTCTCCATCTTTCTCTATTACGAGTACTTAGTGGCATTCCAAGAACATTCTGTTAAAGACATTGCTTGACAGATTTCACAAGGTCTCGTCATCTTATTGGGTATCGTCCACGCGGCCGCCTGAATTCCACTCTGGACATTGGAACTTCTGGAGAAATGCGTAATTTTAGAAGTTGTCTTTACTTCCTACTAGGTGAGGTAGGGAGTGAGTGCACTAATAATTATGTCGATGATTTAATAAACACCAAGTCACCAACCCACAGACAAGAGCCAACAAAGTGATGTTATAAGGCTTCAGTTTTTTTCGGACGCAGCCTTAAATCGTAAATTACTTGCCTAGCACGGTAAAACAAAGAATGTCTCAGATCGCAGGTATTTGTCGCCCGAGCCGAAGGCAAGGGCGATAAATATGCGATCTGAGAAGCTTTCTTTATTACCCCCCGCGGTAAGTACAAAATTTTACGTTTGCCCTAGGCCAGGAAGTGGGATTTCCAGCACGTGTAACACGTGCGGTAATTGCCACTTTATGGCCAGATGTGACGTAACAGTACATTACACAACTAGGGTGGTAATACAAAGAAACACCGAGATCGCAGAAGTTTTATGTTTACACTTGACCAGAAAGCGGCGGAAAAAGACACTTTATGACCAGGTGTGGCATAAAAGAATTTTCACACCGCGAAGTAGGAAAATAATCTTGGGCATAGTGATGATATACCTAAAATCGTAAGATGTATGCTGAAGCTGGCGGCGCCGAAGGGGTTGCCGGCGCGACACAGGTACAGCCCGGCGTCAGCCGTTTCCGAATACTGGATGCTGATCGTACTGACAACGCCTAGCGTTGACTTCGCCTCCGTTAGTTTTGCTCTGGAGTAAAAAACAATCAACATTCTCGTGTATTTTTTAGGTCGGCAAAAATTTGTAGACGGTTAAGCTAACAAGAGACGTCTCAACTACTTTCTACTCTGTTTTATAAATAGGTACGGCTTAGGTAGAATTCATGGTACAGGTATGGAAAGGAAAGTAGAAATTAAATGCCTCGGGTGGCGCTAATTGGAAAGCCGCCGGTGTGTTGGTGCGAAGAGCCGTGAAGACGAGGGTTCGAGTCGAGTTACGTCTTTAATATTTCAATTTTCGCTTCAAAAATATATTTAGATTTAATTAGCAGACATGCTTAAATTAATCTAACCGCCCCATACCTACTTAGGTACGTTTAGATTAGGTAAGGTTACCTATAGACTTCTGAATTATTGGTCTGCTTTTATAACCCATTTTACACCGCAAACATCAGAGAAAAATTATGTGTAAAATGTCGTCTGTATTATCAAGATCGATGGTCTCGATTGTTTAAGCTAGCAAATGCAGCTGCTTTGGTGGAAGCCAAGGAGATTGTCAATCTCGACATAGCTCCATGCTCTATCTAGCTCACGGTAAAAGTGTACCTACCTACCTACTACAAAAATCAACGCCTTGACTTGATGACGTACCTGTGATGTCTGAAATCGATAGCAATTCCATTGTGAGTCCAAGTAACCCTAATGGGATCATCGCCCAGCGGTTTGCATACCAAGTTGACCGGGTGCCCCAACCGCGACGTCACGTTGGCTGAGGACGAGTCGAAATGAACTGGCTCTGGAATTCAAAGCACTTGATCAGTGCTATGACTGCTATGAGCGTTAAACACCATTAGTCCATGGTACAATAAAACCGGGTATGTTGTTTCCGAGACAATGTTGCCACGTTGTGCAATTAAATTATCCGACCAAAAATTTTGTGCTAGTAACATAATAAAATAGTATGCTTTTCACCGCATGCATGATACATTTTTTTTAATTATTGAAGATTGAAGTTCTTTATCGATGGCAACATTAACATGACGTAAGCATGTCTGATTTCGGAAAGAACATGCTTCGTTTTCTTGTACCAGGCATTATTAGTAGTTGTATCAACCTTAAACCGTAGTGTTAACGCGCTGCCCAGCGAACCCTAAATATCCCCGCCGTCATGCTCCGGAGCTACCCCGCTCGCTGCCCCGGCACACCGCCGCTCCGAGCTCCCAGCATTCCTCCGACGGACACCGCGACGCGCGCGCGCCGACAACTACTTACTTAGTACTTACTTATTCGATTGTTTTGTAGATATTCTTTAATATCAGCATTAAACAGTTTGTTAAATTGAATTCGTTGTCGCCTACATCATTTTGAACCTTCGCCGCCACGTAGCATCAACTAAATGCATACTACCTAATCTCTTTTATTTTAAGTTGTATTTCACTCGCGCAATAACAAGTATACATCAATTTGAACCTTTTTTACTTCAGCCCTTCTTGAAACCACTAGGCTTATGATGCTACCTTCTGTCGCGCAATAAATAAATGATAAAGCATCCGTCATTCTCACACACATATTGTTAGAACGTGACGGATCTTATCATTTATTTATCGCGCGACAAAGCGTAGCATCATAAGCCTACAGGATTGTCTATACTTAATTCGCATTCAACCCAACTACATCCCTATCTGTAAAGAAAAGGTTGATATCGAAATCACTCAAGCGAACTGAAGTCAATAAGTATATCTGTTACTAGGAACCCAGGATGAAGTTGTTAAACTTACTATTAACACTCATCCACACGGACTTGCTCAACGGCTGCCCCACTCCGTTCTCAACGTTGCAGGAGTAGAGCCCCTCGTCAGCTAAGGACACCTCCTCTATGACGAGGGTCCCGTTGGGCAGGCTCAGGATGCCACCGCCGGCCAGCTCGAGAACTGGCTGCCAGGTACCGAGTAGAGCTAAAATGCGTTTGTTTGTATTGTAGAGATAACCTTTATTATACTAGGTGGCAGTAGCGTGGCGTCCAAATAACTCGATTCCTACCGGCTTGCCTAATATCAGGCATTTGAGTACCTTATCCTACAGTTCTTAAGGAAAATGAACGCCAAATTTGCACTGGCTTGCCCAAGAATATCTTTTACGCCACACCACTGCTAGGTGGAACGGAACGAGGGACGTTCCTGCAAATGTGGCAATATTTAGCCTTAGTACGTAATTTTCTCCAAATAATCCATGTAATATACCTACCTATCTGTCACCATTTCATATAACTTGAACTTGCTTGTTAAACTTTCATGCAACAAACTGCGTGTGTGCAAAATAGGGTTAAGAATCTACTTCAATAACATTCAATTTGATGGAAAGGTGTTTAATTTATAGTCTGATATACATTTTATTTGCGGGAAAAAACCTGAGAAGTCCTAAAAACTAAGTATCAAGCTATAAAATAAAACAAATTTCAACCGAAATGGATCACTATCATGGATTCTCAACAAGGGTTAATAAGTCTTGAGTTTAGTGTATGTTTGAAGAACCATATACAAGAGTGATTTTTCATGGGTGGAGTAGAGAAACCACTTACCATCCTTCTTCATCCAATGCACCTGGGGTTGAGGATAGCCGCTGGCACTGCACGACACAGCGCCTCTCCTGCCCAGAAGAAGCGAAGAGTTCGAGGGCTCTTCTAACCATTTTGGAGCCACTGTATTTCCATTAAAACAGGCGATAGTTATAATATATCTTAACCTACTGTTTTTTTATTAATATCAACTATTGTAGTTGTCTTACCTTTGATATAGAGTTCGGTAGACCTGTTGACTTTAGCGACGTGGTTTGAAGCAACACACGTGTACACTCCACAGTGTTCTAATGATACCTTTTTAATTACCAAAGCACTAAAGAGTTCAGAACTCCTCTCTACTACCTGAAACGTACAAGGAGATAATATCCGTTCAAGGAAATTATATTAGATCCAGAAGATGGTGTTGCCTGCTTTTTATTTTAAAAATGTGCCTTAGATAGTTTCTATTTATAACCTCACCTTTAAACCGCTAGGTATCCTTTTCCCGTCTTTTAGCCACTCAAAGTGTATTGGTAGGTCCCCACTCCGGACATTGCAGTACACATTGACAATCTGGCCCTCCTGCAGATTATTTCCAAGAAGCAAGTCGTCTAAAACTGGCGCTTCTATAACCTGTATCTCAAAAGCTCGTCTTGCCATCTCCCCAGAGGGACTGGTGACTATGCAAGTAAATACTGCACCATTTTCCTCTTTAGAAACGTCGGTGAGTGTTAATATTCCGTTAATATTGACTGTTGGCACGTTTCGTTTGCGTTTCTGGTTGCGTTTATATCGGGACTGAAATGGGTTGGAGTTGATTGTTTTGCCTTTGAACTCCCAATCGATTTTACTGTAAAATAATAAAACTATTTTGTGATGCTGTTAACTTATATACAAAACAATTAAAAAACTAAAATTGTCTCTTAGACTTGCGGAAGATGCCATGTGGGCGGTGGTAAGAAAACCGAACGACACAAACAACGGAGCGGTTCGAAGACAATCGACTAGAGTCGATCAGAATACCGATACTAGTTAATCTTATCCTATCTTGGTAATAGGGGTCCTTTCTGATACACATCCGATAATAGTTTACTCATATTAGTAGCAACAAAAGCATACCTAATAGGATATCCGTAGAAGGGGCATCTTAAGTTGATAGATTCACCGCTCTGCACCTTGATCGGAGGCAGTACTCTTATATATGGAGGTCCTGTAAAATAAATTGGGCTTAGGACAATATTATCACACGACATCATGTAATACTTCTGGTCCTATTCGTTCTGCAAGTACAGTCACCGATAGTAGATAAGTAGGTACCTATGTGATGAAAAAGGCAAAGACATTTGACACCAGTCTATTCCTATAGTTATAAGGTGGTGTCAGATTACTGCGTACACAATTTCATTAAGTACGAGTACATGTTGCCGATGACTGTACATAGTAAACTAGTTTTTGTCCGCGACTTCTTCCGTAGACTCGTTAATCACTTTAATAGCCTAAGAAGATTGAGGATAATGGCCCGAATAATAAAGTTTTGAAAATGGGCACAGGGCTTCCTGTGAATGACATTTAAATGACAATCCTGGCTAGCTCACTGCTCAGACCTGGGGATTTTAGTGCCTTCATTTTGACAGCAAAAGGAAGGCTTGTGTCCATTTTCAAAACTACGAATTATTTGGTCTGATTGCCTTAATTGGTGGTAATTTTCTCATGCTATAAGGGAAGTTTGCTATTAGATTCCATAAGCCGTAGTATTAATCCACAATCTTCCGAGATATAAGGATTTTTTAGTTACTCATTCCCAAATCTCAAACTATATGCATACCAAATTTCATCACGATCGATTGTAGGTAATTAGCGTTAGCGTGAAAGGTAATCAATACACAGGCATACTGACTGAGTTACATTCGCATTAAGGTATAATATTTTGTAAGTAGGTATAAAGTATAATATGGAGTATAGATGGAAGGATCATCAATTATAGTCTCACCGTAAACGTCGAGCCGATTTTCGTGGATGGCTGAATGGTCACCCTCCGTAGCAATGCAGGCATACAAGCCGCCATCTTCGACTCGCACTCGCGTTATGTTTAGCTGAGCAACCACTGAATTATCCGATGTCATCAGCTGGCCTAGCGAATACCTAGAAAATTCAATAAGGTTAAAAAATGCAAATGCAAAGAAAATACAAAATTATTCTGTAAATCTAAAGATATCCTACCCGACACAGCGCAAGAAGAAAATAGAAAGGCAGTCCCAAGAGCTTTGAACACACTGAACTGCCGGCCGTGCTAGCGATATCGGCAGTAACGCATGTCTAAGGGTCTAGGAAATGTTATTATTACTGCAATGTAATCAGGATAATGCAGCTGCAGTACGCAGGAAGATCGGGAAGCTTACCGGTTGGAAGAGGGTCTAAACGAGGGCAAGAAAGACCCACAAAGGATAGTCTAGCCATCGCAAGTCTATCCATATGAAAGAACACGCGCCTGTGACTGGTTAACGTAGCAATCAAGTGAGTTCTTTACCTTGCATCAGTGGTGACCATGACTCCGTCTCGTTCCCAGGTGAATTGAGGCGGTCTGTCACCCGTTGCTGAGCATTGCATGCTGATCTAGAATATATTTTGTTATAAACATACCTATATCAAAGAAATCTTACTCATTAGGATAATTCTACAGGGTGAATTTTAAATCGTGAATCGTAATAATTTTTTTGGAGTCTTACATAGTTAACAATAACTTACAATGCTTTTAAACCTAAATTAAGTACGTTTTTATTTCGTCCAATTTTAATTTGATTTATCCTAATTTTTAAAATCTCGTGGTCACCCTACATTCATGTTTCGTACTTGTCATGAAAATTTCAACATTAGATATCCAACCTCCTAATATTGAAGTTGGCTGGATAGAATTTTGGCACGTATTGTCAATAATGTCAACATCGTCGACATTGTCAACATAAGTACCTATTTAAATCGTATTTACTCATAAAATAATTCAGTTTTATTACGATTAATGGTATAAGAGCCTCCACCGTTTTGTTCATAATTAATTAAGCGGATCTTTAATTGTAATTAACACTAGTGCTCTCTATTAGTCTTAAGTAGCTTTACCGTTAAACGTGGTTACGATTCACGATTTAAAATTCACCCTGTATATTTCTGGGCTTTTTTTGGTTAAGGCTGCTGGCTCACGGTGGATGCAGGTTGCTTCCAACCGAATTAAGTGGAAATCTATGAGGGAGGCCTATGTCCAGCAGTGGACGTCCTATGGCTGAAATGATGATGATGATGATGATATTTCTGGGGTAGTTGGGTATATCATGATAAAATGTTTATACGAAGCAAACTACTTTAATTGAAAGTAGTGCCATTTGTTTATCATTCGTTAATCTTTTTTCCATTGGCCATCTCTCCCGTATGGCCAACTTCCTTGTGGAATTACCCTATCTGGCTAGTACGGATCACACAGTATGCGCTTCGACCTTGAATAGGTATCGCGCGCTCCTCAACGGTTGAAAAAAGAAAGTGCTTGTCTGTCTTTACACTTTGCCACTGGGCTTGTTGGCGGCATGGATGGCTACTAGGTATTACTCGTTTTATTTCTATTTGACGTAACTTACATCACCGCCGGGAGTGACGGTCCTCTCTGTAAAGTGTTGCGTGATGATCACTCTGCCATCAGGCAGGCTGCGGTGGACTCGTTTTCTTCGATCAAGTCCTGAAACAATAATTAACTCTTATTATAATACGGAAAATGTTTTTAGGGTATCGTACGTACCTCAACTCAAAAAAAAGTTACCTTTATATTATTTAAATGGGATACCTTGTGTATTAAAACAGAAGCGTTTCTAAATAATAATACCTATCTCGGTTTTATCTATCTCGGTACCGACAGGCCACAGCGCTGACCAATCACGGGCAGCAGGTGGCAATCAAACGCGTAATTGCAGTTTGCGGCAATGCTAGCTTTATTGGGTTAAAAGCCCATCTTGCGGTGCACTGGTGCGCGTAGCTCCCACGCCGCGCCGTTTCAAATGCATGTCTAGTTTAATGTGCTTAGACACGGTTTCATGTAGGTACTTAGACCCAGGAACTTACGTAATCTAACATATTTGACATATCTCTGAGCATTAAAGTTCAGCTCAGTAAAAAAGAGTACCTATAGCAGGAGAATGTGGACACATTAAAATAAAATAATTAAATAATTTATTTCTGCAAGTAGGCCCTCAAGGGCTCTTTTACATGTCTTATATTATTTTCTCTTGTTTTCTTTTGGCGCTTCGGGTAATGACCTTCTGGTGAGAAGAAGCGCCGGAAGAAACTCACCAGTTTCTCTTTTTCATCAGAGTGTTACAACAATATGACTTCTCTCTCTCTCTCATGTATTATGAGATTTCATTAATACATTACATTAACTTAAAATTCTGCCATTTTCTGCCACGTGCCTTGAATAAGTACTAAACCACAAAAGAGACACGGGCGGACAATATAGGAAACTATCACCCCTGTCAAATCAAGCTGTCAATGTCAATATCTAAGTGTCAATGTCAAATACAGTAATTCGTACGGGGGCCTCCGGAGGCTGCTTCCGTCGGTCGTCGTTCGTGTTGACGGTAACTTGTGTGAGTAGTTACGGCTGCACATAACAATAAGCACACATGTGAGTGTCCCCAACGAAGTTGCCAAGCTGTAGCAAGTTAATTTTCCTTATTGTTAAGGTAAGTCAGTATTTTGTAAGCAACATATGTCACTTCGAATTCGAACAATATCAGTTTAGTTCTTTTACACTATAACCAAAGTATAAAGACAAGTAGTTCGTCTTCGCCGTTTAGGAGCGCGCGACACCAGCGCATGCCTAAGGCACAGGGCTGCCGCTGATCGGTTCTGTAAAATACCTACTTACTACGAACGTAACTTTTATGAGGTTGACCTCGATCGAACGAACAATCGTTCGAGGTCAACCTAGTAAAAGTTACTTATTTCAATATGAAAGTATCTGATCGCACACATCTGATGTTAATGTTATTAAGTATAATAGTTTAAATAAATTAGTATTGGTATGTGTACATGTAAGTAACGCAACGATATTTCGGCTCGTTTCATAAAACCACTCTCGTGTTTAAGGCATTTTATGTATCAATAGAATCAACTACTATTTAATTAGTACACGTTTAAAAAATCTGTTAATTTTACTCATCACTGTCAAACAAAATAATTAATTATCTACTCTATTTAATTGGTATAGTTTGATCACAAAACTATCAAACATTCTATAAACGACTTAAAATATAACATTTTTATAGGTACTAATAAAATACACACCTTTCGGGATCCTTAGGAATGCAGAAATATGACAATTCTGGATTTTGCGCATTATTCTTCAAACATCCGAACACACTACAGTATATACGTCTTCTATACTTTGCTTCGTCCGCAGACATTTTGAACGTTCGACCGCTCGCGACGATTGCTCAACCCTGACTAAGCACGCGCCGATGCTTGCCTGTGGTGCGTCCGTACACGGCGCGCAAACGGCACGCAACGCACACATGCGCGCTCCTGTACCTTTTATCGGAACAAAAACTACCGTCTACCGTGCTATAACTTTTCTCCATTTCTTTTTTATGGCAAAAGAGTGACATAAATATTTGTCGAATACTTCAAAGTGAACTTCACCATTAATTATCATTACGGTTGTATTTTTGGGCCTTATACTTACTCGTATGTAGACGTAGATAAAAACTATCCAAATCGATATAATATACGTGTGTCTAGAATATTCTAGGAGTTCCCTCGATTTCTCCAAAATCCCATAATTAGATCCTGATATTGTTGCTATGGGACCACATCGGGAGTATTTCAAACAAAAAAGATTGTTTGTCCAAAACGGTCCAACCGTCTTCGAGTAATCGCGTAACAAAGATACTGTTGCGCCGGTGGTATAGGTCAAAAATTCAAACGTGATTTTCCGTGCTTTAGAAGTTGCCGCTGTTTTCAGGCGCCTGAAACATGTTTTCAGTCCGTTTCAGGACACCCTCTATCAGATGGCGCAATAACCTGAAAACCCGTTGTGAGGCGTTTATGGGCCTTTGAAGTACACTTCAGTATATGGCGAAATTTCTCGAAAGAGTGAAAGAGACAGCACTATTAGACAGAGGCAGCTATATTGAGAATGTTCGAGAAATGCGTGAAAGAGATAGGACGTTGCTAGAAAGGGATAGCAATAGTCGAGAACGTTCCAGTCGATTCATGCATCGAACAATCTAGAACACTCGCGATGCGTCACGAACCGAAGGGTCGCCGTTCCTGGAATTGGACCGATTATTCGAGATTTCTCCGGAATATTCTAGAGCGAAGGTCTCCGGGTATAAAAGCGGGCCATCGTCCGCAGATCGAGTCCCTAGCCCAATCATATCGAGGTGGACCACACCTTGTCGGTGTCGACCCCAGGCACCCCGGCACCCACCCAGTCCGACCCAACTCAGGGTGGTGGTCTGACTAGCGACCTGGTTCGACCCCAGGGAACGCCACGGCCAACCACCCGGTCCGACAAAAAAAAAAGAGATCGAGTCAGTTTGGAATTAAACCGCGAACAGTGTGAATCTCGAAGCGGACCTAAGTGAAAAGTGAATAAGTGCGTTATAGTGAAGTGATTTAGTACAGTGATTTATTAAGTAAGCCTTGTTAATTAGTAATTTTGTAATTAAATTTGCATTTATAATTAGTGGATAATTACTGTATTTTCTATCACGTTACCTACCCCGTGGACGTAACAATACCTACCGAAACATACCATAAGTAAGTTCTCCCCTAAATAATATACTCACAAGGAAGGGTACCCAACTGTCCGACTCCGATTTGATTTATTTTGATATATATTATGTTACAGAGTAGTCTAAAATTGCAGACACTTATTTTTTTAGCTACTCAAGTTCAACTTTTTAGGAGATATTGTCCTTCAATCAAAGTACCTACTGAAAAGTGACTAAGCCCTCCAACTTCTACTTACAGAAAAAAAAACAGCCTCAAAGGGCTCAAACTTTGAAGGGTGTTTTTTTAGGAAAATATGAGTTTGAGGTGAAATGACAAAACATGTGTCTATTCTTTTTTCATGTTCTCCAACATATAATGAAACCAGTAATTAACTAGAAACTTGCTTGAATTTTCTTTCTGTAGAAGTTGGAGGGCTTAGTCACTTTTCAGTACTTTGAAGGACAATATCTCCTAAAAAGTTGAACTTGGGCAGCTAAAAAAAAATACGTGTCAGCTATTTTAGACTACTCTATAACATATCAAACTGAATCAAATCGGAGTCGGACAGTTGGGTACCCTTCCTTGTATAGTAGGCTACTGTGCGTACATGACGTCACGACGCGCACTGGCGACTGCATCCCCTGGGATTACGGCGCGATTGCACGTAGATTGCATTACCGGGCGGCCGGGGGCTCCTAGATAGCAATTTGGAACCTATTAGCGCTGCTGATGGATTTTTTAATTTTTATCAAATTTGCGATTGATGATTCTACCTGCATTTTCACGGCAGTTTATTTTATTTGCGCTTTTTATCACGATCGTGTTTAAATAAAATTATTGCGTTAAGTAAAATGTACCTATTAGCTTTCTTATTAAGAGTTATAAGCTTATAAGTTATGATTAAATCCTAGTTAATATTTAATCATAACTTATAAGCTTATAACTCGTCATTCATCGTAGGCTGGAAGCCGTCAAATCCAACTAGGCAGGTCCAACTTCCAGAAAGAGGTCAATCGTCGAATTCGACTCGGCTGGGCAGCGTTCGGTAAGCTACGCAACATCTTTTCGTCCCAAATTCCGCAGCGTCTCAAGACGAAAGTCTTTGACCGGTGTGTGTTGCCAGTGATGATGACTTATGGAACAGAGACGTGGTCGTTTACAATGGGCCTCATAAGAAGGCTCAAGGTCGCTCAAAGGGCAATGGAAAGAGCTATGCTCGGGGTTTCTCTTCGAGATCAAATCAGGAACGACGAGATCCGTAGAAGAACTAAGGTTACCGATATAGCTCAACGCATTGCAAACCTTAAGTGGCAATGGGCAGGGCACATTGCTCGCAGAACTGATGACCGTTGGGGTGGTAAGGTTCTCGAGTGACGACCACGTACCGGAAGACGAAGTGTTGGCAGGCCTCCCACAAGGTGGACCGACGGTCTGCTGAAAACCGCGGGAAGCCGCTGGATAATAGCAGCACAAAGCCGACAATCGTGGAGATCCTTGGGGAAGGCCTATGTCCAGCAGTGGACGTCTTTTGGCTGAAATGATGATGATGATGATGAAGTCATCATCAGACTAACATCAGAGTAAGTTTAACTATACATATTATATAAATAATTTAGCTAAAGTGATTGTAACTACAAGATATGTGACACTCCAAACGCGAAAAGGTTGGGAGTGTATTCAGGTTAAAAATATGTCGCAATAAAAAAAAGGCATTTGCATTTGTTAGGCCGCGGTTTGGATACAAGCGTGCATTGTTACACAAAAAAATCACGCCTTCACAATGACTTCGAAGATGCAACTGGTGGTTGAGTAAAAATCAATTGACAGACCGTCAAAACATTCGTGGTAATTAAAAACAGATGGTTTTACAAAAAAGTGTTTGCCCTAATTGGTTGGCTCGTCGAGGGGCGGGTCTGGACAAGATGAGCTTGCAAGCGAAATAGTTTTGAAACTGGTCATCTACAAACTTCCCTGACTGTGTACCTAGCTAAGCACCTAAGTAATTCCTTGTTACCTTCCTATGTTTGTGACAGCCCTGACCACTTTTCTCTACTCACCTCCTTATTCGTCTCTATTGAACTCCGTTGCAGTATGAATAGGGACGGCCAGTTTTAAAAAAAAAGGGGGATTTAGACTGAATTTCCGTGAAATTTACAATACAAAATCAATTCTCAAACATAAGCCTAAAGTTTTAAAACCTTAACATTGTTTGCATTTATGGAAATATTCAGTTAAAAATTCATTCAAAGTTCAAAATCGTGCTTATTCACCCCGATTGACGGTACATAGAGTCTGGCTAATGAAAGATGAGACTAAAAACTTGCGGCAAATTTAAAAAAACCACGGGTTGCAACACTGTTTATAGGGTGACAAAAACGGTAATGATACTTGGGTCGATTTTTGTTTTGTTGTCACTTTTTTTAATTCTTCCGATTTTAGTGAAAATTGGTAAGGGAGCATTCATTTATTACGTAAGACGATTTAGGGGGGGAGGGGGTCACTCATGTCTTATTTTTTCTTACAGGGGGGTGGGAGGGAGTTTTGATTGTTCTTACGTAAGATCATAAAAATGCGCAAAATAATCTTAACTTTTGAAAAAGCGCGCAAATCTGCGCGAGAGCGTAGGCGCGTGCTCGGTTGCGTATAGGTACTTTACTAAAAAATTAAAAACTGCAAATAAACGTCCCTACAAAAATGATTCTTTGAAAAATAAAAATTAAAACAGCCCAAACGTAAAATCATTTTTCCTTTAGATTCTTGCGTAATAAATATTCAATAGAGGGGGAGGGGGGTAAGCCGATTCTTATTTTTTCTTACATAAGCGGGGGAGGGGGTCAAAAACTGGCAAAAATCGTCTTACGTAATAAATGAATGGCCCCTAAGTACATAGTGTTTATTAAAGTGTTAGTGTTTGTTTATGATATATTCACTCCCCACATTAGCCACGCAAAGAAAAGCAAAAACAATTCAGTAAGTATTTTCGGAAACTGTTACTTTCTTATGTTGCATATTGAGTATCAAAATCACTACAGCATACTATCCTCAGAAATCTAATGACGTTTGACACATTTGACGTTTGTATAATGTCGCCATTTAAAAAGTTTTGAATAAATCTCAGTCTCATCTTTCATTAGCCAGACTCTACCGCCAGACAGGCTTCTGTCCGTGTTGTAATGCGTTTCAGTACACGCAATATCAGACATTTTTTTTAATTATTATTTTCTTCTTTTAAGTAATCATAATTCTTAAAAATAAATGAAGATTTATTATACATTATCCTTTCTATTTAACCTTTCAAAAACATTGTTTCAATAAAACACGATGGGCGTGCTCCTTAAGCTAAAGCTATCATTTATTCGATAATCTGCGCGCGCAACGAAACGCAGTCAAAGCGATCTCGGCTCGATTGTCGCGAGTTCCATTTATATTTTCGTCTGTGACGGTCTTAGAAACTATACGAAAATAGTCTTTATTACAATCGAGTAAGATATAGTGTGTATTGCTTTCTGCCAAAGTTATTCTTGCCAAATTGGAACATTCAATTCGTGCGGTGCGATGCGACAGTCGCGACAGTGACGTGAGTGACGTGACTTGCAGTAAGTTTCGTTTATTTTTGTAAATTACTAATGTTTATAACTCATAAGCATTATTGACTACCAAGAAAGAGCATTCCTATCAAGGTACTCAAGATTTTAGGTGTTACATTAGTACTGGTTTCTTTAGAACAGGTACTTTCAAGGTTTAATCGGGTGCGAACGCTTTTGGGTTTTGTTTATTGAATATTTATGAAAATATTGAGAATTTTGATAATTATCCTTTATAGTACAGTTTTCTTGATATAGTATACGTAAATCACGTCAATTCTTCTTAACTCCTATTATATTTGCAGGTGAAAATAACATTACAAGTTTTTGAGGTTATGTTTACTGATGAATATTTTTATGATTAATTATATAGCAATAGAACTTCAAGTGTATAATTAAACTATTGTTCTTCAAGGATATAATGATGACTTTGTTTATAGGACTTTGTGATCATGGAATCCGCTGGTGACTGGTGTTTGATCGAGAGTGATCCCGGAGTATTCACACAGCTTATAAGGAAGTTTGGTAAATAGAAGTCAGTTAGATATTCCTGTTATTTGTACTTCTATTATTTGTAATGGAATAACCAAAGTAAATATTATGCCTAAAATTTTGTTATGAGTATTTATTCAACAGGGGCCAAAGGTGTACAAGTTGAAGAATTATGGACCATAGATGATGGAATTTTTGAAAACCTAAGGTATGTACTTTCATGAAATATATCGCAACATTAGAATGAAAGTGACCTAAGTAAAAAATATGGACAATTAGCATTTTCCCGCGGCTTCGCCCACGTTGTTCCCGTTATTGTCCCAAAGGAACTCTTTACCGGGATATAAAGTATCCTATGTTTCAATCCAGGACTTGGTCTACTTGCATGCCAAATTTCAGCTTGATCCATCTAGTAGCTATCCCGTTATTAGGTACAAACATCCAAACATCTTCACAAACTTTCGCATTTATAATATTAGTGGGATTACTCATTTATTTTTGTAAGTGGTCTTCCTTTATTTATATATTACATTAAAATCCATTCTTTTCAATTTGAACTGCAAAACTAACTAATTGCATGTATTTGTATAGGATTACAATCTTATGTGTGCAGTAGTGACTGAAATTTTAGGTTTTGTTGGACTTGATAGGCTAAAAACTAACTATGTTTAAAATTTGGAGCTTGTGGGTATGCTAGAAGTACCTTAGAATTATGATGATCATTAGTCAGCGTGTCAATCAGTCAGTGACAAAACTAAGGAACACATGCAATAGTTCTTATCTTAAACTACACATTCAAATTGAATGTTATTGAGATTATACTTAAGTCTTTTGTGCCTGAAAATTCAGGGTTCTAGCTTTAGCCAGCACAAAATTACAGGAAGTTGAAAATGGCCTCGATGGCTGCGAGAAAAGGATGGTACGGCCATGACTTTGTTTTGCTCGACTTGGAAGGGGCACTGCCGTGCCCCCAGTTTAAAACTGTGTTAAGTTATTTTACAATTGAAATTAAATCATTTAAAATTATTGAATTTGGCTGCTTTCATTCTTACAGTATGATATATTTCTTTATACATGAATGTGATAATAAAAATCTGAACTCACTGAAATTTTATGAGTACAAGTGTATCAAAAAAATACTTAAACAATAATGCAACTGAAATAAAATAAAACTACTTATTTGAATATGAAATTGAGCATGTTTCTAGTACCGTAAGGTCGGGTTACTTTCGCCCTGGGGGGTGACTTTGACCAATAGCTCAATTCAGGTTTTATTATTGCATTTAAATTACGGCACATTGCCATGTGGTTGGTTTTAGCTGACCGTTCATGTTTTTATGTTTATTATCAGATGTTATAGATCTGAGATATGTAAGTTGTAAGGTGGGCAAAGTTACCCTATATTTGGCCAAAGTACCCCGACCTTACAGTACCCCATTATGGCACTTACCTAATGTGAGATTGTTACAGGCCAGTACATGGACTCATATTCCTGTTCAAATTCCTACAACATGAAGAGCCTGCTGGCCCTGTAGTGACGGACAACCGTCTTGATAAAATCTACTTTGCTAAACAGGTGAATATACATTATTTTCAGATTCCATTAGTTGACACATTAAATAACTGTTGTATAAATATTTTGTATGTGAATATTATTACCTTGACTGTAATCTGATAGTTACAGAAAATAAATGAATTTTATATTCTTAATTCTAATCTTATTTTCTAGGTT